>JAVJGG010000031.1:23595752-23613573 GCA_035590195.1 Aviceda cuculoides
TGAGTCACCATCCTTGGAGGTTTTTAAAAGATGTGTAGATGTGGTGCTCAGGGACATGGTTTAGTGGTGGACTTGGCAGTGTTAGGTTTATGGTTGGACTTGATGATCTTAGAGGTCTTTTCCAATGTAAACAATTCTATGATTCCAGTAAAAAAAAAAAAAACCCAAAACCCTTAAAATAAAATACTGTATTCTTCAAAAGTGCTAGTTCGCAACACCCAGGGAGGTTACATAATAAAAGCAACTTGAAGTTTCATGTTCTACATGGAAACATGATAGGTTCGGTTCAAAACTTAACTGACAGGAAAGTTTGTCAAGAAATTAAGTTTTCTTTTTTCAAACAAGATTTTCTTTATTACAAAGCAACACAAACCCAAAACAGAGTATTTAAAAATTCTCACCCTGGATTTGCTTGAGCAGTTTTTCATTAAGTTGCTTTAACTCTCCAGGAGTCATCATAGTCACTGTAACAATAAAATGTGTTATTACTACTACCAAAGTCACATAAGCATCCTTAAACAGACTCCTATTTTCTCAATTTGTCATCATTTGTATCCTAATAATCAAGAAATGTGTGGCAGTAAGTCAGTGGCAACATTATTCATCAGTCATTTACGGAAATTTTGAAAATTCTCTCTTTTATGTTGTCATAGACAAAGATTTAGGAAAGCCCTTTCTTCAATGTCAAAAAGCTGGAAACTCAAGTCCCCAAAACAGCAGTGTCCAGAATCAGGATTGCTTGTAAATTGCTTGACACCTTTGAATACTTTACTTTCCTCTGACTGCAAAACATGGTTTCCACAGTGTAACCCCTTCAAGTACATCTCTTTAATTGTGGACGAGTGGACAATTCTGAGGTAAGTCCTGCTGCATTTGCAACCCTACAGGGAACAGCTTCCGGACAGAATTTTCAGCACACAGCTACCTGTTTTGGCTATCAAGTTTTGTGCTTTATGCGTATAAGAATAATGTACATAGTTTCCACTGAGTACCTCAGTGGCAAATGATGAAGGGAAAAAAAAAAAAAAATCTTAGTTTGATATAAAGACCAGCATATAAAAATAGGTTTACTTCTCACTTTCTTGTGCTATGTTCTTAGTGAGAACTAAAAGATCCTCTGCATTGTTCCTAGTGAGAACTAAAAGATCCTCTGCACCTTTCAAAAGCCCTTCTGTACCTCACATTATGTGTACACTTATCATCCTTATTAAAAAAATATATATATTTAACCTCAGAGGAGGGAACTGTGAAAGTACTCTACGCTGCTGTTGATCAAAAGCAACAAGTGGAGAAGCACTGGCCTGCTTCCTAGAAATTCCTCAACCCTGCCATACCTGCTGCTGAGATGCTCTTGGCAGCACAGTGAAAAGTGACAATCCTGATCACCACAGGAGGATACAAGGCGCTGAAACAAGTTTTAAGACCTTGTAATTTTTAAATATTTTACTTAAACAATGCTGCAGCTTAGCAAAGCTCTCACCGCATACTTGAAGAAAACCTGTGCTGCAAACATGCAACTTTTTTTCAGAGATTTCTCAGTGCAAGAGGTTTCTATATTATAAATTTAAAGCGTAAGTTTTGAAAAGGACAGTTTTTACCTACTCACAGGACTATTTGATTATCCTAAGCCTTCTCTTTCAATCCTTCTCACATCTTGCAGTTGTGGGATATTAACTTTCTGTCAGTAGTGCCAGACCAAAGAAGTTGGCAACAGCTAAAGACAGCCTACTTGTTACTCAAGACATAAGGCCATTTAAGAATGACAGATTCACCTTTCTCCTCTAACAGCCAGGTACAGTGGTGCTCCTTCCTACCTTCGGCTGAAGATTCCTTTCTTGCACCTTACCACCCTTTAAGCTCCATGAAAACCTTGATAGGATTTAATACAGTAATTGACAGCTTCATAAAAATGTCAAGATTTTTTTTTCCTCCCATTTATACCCAAGTAGTAGGAAGTTACTTCCCATTTCTTCATTATTTTCATCAATATTTCATCAACTGTAGCAGATAGGCAGATTCACACATTTTATGTGTGTGCATCAGGACAGGACTGTTTCATGTCACATAATTCTGATACAGAAGGAAAAGGGAGAAGGAACAGAAAACCAAATTTAAATGATAAAACATTATTCTAGCCATAGCTGAAGTAAATTACAAAGAAATATTGGCCAAGCTATTTACAATTACATTAACAATAGATTATTTTTTTTAATAGACTGCTATGTCATTACAGCGGAGAGAAGGTACCTAATTCTGGCAGAAGAAATCTGACTATATTTTTCTCCAAAATACAAACTTTATATAATCATAGAGTCTCCAAATGAATGTCTTTTAAAGCTAAATACTGCAAAGAGGTTAAACAAATACTTGTAATACAACACAAAATTGCCTCAAAAGTGCATTATGCAGTCATAACAGAAGAAAAAAATCTGTTACTGTGCTCAAAACAGCTTTATGTTCCCCTGTCCCAAAAATCAGAGATCAGAGAGATAAATTCCAAGTCACTAACTTCAGTTAGATAACCTCATAAACCAGGTCAAGCTTTCACAATTCCTCTGTTAAATGCTGTCCTGGTTTATGTAATCCCAATTTATGACTCCAGAGGACAAGTGGTCAAACAGCACAGCATATCTGTTTCAATTTATGGCTTTAAGACTACTAATTCACTACAAATGCAATATAAAGCATCATACAGCAGTTAAATAATATCTTTTTATAAAGAATGAGAAATGACTAAACTGTGCAAGGACAGGTCTGTTAGTCTGTTAAAAAAACATGAGCCTAAAGAAACTGATTCCAACTTTTTACAGTACTTCTTTCTTATTCTGTCTTCTGACATTCTGAATTCCATTATTACCTTGTTTTTCATCACCTAGTTTTCCACTGAATATTCACCAGCCTTTTTTGTCTTCTTTCTCAGGTCTTCTGAAATTCAGAAACCCTCCCCAGTTAGTTCCCTCATCTACAAAAGTAAGAGTGGATGTATTCCATTGAGGACCAGGCACTGTTCTAAAAGCAGGATGGCAACTACAGAGATCTCTAGGAACTTAGTCCAAACACATTTCTTATAGTCTGATTCCAGATTCCAATATCCTAAATTTTTCTAAAGACTTCTTCTGCTGACCTTCTTAAATAAATGGAAAACTTATTTTCCACTGCTTTCAGTATCACCACTGTCATCAGAAAATTGCTCAGGTCTACTGCTACAGCCTTTAAGAGGACATGGTGGCATAAGGGCCTTCCCATTTTCTTATGCTCAATAAACAGAAAAAAAATTAGTAAAATGCACAAGGAAAGCCTGCTACTATTAAGAATGTTTAACTTTATGTTATTTCACAAGTTTGCTCTGCTACCTTACCTCTAATTTACCCTATTGCTTAGGGCAGCTCTCTAAAATATAACTCAAGCCACCGCACAAGTTCAGCAAGACTGTTATTTTCAGGAGCTTAGTAATCTCCACAGGCATGACTGTGCAACTGCCAGGACTGACATATTGAAGCGACTACAATCAACTGTAACAGTAACTTTTTTGTGTAAGTTAGGCATGTCCTGTATCACACCGGTATCACACCGATGTATAACTAACAGGAAAACAAAACAAAACAAACCAACCAACCAACCAAACCCAACCAACCAAACCCTCCACACTATTTGCTTAGCCATGTAGCCTTTTTCTTCACAGATTTTACAGTAACTCCAAACTGTTAAAAATTGGATTTCAGGATGTGATTTAATGCCCCGCGGAGACATTACGTGGCCAAGAGATATTTCAAAGAATGCCCTTGCTTGCTAGGTTGCATGTAAATAGATATATACTTACATTCTTCCCTGCTGTATTGAGGATGCCTTCTATGAACACTGGGAAGTGAATCACCTTCAGCTTTTTCAGTTTTCTGGACTTGGTTGTGATTAGACCACAAAACACTGCTGCAGCAGAAGGTAGCACCTGTTTCTTGTAACATATCAAGTCTGAAATCAGTGGATTCTCTTTGTTCCAAAAGAGTCTGTGAGCAGCCTGAGATGCCTCCAGAATTCCCATCTATCCATTTTGCAGAGTATCTAGGTACTGGGGAGTCAAACTGTGGTAGTAATTTTCTATCAGTCTGATGTCTGAAGTTAAGAAGCTGGTGTTGGGATGTTTTTGAGCTTTCAGGATCAGAGTCTAAATCCTTGTTTTGTGCGTACTGTATGATCCAGTTAATTTTTTTGCTCAAGATATTTTTTACTTCTGCATATGGACTTTTAGAGAGTTTTGATCGTGGACAGTCCTGATTTGCTATTAGGTGAAATTTTTCAAAGCAGTCTCTGTGGCCCCTTAAAGATCTTGTATGTAGAAGATCTGACTTTGGTACTCCTGTAATGACACAATAGAAAAAAGTTCACTTAATGTATACTCACTGATTTTTCAAAATCTGTACTCACAAGCAACCAAAAAACCAAAAACTTAACATCCTTTCCTATTAACAGTCTAATCGCTGTAGTAAACAAGGATATGTGATACTCCAAGTAGCATCTGAAGTTCCACTCAGTCTTGAGTCCATAGCATATAAAGTATTTTGCACACAGTAATCTTTAGTGCAGGAATTATAGATTACCTGCATGTGCCTCTTGGATGATAATGCAGATGAACCAAACTGCTAACTCTGTACATATTGCATCACATCTATGCACAACTATATAAGCTGTAGAAGTAAAACAATCCCAGCTACATATCAGAAAGTTCTATAGAACAATATTGAAGAGCATTTTGAGAGCAGTCATTCATGCTCCCATCTTCTAGGGATAAAGTTATGAGCCATCTGCTCAATAAATACTGCAGTGTGTGGGCTTGTGTCATACAAGTGGTCAAACATAATTCAGATTTCAGTCTTAGTTAATTATATTGCACTGGTACAAGCCTTCAGCCTAGCTAGGTAAGTTAGGTCTAATACTATCAACACTTGCCAACATTAAACTATCCTGAAATTAATTTCATGTAAGATGGATGTTTATCCTCCTCTTTGCTTGTCCTCCTTCAAAGACTATTCAAATAGCTACAGCAGGTAAGTTACTCAAACCTCAAAGTAATTGATAGTGATTGACAAGTTAAAAAGGAACACAATCTGTGAAGATCTACACTTGGTGAGTGAACACAGATGGTATGAGAAATGATTATTTCAGAAAGTTAATAGTACTCCAGTACAAAATAACTTTCTGCAACTTCAGTGGATATTTATTTTTCTTCAGATTCATCTATGCAGTAGATTCAGTATCCAAGCCCAGAATATTGGACAGTTTGTCATTTATCTGAACACCCAGTATACTACTTGGGAGGTTCACAATATAATGAAAAACAATTTCAAAGAAAGTTCCTCATCACAAACAACAATATACCTGTGAACCACTGTTTAAAAGTGCTCAATACTTACTAAGGACAGAATATTTAAATCAACATATGATAATGTAATTTGATCTTTGAAACTAGGCGACATAAACCAAGCTGCAGCCATTTTACCTTTCAGCACAGAAGGAAGTATATATAAGTGATTAAAATAAAAGAAAAACCAAGAAATGCAACAGGTAACAAAATTTTATAATAGAGACTTTAATGACCAATTAGCAGAAAGCTGCATGTTACAACAATTCTCAGTTATATCTGACTTACCCTCTTAAATTCTTGTGGTAAACTTTAAGCCCTCCACCCCAAATGATTAACAAATTATAAGCTGTTAAGCGATTAAATTCTGCAAAATCCCAAACTAGTCTCAAAACTAAGCTACAACAGTAAAATTCTTAACATGAAACTAGTGAAAACAAATCCAAGCACTTTGTTCTGATTATCTCATTTGCTGGTAACTGGTGTTTAAAGTTAGGGAGTTCAAACACTGAGAGTAGCCATTATGAACTTTTGATTTTCCACTCTTTGGGAGGTGTTGAAACTCAAGAGCATTACTGTTGCGTTTGTAAGCATATACACAACATTTATGGGACAAAATGACAAAGAGTGAAAATGAATGAGGACAGTAGTGGAATTAATTTTTTTCTTAGCAGCAGGGGAGAAAGGTAAGGTCATGAAAACAGACACTCCTTCTGCCCATGAACTAAGTATTAGAACAAACAAAATCCACATGCCAACCAGAGGCACCTTTTAAGAAGTTCTTCAGCAAAGTACTAAGACAGATGTTGTCTTCATGGGTACAGAGTCAAGATTCTCACTCTACAACTCAAAGTATCTTTCAACCTCTTTCAGCAAATAGACATTCACTGACTATTCTTAAGCTCTACACGATCTACTGCCTACCTGCAAGGCTATTTTCCCTCTCTATCTTTACAGGGACTTTAAAAAAAACCTCCACAAATAAACATTTCTAGTGAAAACAAAGAAAGAAGTAATTTGTTTCATGACTTATCAGCTCAATTTAAATATAGCAAGTCTGCTTAACTCTACGAACATGATGGAAACCCTTAAATCTTTAAGCCACAAGGAAGAGCAAACACTGTCAATTGAAGGTATAAGGCATATATTCACAACACTGCAAACCCTACAAAACCAGAACTATTTGTTCAATGTTATTTGCTTTACCCAAGTGATTCTTCAACATGCAACACTGCTGATGCTTACAGCGCTTTCTTTTACTTATAGAAAAAGTCCTCAGATTGGCTGAAAAATAAGTTTTACACACTTTTTCTATGCAATAAACACTTAGGAACCCACCTAACAATTTGACAATAAGACGAATGAATGAAGCCAATGTCTTCTGATCACAGGACAGAGTAATCCTGTCTAAAGCAAATAATTGGAGATTTGGCAAAGAAAAGGGAAGAGAACTGCAGAAAGTACAGTTAGTAAGTCTGGGACAAATGTAGTTTTGCACAGATTGTTTCTACTTCATGGCTGCTAATAGGTACTACCGTCTGTTCTGCCCTCAGGATACCACCCTTCTCCCAACTCAAAAATCAAATATACCTACCAAGTTTTTACTTCTTTATTCCTCCCCTGCATCTCCTCCTTCCCCCAAACTAAAGAAAGAACTACTGCAGTGTTTCCATTAAAAACAGAAAAAAATGAATCTTGCAAGTGTAATGAAATATTCCCAGAGCTGGTTCTAGAGGCATGACCTCTTGCACTTAAGTCCTCTGCCTGGCACACGTGAAGAAGCCAGTCAGACTACACTTCCTCACATACATACACTATCACTTTTGGGGCAATCGCAAAAGAAACACCTGCACGACAAGTGATAGAATACTACAGTATCACTTAAAAAAAAAAAAAAATCCTTTGAGTCTTTCTGCTTCATTATTTCAATAAGAATAAATGTTGGACAAGTAAGACCACACAAAGTAAACAACAATTTTAGTTACACACACACACACAAAAAGTGCAGCATGACTTTATGAAGCCCTGTCTGACTTATGTCTAAGTCATAAGCTCAAGATTACTCAAGTCTTTCCTTCTGACAAATTTATCTTTTTTGAAAAGAGTTCTGAACATTGTTAACTTCCCCACTCCAGAGGCATGCTGCTCAAAGAATGCTGTTTTATCAGAACTCAGTGATACTGGGTATGCTTGAAGTTAGCAACTATTGAGTAATATTTTTTCTTCTGTAAAAGTTTAAGTTTTGCTATTTGTATGCCACATATTAGCCATAATGTCACTATTTCTGAACATAGAGCAAGCATTACAAAACACTTCCAGTATACAGGACTACACTTACTCCCCCCCGCCGCCCCCGAATTTACATCCTTCCCTATCTCTTACTTCACTGAAAAAACCCCAAATCTAAACACTCTTCAATACAGCAAGGAACAGAAAATGTACAAAACCAAAATGGTTTTGTACAGAATTGCTAACAGATTTGCTTCAGCTTTCACATAACTGGTTTGGATTCCTACTGTAACAAACACATGCAAAAAAATCCTCCAAAACCCAAACCAACCCTCAATCTTTCTTTTGTACTGAGGTGACAGTTAGTTCTTTCCTATATAGAGGACGTAACATCAGCCACTAACCTTCTGGAATTGCATCCCAAGAGCTGAGCATTCACAGCAGCTGCTGTGCCAGCACAAACTAGTAATGGCGTACAAGTATTACAGCAAGTAAGAGTACATTTCTTTGACACAAATCCTTCTGTTGTGGGCAATACCATCACCTTTACAAGCAGAAAAGATGCCTATTTCTTTTTTGGTAAGACTTAATACTCCATTCAGCTTACTTCATATTTTTTCCTTCATCACAACTGCAGAAAAATCTACCAGCTGGTAAAGTGGCATGGATCAAGAAAATGATATATAAAGATGATTCGATCTTAGATGACACATTACTTCATTCTACACTATACACAAAGAGACAAATAAAGCAAGGTAAGACTTCTGTACATTAAAAGAAGTAATATCATAATTTTGATGAACAGCTATTGTGAGTTATGGGGATTTTCACAGGGTTTCAGTTCTGTCTCAACATCCCTGTTCGCTAATACCCATCTCAACCTTTTTATTTTTAGGCTGGTTCTTCAAGTCAGCAATCACACAACCATCAACATTCCCACCCCCATTTTTAGATATGTGTACATTTGTCCTTTATCTTACTTTCCAAGAAGACAATTGCAGACTATGTCCAAGTATGTCCTACCCTTCATACTTATTTTTTCAGAGAAGGAAAAAGAACTGCAAAAAGCAGCAAAAAGCCTACAACCATCAAGAGCAGGAATGTTTTATCAGCAGGAAAAAAAAAAATCCACCTAAATTCAGTAACATCTAGAAGACCATATCTAACTTAAGACAGCAGATGCTATTATGAAACAAGCTCACACCAGAGATGATTCCTCAAGTGAACGACATCCACAGGATAATGTGAAACCTCAAGACAAATCATAAAAGAATCTCAGTGTTTACCATCCATTATTTGCTTCTGATTCTGGTAACCCATGTGTCCTAGATGAAATAGGAATGGTATCACTTTACCCAGCAGTATCTTTCTATGTTGAGCACTTGTGAGCACAGGGCTGCTTACTTAAGAGCCTAGTATTTCTTTGGGGGTGGGGGGGGTGGGGCAAGTGGAGCATTTCAATTTGAAAGCTATGCAAGGCAGAAACTCTTCCTCTCTGCTGGTATAGTTCTCAACATACTGAGTCCCAATCCACTCCTGCAAAATAATTTTGTAAATAAATGACTAGCAATCAGGCAATTTATAAAGTAGTATACATTTTTGTAACTTCTAGTTATTCGTAAGTGCAAATTAGCAGAGAACAGGGAGACTATTTACCATATAGCCAGGTGTGTGATCACATCTCAATAAATTCTACCCCATTTTAAAGCATTTGTACTTGAAAGTAAATGTTTCCATTGTATTAAAATCTGTTGGTTTGGTTTTTTTTTGTTTGTTTGTTTTTTTTTGTTTTGTTTTTTTTTTAAGGGAAGAAGTCCATAAAGAATTTACTTGTGCCCTTGCAACTGGTTCATTGAGAACTACGTATACTCTTCTTCATGATAAAGATACAGAACTACATTGAAATGTTTGCTCACATTTATATATAAAGCTGGCTAGAACAGTTGTCTTATTTGGAGATTATAATAAAGAAGTTCAAAAAGAATGCTCTTGAATTCCCAGACTACTTCACATCCCTTCACAAACAAATGTTTTCATTAAAAAAAAGAAAATCAGTGATCATTAGCCTGCTTGTTTATCTTCCACAGTGGAGTTTGGTGGTTTGTTTTTTTCTTTTTTTTCCCCATTTGTTTGCTATTCTTTTTTTAAAAATCTTCTTAGTTGGTCTTTCAGCTCCATCAGCTGGAAATAATGTTAAAGAAAGCATGCATTCTCTTCTTAGCAATTTGTAATGCAATGCTGGAAACTAATTGTTTTTGCAGTGGTGAATAACCTTAGCTTGAACAGTTGAATACGAAAAAAACCCCAGAATTTAACATGAAGTGAGCTAAAATTAACAAGAACACTTCTAGACACATGAATAGTCAATTATAAGTTTGTACTACATTAGGTAAAGCCATATTAAAGTCCCTTCAAAGAATTTAAGTACTTATGGGTAAGATTTCTACCTGACCATAGAGAAAGGAAAAGAAAAGCTGCCTTCTCAGTATAACGCTGGCATCCACCATATATATAGCTTCCATAAATGTGAAAAGTACATGCGGTTATTAAGGATAGTCAAATGAGAGTGAATGCACTTCATAACACAAATTTGCACAGTACTGGCAACATGGGTGAAATTAACTGTTTAAGTCAGACCACTTAGAAAAGGTACACCTGTATTCTTAGCTAGTTGTGGAGGCTGCCTTCATAGCCAGTGAAGAAATGCTTCTCGGGCATAACTCACCTCATCTTAAATAGTTACCTCTAGAAAGATTTGTGATAGGCACCTATGCTTTTTCCTTAAATCCTGTAAGCAAGCATGAACCCTTGTGCAGGGCGCCAGTCTGCGGCTGCCTACTTTAGGAGCCCCAGCTTTCACTACACATTCTGAAACGTCCCAGCTACTACTCCCCTCCGCTGTCCACCTCGCACGCACACAGTATCGCTCTGTGAACAGGCACGTTTAGTCAGCTCACAAAACAGCTCCCGAACATCTGCTAGTGTCCACTAGGAACACAAATATCAGATGAGCTTGAGTTTGGTTTACCTAGTGTACAGGACTAAGACCTGCAGCAGACAGGGAAATGCTTCACAAGACATTAATTGTTCATGTCTACTTCAAGCCACTGCTGCATATTAGTCTGCTTAAGAGCACTGAAAGAGGGGGGTTCTTATAATAGAGAAGCAGGTCCCAAGACCTGTTCAAAATACATTAAATAAAACCAGCCCATGATAACCTAAGACAGCAAGTCACCCACACGTTCAAATGACAAGAGGTGGGGAAAACTGATACGCTTCAGATGTACAATTCTGCGAACACTGAAAAATAGGATCTTTAGAGACATATACATCTGCCTGACAAGACTTAAAGCCAACTACTATTTTTAGGTGTATGCATGCAGTTTCATTTGAGAGTTAAATCTTATGATTTATGAGACTGGCTAGAAGGAAAATGACAGTGACATTCATTAACTTCCAAAACCAGACACCTGGTAAAGACTAGATATCATCTTGTTCATAAATTAAAGTTCTCTCCTCACTTTCATATGATAAAGCCAGTGCATTCCACACATCAGGTGTGCACACAAATCATCTCCCACTGCATTTCTATTAGCTCATTTGTATTTTAGTACATAGCAAAGACATACTATATAAAACAGAACAGAGATCCAACTGACCCTTTAAACACATTTTCAAAATTCATGTTCCCTATAAACTACTTCACTAAGAAGAGACTTCACTACTGTATTAGACAGGCAATGATGTCTGATGAAAACTTTACTACAGGAACTACTGTTAAAGATGTCTCACACTTTGGAAGAAAAAAAATCTATTAAACTGACCTTGAAGAGAGTGGAAGCCTTGAGACAGTATTTCTGTATTCTGGATGATGCCAGGTAACATTAACTGCTCAATTTGCTTGTTTGCATGTACAAACCTCCCAAATTTACACATAGAAAATGCAAGAATGTACTTTTAGAACTAGCCACACAGCTCTAGTATTACTCAGCGGTACTTATATGGCACTTCAAAGATTAAGAATAGCACCACCAACTATGTTTGGACTTGAATTCATAGTTAAGAGGTTTACTGGAAACTGCAGCACGTTCCACAAGTCCATTCAAGTCTGCAGATATGAGTCATACCCCTGGACTGCAAATGTTACCTTGAAACAAGTTCTCATCTGTCTAGCCTGATGAAATTTTTTTAGGTTTTGTTGCCAGAATAATACATTTTATTGGTTATTATTTCATTAACACTGAAAAAAAGAAGGATGTGTAATTATTTTGGAACAGAATGAAATTAAAACAGCAGTTTCCAATCCTTTCAGCTACACCTTACAACACATTTTATTTCAGTGAGATATTCTTCTGTAGGGTCTAAGAAGAAAAAAAATGTTGTATTTGAGTATTTCTAGCTTTTAACAACTAAACCACTTTATGGGCTTTTTTTTAGATGAACATAAAGAACACAGAATGATGATATTACACAATATTTAATAGACATTAATAGGAAAAAAGCTATGCAATAAGACAGATTTTTTTATATCATCTTTGTCTCAGCCTGGAGACTAGAATGCACCAACCTGACACTGAAATTGCCTCAAATGCTATGAGCCTATCAGCACTTTAAAGGATCATGTAAATGTAATTAATAAACATAAAACAGAGGAATAGATGCCCAGTATTTACACTATCTCTTTTTATATTACAAGACCTGGGATACAGACTGTCATTTGCTATTCAGCTGTTGTTCAACTTTAAACAGAAATGGAAGCAGGCCAGTTTGCTTGTCAGCTAGCATGCTCCAAGATGTTATCGTAGTTAGCAGCATCAGATAAGCAAGAGAGTAAATAAAAATCAGCTCAATCAGGTTTTCCCCTTCTATTATGGTTTTGTCTGTTACAAACCCTTTAATTTCAAGAAACTCACAGATTTTTCAATAATTCTGCATTAAGACATACCCGCATGAAACCAGGTTCAGACAGATACATTATCTATGACAAATAATGTAAAACTAAACCGTAATTATTACAGAATTTCAACTTTGAAACGTTCAGAGACAAGCCTAATGTTTGAACAAATACATTCAGGTATTGAGTTCCTGAAGCTGGGATTTCCGCAGGTATCGTCCAGAGGATCGCAAAGCGTTCATTAACAAAGAACACATCTGCATTGCACAATGCATTCCCACATGAAGATATCTGAACTCTTAAGCAGCACAACTGCTTAGCACTCTAGTCGCCTCTGCGTGCTCCGTGAAACACGGGCTACATAGTTACATCCCCCAACAGGAGAATTAGAGCATAGTCGGATATCTCTGTACAGCATCGCATTCTTACGTGGAAATCCTACAACTGGAGTTTCAAAGCAGCTTGTAGGGACACCATATTCAGGCAGAGGGTTTTGTTTTGTTGATACATACACATACAGACAGCTTTTATACATAGACACAAGTATATTTTTATGTGTTCATATATCTTCCCCCCACCCACCAGTTAAACCTGCAGATCTGTTGTTAGTATTATATATTTGCTACCAGAGTTCATTTAATCCTTTTCCCATTTTATAATGAAATTAAAAAGAAGAAATTTGTCTCAAACTAACACAGAACACATGATTTCCTGGCTTACGCAATTCAGTTACACACGAATTTAAAACATTTCCTATTTCAATCCAGAGATTACTGTGACACTTACTCAGAAAAACAAAACAGTACACAATCTCTGATGTTCACTTTGTCTGCATGAGGCAAACAAAAGCCAACATCAAACTCCAGCAGACCCACACCATCAGGATATTCTAAACCCCATCTAGAACTTTAAAACCACTGTACAGAATCAGGTTCACTTCTCACATATGAAATAATAAACGACCATTTTAAGTATTTTGCATATTTTAAAGACTCACGCTAGCATTCTGATATGCTAAATCACCTGATAATGATCCTTCAGACACAAAAGCCAGTTTTGCAATAAAGTATATATGTGTAGCTCAGTCCACTGGGCTTCCCTGAGCATGAATCCTCAAACTGAGAGAGCTGCAAGAAGAGCAAGTGCAACAGGGACAAATATATTGCCCTTTCAAGACACGCTCCCCTGCCCCCTTTAGACTGAAGATTAGCACTACTGAACTATGCTAAGAAAGTTACTCTTTCCCTGTTCCTCAAAAGTTGATGACACATAACAGGAGGAAGCTTAAACCTGCATCTTGACTTTCTGCTTCTGTATGCCCACATTCCCTTTCCTCCTTACTTTGCCAATACTGCTTAAGTCAACTTCAGAGAAACAGACCCTGTAATCCATATGTATCATTTCTGAATTAATTCTGTGACAGACACCACAGCTAAACTCCAACCTGCACTCAAACCAGCAGTTTCTTTGAATTAACTAAACTTAGTAAGAAGCACAATCACATTTTAGGCTAAGCTATCATTTTATTTTATTAAAAGTCTAAAATCTAGTATTAAAAAAATTACGATGGAGTCATGATTTCTGATAAAAAACAAAGGTTTTATGACACAGTAACTAACTTCCTCATTCAGAATTATTTAAGGCAGACCACAGATTAAGCTTTCTGTATAGTCATCTTCTCTATAAAGGACTATACAAATAATTTTAATTTTTTTGGTTTTTATCAGTTATGTATCATTATTGAGCTACTGTCCAAACATAATAAAGGTTACAAAAATACACCTCAACATCAGGAAGGTAAAGCCTGAGACACGTCACAACACTGATCCAGGAAGAAATCTGTTGAGTCATTACCGTTGGGGATGGTCTCCGATTTGTTAATTTCTAATTATTCATCTTGCTTAATCAAGACAATCAACAATGTTACCGTCTATGCGCAAACAAACTTGTACTGCTGTTGAACTCACAGATGTCAGAAGACACAACGATTCACCAATACTAAACTATAATGTAATTAAGTGCAGCTAAGTAAACTGTATTTCTATAGTCTTTTGCTTATATACCTTTGAGAAAGTCTGTTTCAGAGGCAGTTCAGGTGGCTAAGCCTTGGGCTAGATCAGTTAAGTGTGTGGATTTACCTTACACAGCTTTAAGCAATCAGATGCAGGTAGAAAGGGAAACAGAATTGTTCTCAAGGGTTTTGTTAAAGCACTAGAATATAACACCCTTTTAAAAAAGGAAATTGGGAAACCTGCTTCCAGCATTTCACACATGGAAGTTAACAGGGTGCTGCAAACAGTGGGAGTACTTAAGCATGTTGCAAGATGCTGAGCTGTGACTAATAGCCTGTCTATTCCTCAACAGCAGTGATTTTCTGCTTCACTTAGGGAGAAGTTATGCATGCACATCAACACTAAAAATGAGCAAGCCTTAAAGCACTGACCTAGCTATTGCATTAATATCTTTTTAGAATAGCCTATTTCACTTCCTGAATTACTTAAAAAAAATATATGTATGTGCTTTAATTGCTTGGCTTTTTAAATATGATGTTAAATAAAAAGGCAAACTATTAGTGAGAAAGACACTTATTTGTAAGTGTAGGATAGCACATCTACAGAGTTATACAACTTGCAGCTGACTCTGTTCAACAAGTAGCTACATTACAATGTATCTGAACTGCATTAAAATATAAGCAGGAAGTTAGTATGAAAACATGCAGTATAAAATCCTGAGTTAGTGAATTATCCATTTCATTCTTTACCCAGGGTTGCCAAAAGATTATTTTAGATGTATATAAATCATAGTCTTTATCACAGGAAATACAGGAATGCAGTAGATATGTCAAAAGTAGGTAGGAAAAGTGTGACCATTAATATGGTAAGGGGCTGGCTCACACAGTTGTTCAGCTAAAAAGTTTTATAAAGATTCTTTATAAGAAGTCACTTACACAATCTCTGCCACCCTTAAACATGCTCTCCCTACAAGAGCAGTAACAGTACATCTTCTCCCTACAAGAGCAGTAACAGTACATCTTTTCAGTGGTACACAGAAGACAAAATATCAGAAGTTGAGATATTTTGATGCTATAATGATCAAAGATATTAATACTTTTCTTTACTATGCAAAATAAAAGATTAAGAATATAACGGCGGACGTAATTTCAGATGAGCTTTCATTAGTATTCTGTTCAAGTAGTCTTCTTTTAAAATTAATCAAAAATTTAGAAGATTATGCAAAGTAGTCTGCTGCACAGATTAAGTCTTTAATAGTAAAGTCTACTTAGAGTTCCAGGGAAGGGGGAAAAAAAAAAATTCCAGCTAAAATATATGATCATTTTGTAAAGTAATACCCGTAACAAGTAACTGCATCCTGTTTGTTTCAACACTTCCAAAACAAAACTAGATTCTGAATGTAATCGAAGTACTTAATTCTCATTATGGCAATATGGTTTTTTTTTTTTCCTCATTTTAAAGCCTAGAGAAGAAACATCTTTACTTCATATTGAGAACCATAAGCCTATCATTTTAAAGCAGTAAGAAAACTCAAGCAGATTGACAGGCTGTCTTGGGTTAGATAGTTGCTCTGTGTTTTACCAAAAAAGTGCAAATACACATGCATGTCTCTTGTAAACAAAAGCATAAAGCATGCAAATTATTACTGAAGTATGAAAGCATTGTTCAGATTAAAATATATTGCCTCTAGTAGCAACAAAGCCCTTGAAGGCATCATTTTTAAAAAAAAAATCAAAACAGAACTGAGTATTTAAAAGTTATTCCAATTTGCTAATGCATTTTTCAGATTTCTGTAAGGTAAGAACAAAATTTTTTATTACCTATACACGCTTTAAAAGTCAGATGCACTACAGAAACAGTGTATGGAATACATACCCTTACAGCCCCCTACATTCCAGTCAGTTTTATGATTCTAGGGTTCCGAATAAGCAACTACATCACTGGGCACAGTGCTCATACCTCATAGCACTTTCCCCTCAGAAAGACTTCATCTTAAGACCTTTAGTGTACTCCCATGTACATGTGTGTCAGAGACACAGCAAATCTTACTGTCTGTCACCAAGAAACCGGACTATTCATGTAACAGCGTTAAGATCTTCATATTCAACTGCTCCATACCAATACAGATTACTCTAGGTAGTCACATTTAAGTACAATTGGCAAATACTACTTTATATAACTGGAATCAAGCAACAATATTTACACTTTCAAAAAAATACTTATTTGACTTAAAAAAGGGAAATAACTCATTTACTGCTCATTCACGCCCAACACTTGATTCATGAATGAAAAGCAGCAACAAGATAGGTAAATTCTTTAGCAAAACAAGGTTTGAAATTCTGAAAATACCATTTTGGAGGCCAGAGACTATGCTTACAAGATTAGTCTTTTAAAAGATGGACAAAATTCCCACTTCATAATTTGCAAACTTTAAAAAGCTTTGACAATGAACTCTGTTTTATCAT
Organism: Aviceda cuculoides; assembly: GCA_035590195.1. Classification (NCBI taxonomy): domain Eukaryota; kingdom Metazoa; phylum Chordata; class Aves; order Accipitriformes; family Accipitridae; genus Aviceda; species Aviceda cuculoides. The sequence goes on from JAVJGG010000031.1 coordinate 23,612,709, forward strand.
ATCACACGTATTGTAACCCTACGAAGGCAAAAATAAATAATCCTCTGATTACTTCTAGTGAAAGTGAAACATTGATCTGCTTCCAAAAAAACCCTACTGTGCTTTAAAATTTGCAATTTAAGTAAGTTTTATACATAGACTCCTCTAACTATTGAGCAAGAATCCTGAATAAAGGCAGGAGACAAACTCCTGCCGATCTGAGTTAACACCAGAGGTCTAATACCAAAAGGTAAAATTAACACCAGGTCATTTCAGAAGCTCTCGAAAGGTGGGTACATCTTTACACATAGGGGAGCAGGCGCTAGAGCAGCTAGGGCACCTACCTTCGCTGGAAATGAGGTATTTGGGAACATAACAAACTACTCTGGCCAGCAAGAAAACTTTCTAAACGTATGCGTTTTCAAACCTAAGCCTTTACGAAAGCTTTCAGGTAAGCTCAGTTCACACTCGGCTCCAAGCTAAGCAGTCTGTGACCGAAATGCGACGAAGACGACTTGCTTTAAAACGCTACCTTCGATGTTCAGCTCAAAACAAACGTGGCAGAACGAGAGCGTTTCCTTCTCGGTCCCCAGCTTGCAGACGCTGCAGACATTGTCATCGTCCAAGTCGATGCTCACAAACTGCTCTTCGTTCATAGTGCCCTGGGGGGTGGCGACAGCGGATGGCACCGTTATTTCAGCCGCCGCCGGCCGTCCCGCGCCTGGGGAGGCGGCCGGCGGCACCACACGCCGCCCCCCCGGCCCCGGCCCGCCCCGACACGCCAAGCCGAGAGCGGAACCAGGGAGGGAGCGTCCCGGGAAAGTTTCTTCCTCAGAGCGCGGGGGGAGGGGGAGGCGGCGCGGGCAGGTCGCACAGCGACCGAGCC
>JAVJGG010000031.1:23613881-23631385 GCA_035590195.1 Aviceda cuculoides
GAGGTAGACGGTGGGCCCTGGAGCCGCGCTCACGCCGCACCTCAGCGGCTGATGTCGCCTCAGAGCAGGGCAAAGAAGGCGGTGAGGCGGAAGGAAGGAGCGAGCGGCGGCTGCCCCTCCCCCTCCCGCCTTCGCGCGGCCACAGCCACCGGGAGCTCCCCTGCTCGCCGGCAGCATTGGGCTCTCCCAGAGCGCGGCTGCGGTGCCTCCCCCGCGCAGGGGAACGGGGGCGGGGCGGGGGGGATGAGGGGAAGTCCGCCCGGCGCCGCCCCGCCCCGCCCTGTCCCGGGGAGCGGGAGGGGGTCCCGGTGTGATGTGAGTGGCGGTGCTGATACCTCCCTCGTCTGGGGCCTAGTTCTGCGGTTATCCCAGCCTACGTTTGCATTGAATTAGCTGGTGGTACATGATACGGAGTGCCCTCGGGATTCGTGTTGATTAAGTTTTGTTAGAAATGCCGAAAAAAAACCCAAACCCAAAACAAACCGTGTAGGAATTGAGGCTAGGGCAGGTTTGCCAAATGGCAGGGAGGGAATAAAGTCAAGATCTGCTGCCACGCGTGTGTGTGCGCAGAACTGGCAAATCTGTGCTGAATTTTAACTATGTCCTTTCATGGCTCAGGATGAGATTACTCTAGGCTGAGCTTTCCAGGAAATAAAAATTGCTCTTCAGGGATTGTTGTTGGGTTTTGCTTCATGTACCTATGGAGGAAGGAAAGAAAAAAGTTAAACTGTCGAACGTGGTTAAAAGTTGGTGTGCATGGAAGGCAAAAGAGGAGATGGAGGAGAAAGGGGAATGTGCATAAGAGAGAAACATTCTTTAAGTCCCAAGTATACATATTTGATGTGATGGAAAATACCAAGAACAGGCTGTAAGTATGACCTGAATGGAAAGCAAAAGCAAGCCAGGTCTGTGCTTGCACTTTGTATGTGAAGCCACAACTGGTAGATCGTATCGGCTTGAGAATTTCCACAACTGACGGAAATTACGTACAACAGGTTCCTACATGTCAAAGTAGGATTGTTTATGAAAGAGCTAAGTAATCTTCCAGAATCCCCTCTGTCAAAACACGTCCCTACAGTTTTTATTGTTTCTTTCACTATTTTCTTGGGGCATTTTCTTCAATTTTATCAAAAAGAAAGAAAAAAGAAATCCCACGCTGTGCCAGAGTCCCATCCTTCATAGCTCTTAAGTAGCAAGTCGACTTCAGCTTTGCTTCTGTTGGAGGATGACGGAGCATATTTCATACCAGAGCTTCCTGAAATCTTCCTCAAATTGTTTCTCCCATGGGCTGAGACTGGACTTGGGAGAAGAGTTGCATTTCCCTGTCCCCTCATCCGCTGCTTTTTTGATATGCCTGAAGATTGCCAAGGAAGCAGCAGCCTGACTTCATTGCAAAAGCAATATTAAGACAGAAAAAAGGATGTCAGCTTGGGGTAGGAGATTTAGAAACAGAAAGGAGAGACTGGACGGATGATGGTAGAGGATTATAAAATCTATAAATATTGGAGTATTTTCCCCTCCAGAATGTGATGCAAATCCAAAGGCTATTGAGCCTCAACAGCCCATCACCACAGAGCAGCAGCAGCTGTGAACTCCAGTGGCAAAAAAGTCATGAATCTTGTTAATAGATGACATGTGGGAGACAGTATGGCTCATGGTAACTGAGCTGCTTTTCTTGTAAAAAATGGCTCTAAAATATAGAGGTCATAGCAATAAAAATAGTGAAAGAGAACTAATGCTTCAGGTACACAGTTATGAAAAAACCTAGCAAATGCCAGGATGAAGAAGATTGTCTGCAATTTTAACCACTGCCCATGATGTGGTTTATATGTATACATACACATACGTATTTCCTCCCAGGTCCCTTGGTTCATCAGTGCATGTTATTCAAGCTAATGGTTTACTTACATTGGAAAATTATTTTAGTAGCAAACAAATCCGTTCCATCTTTTTATGCTTCTTTTTCCCTACTGAGTTTGCATTTTTTGTTATAGGGAGGCTTTGGCAGTGATCATGTTTTAATAATTCCCACTGCTTCGCCTTCCCCCAGCTGCTTGGTTGTGTTCCCACACTGTTTTCTCACTGTCTTTCAATGTTTGTGAGATGACACAAGGGACTGGATCACTGATTTAAAAGAAAGAAAATTAATTCTACCTCAGATCAATTCACTCCTTTGCTTCACCGTGCAGCCCTATAAGCACTGGTGGGAAGACAGCTGAAGGGGTAATGCATAGATGCAATGAGTACTCTGGCCCCTGTATCATGAAATCTTGGCTTGAGCTTCATTAGGATCTTCACTCCAAATAGCTAAACATCAGAAATGAAAGCTTGTGTCAGTGTTTTAGGGACATACTTAGTTCCAGTTTCCTGAGTGAAGATTTAGAAGTTCTAAAGCTAAATGACATTTTTTGCTGAAAAATACAGTGTTAAACAGGAGTCCAGGGAGAGGTGGGGTTGCTTGGGCATTATCAAAAATACTGCAGCAAATCCCCAGTGGAGATAATGAATAGTATTGGCACTGCTCAGATGAAAGTACCTGTGTAGGTTTCTGTGTGTATATTAAAAGAGACTCAGGAAAGGAGAAAAGTTTATAAAGAATTCAAATTTGAAACTCACCGTCTAGGCGAGGTAGGTCTGGCCCCCCCTGAAAACTTCTGAAAAGTAACATTTCAAAATCAGCCTGACTTCTGTCTCTTCCCTCTCTGCTCTCTTCATTCTGCATTCCCCTGGGCTCGGGGATATTTTTTTCCCCTCTGTAGGTCAGGTGACTGGGACTTTTCAAGGCACTGGCAGATCTTCATGTTCTTCAGGCAGTTCTGTGTCTGCAGCTAATAAACATATATTTTCTCCAACTCTTCTGGGTTTTTTTGTATTCTGCTGGGGTTTTTTTGAGTTTCTTTTACTTGTTGCTGTCTTTTTTTACAGATCTCTTGTTTCTGTGTTGTCTAACCTTTCCTAGTTTATTTTATCTTTCACCCCTGGAAAACTGAACAAACATAAATAGGAATACTTTGCTGTACTGCCTATCTTTACTCCTCTATTTTGTGACCTGTTATCTCTTCTTATTGTCCCAATCCTCTTTCAACTTCACCCAGTGTGAAAACTTTACTATCAGGTATTATTTTTAACCTTTATTGACTAGTCTTAGTCCTCTTAATGTGTGGTATAAAACCTAATCGAAGAGAGCTAGCTTCACTTTCCCTCTCCCTCCCATTTCCTTTGTGTTGGATCTGGTGATCTTATGGCTCCTGCAAGGTGAAATGAGTCACTGAGGTGATCCAAAAGAAAAAGAACAAAATTAAAAAAAAACCTCAGAACTTTTCTTGATCAACTCATTGAAATGACTATATATTCACCTACATTATTGCAAGATTTGGTGTAAGGGGTTTTGGGGTGGGAATGCAACTGACCATCCAGCAGTCTGAAATTGCATCAAATGTGATGTAACATCACCAGTTTTATCTCTTGCTCCTAGTCCTTCTGTTCATTTTTCCAGTCCCTTTGCTATATCTTCCCTCTAGGCTATGATCCCATGATCCTCTTTTTGGTAACAGTGCCAGCTGAAGTATTGCCTGCTTCTTTCGTTTTTCCCCGTTACTTTAATTTTTGTTGGGTTATGTGCTGAAAAGTAAAGAATATCAGTCAAATTCCTGTCCAGTTCACTGCATGATTGCCCAGACATTCATTGTGGTACAGCAGGGGTTGTGTCAAGATGGCAGGAGGAGTAGAGAGCCGTAGTAGAGTCTGTTTAGGCCAACTGCATGAATACATGGGTAAAGACAGCCTAAGTCTTTCTTCTCCTGTCTTTTTCTCTTTTTCTCTTCTTCCCCTTCTGACCATTTTCCTCCAGTCCTTTTCCTCTATGTCCATCCTGTTCTGCCATATGAAACCACGCACTTTCTCCACTGCTTGTTCTGTAGAACACTCCTGTCTATGCTATGGCACACCACCAGTCTTTCTCTCTTATACCTTGTCTTCTTCTTGCACTCACTGAATTGCATGCTTTCATTAAACTGAGATCTTCTCCTGTGGAAATTTAGTTTTGTTCATTAATCAGTGACAGAAGAAGATGTAGGGCTGTTCTGGACACTCGGTAAACTCAGCGCTAAACTTGAAGAGACACAGCTAAGGAAAATTTTAAAAGCTAACCATGATACCACTGATCTCATTCACAGAGGTCATCTCAGTAAACCAGCTGGAAAATGAGAGGTTGCTCATTGTTAAGTTTTTTGGCTTCATGATTGGCCTGTGAAATTAAATATCCAGCTAGTGTGAAAAATTATTCCTTGGAAAGTCATGTCCTATATTTTCTGAGGTTAGAAAAACAAATCTGCAACTGTGTACATCTAATAGACCACAAAATGGAGGAAGCTGAGCCAATCTAAAATTACTCCTGAGTCACAGCACGCGAGGGTGGAGCAACAACAATTCGTGTCTTACAAACAAAGGCTTATAGCATGTTGCTGGCTGCAGTGGATCAGAGACATGATAAATCAGTATGTGGGTATTCAAACAAATCATGAATAGGAGACAGGGAAAGGGGGTGACTTCTCTGCCTTCACATTCTGGTAAAAGACTTCCTAGTAACTAGTTTATCCTGATTCTCTATTCAGAAGAGCACACAAGATTTCCTAATCCTAACAAGATCTCATTCATTAATTATAATGACGAAATAGCACTTAATTTCTAAGTGGTGTTTATGGATTCTTTTTTCATCCATAGAATTAAATATCCTTTACAATGCCTCTTGCCCTTTTAATGATCAACAACTCTCTTTAAAGCTCTTTACACGTCTTCTTTTGAGGTTAACTGAATGTGTTGTCTACTGCCACAGCCTTGTTTCGGGCACAGCCTTGTTTTCCTCCTTGATTGTCGCAACAATCTACAAAATTGTGGATGTCTACAAGTCACTGGAAGTGCTGACCCAAGCTGAGCACGCCTTCCTCCTGCCCAAATCTCAGCCCTTCTATTCCACCTTAACCTCCCTTGACCTCTCACTATTGTCTGACAGTGCAAGTCATTCCATCGTTTCTAAAGTCAAGACTTCATATTGGCTTTTGGGTTTTGTCTGACGTACCTTCTAATTCTTGGCTATTTCTCTTAAAGCAGCTGATTCTTGTTAATGGACTTTTAATCAGGATCTGTAATACATCCCCTGAAGTCCTCACAGCTGTGAGCCCTGTCTCCATTTTTTTTACCCATGAATTTGGCATTGACTCATATCTTATGCTAGTGATTCATGGCTCTCCATCTCTATTGCTGACCTGTCTTTCCACACCCAGTTAAAATCAGTACCTTTATGCCACCTCCTTGAGGGCAGCTACCACACCTTATAATGGGCACAGTACATTCAGGTCCTGTTTCTTCTGTCACAGACCTTTCTTTCTCCCTCTTTTTACTGTGAATGCCACACTGCCCTTCCAGTCATTTAGGTCTTTAATTTGAATACCGCTTGCAGCATAGCAGTCTTTCTGGATCTATGCATGAAGACTGTGTCTATATTATCTTGTTTCTTCCTACATGTCAATTAGAAGATTCAGCCATGTTGACCGTCTCTGTGCCCCTGTCACCTCACACGTCAGCTATTACCAGCTTCTCTCTCCGAGTCGTGCGACTTCCACTGTGTTCTCTGAAACTTCATTCAGAATTGCACTGTGAGGATTATCTTCCTTGCTGACATAATGTCTATGTCTCTCTTCTGGCTTTCCATTTCATCAGCATCAAAGGCACACTCATTGTCCTCTTCAAAGTTTCTGATCAATTGACTCTGTACTGAATCAGCTTTATTGTCGCATTGAGCATCAGCCCTCATGTAGTCTCTGTCAGTAATACTAGTCTTCACTGTCTCATTAGTGTAGTTCTTACACAATCACCTTTGGCCTTTTTACAAAATACCTCCTCTTTTGCTGGAAGTTCCTCACAAACTTTAAAGGAATTAGTTCATGCTGTTATCTCACCCCAGACTTATTTCTGCATTGTTGGCCAGAGATGTTGCCCAGAGCTGAACATGTAAAATGCAGTCATTGTGCTCTGTACCCTTCATTCTCTTCACCAGTGCTGTTTATCCAGTTGTTCTACTCCTTATATTTTTGCAACCTATAAACTCTAGTCTTCCTTTTATTACAAATACTTATGCAGTTGTTATCAAAACCTTACAGCTGCCAAACTGCGGTCTACTGAAAACCATCTTAAGTAGTCTGCAGTCTCATGTTGCTTGAGTAAAAGTTTCATTAAAGTTTTGGCTAATTGGTATATAATATTATGTGAGAAATTTTGGGAAGTGCCAGAGTGCCACTGGCTCCCCAAATGTGAGAACCACTGAGTAGCACAGAAAGCCCTGATTTTTGATAAGGAGAATTTTTGTAATAGTGTAACAACATCAAGACAGCATTATGAAACTTCTGTGGTCTTTAATGGCTTTCCACATGTTGAAATATCAACCTGAAAAGTATACAACAAGGTAGTTACCTGTCTGAGAGGGCAGAAAGATGTATATCACTATCTACTATAAAGGTTAAAGTGCAGCTTCTGAAGTATGTAGGTGTTTCAGTATCTCAGCAAATGCTCTATACTTACCTAGAGAACTGATAGGATCAGTTGTGCTGTCAGAATACAGAGTATGTTGTCTTTGTACTACAGTCTTCTGTAGCAGCGAGCACGAGGAGAAGAGCATCTTCATGCTACTGTCCTCCCAATTTTTTTTTAATTCTGAAACTGCTCTTTAACAGGATATCAGAAAGGGCTAATCCATTAAATGGATCCTTCCCCTATTTATTTCCTAGAGTTAAAGCTCAGTAGACCAAAAAAAAAGAAAAAGAAAAAAAAAGAAAAATTACCTACCTGTGTAAAACTGTACAATAAACTAAAGGAACTTGTAAAAAATGAGAACCGCTTTCTCTTTTGAATGCCATTGTTTGAATTATGTCTTCTCTACATGCTGTATTTTGATGATAATCATTCTCCAAGTGGTAGGATTCCTCTGTGATGGTAGTGCTTGCCTCAAGAAACACATACTCAATTGAACTGCCTGAATTGTTCACTGCGACACTAATTCCCATTACTGCTGCAGCAGAATCATCCTCTTTGGAAACTCATTTATCCAGTGACACTGTGTGCTGCTACTCCTGCCTCTTGTCGCTGTCACCATTTATGTGTTTATACACACACAAGCACATTTAAAAGTTATTGCTTCAATGAAAAAAGTCAATAGGGCAACAGAGGAAATGTACTTGCAGAAGCAAGCAGCACTTTGCAGCAATATGAATTTGCACTAGTACAGATGGTGAGCTTACCATAATACTTGCTTCACTGAGGTTTTCTGTTATAAAGGCTTTTTGTCTATGTATGTATATCACTGTAGCATGGCTGTTAGGATCCCTGTGTTCACGTTAGTGGCTTAGCCCTGCCTTCCAGCTCTGGTGGGTATGTTTTGGTGCATTTGCCCTAACTGTACATTCAGAGACTACTTACATCAGCAGCAGGAAGAGTTAGTGCCATACCGCAATGTTAGAAAAGACCACTACTAATTCAACCTAGATGCCTAAACATAGGAGAAGAAGGAAAGTGAGGGAGGAGAACCCCATCAAGAATTTGTGCAATAGATGTGGGCTGTCAATTTTAGACTCATCTGGGCACGACACACTCTGCGACATTTCTAATCACACACACAGTCAGGGAATGGCTGAGGCAGGAAGGCACTTCAGGAGATCGCAGGGTCCAACCTCTGCCCAGAGCAGTGTCGGCCAGAGCAGGTTGCTCAGGGCTGTGTCCAGCTGGGTTTTGAATATCTCCAGGGTTGGAGACTCCTCAGCCTCTCTGGGCATCCTGTGCCAGTGTTCGACCACTCTCACAGTAAACAGGTTTTTCCTTGTGTTTCAGTGGAATTTCCCATGTTTCACCTAGTACCCATTGCCTCTTGTCACTGGATAGCACTACCAAGAGCCTGGCTTCCTCTTCTTCGCTCCCCCCATCAGGTATTTATATACATTGATAGATCCCTCTGAGCCTTCTCTGCTCCAGGCTGAACAGTCCCAGCTCTCTCAGTGTCTCCCTGTAGGACAGATGCATTCAATCATTGTGGCACTCCACTGGACTGTCTCCAGTGACTCTGTATCTCTCTTGTACTGGAGAGCCCAGCACTGGACCCAGCACTCCAGGTGTGTCTCACCAGGGCTGAGCAGAGGGGAAGGATCACCTCCCTTGACCAGCTGGCAACACTCTGCCTATGCCACTTCAGGAGGCTGTTGGCCTTCTCTACAGCAAGGGCACATTGCTGGAATATGTCCCACTTCTTACTCACCAGAAACCTCGGCTCCTTTTCTACAGAGCTGCTTTCCAACCAGGTGGCTCCCAGCTTGTCCAGCTGCATGGGATTATTCTTCCTGAGGTGCAGGACTTTGCACTTCTCTATGTTGAACTTCATGAGGTTCCCATCAGCCCATTTCTCCAGCCTGTTGAGGACCATCTGAAGGGCAACACAACTCTCTTGTGTCTCAGCCACACCTCCCGGTTTTGTGCCAACTGGAAACTGGCTGAAGATGCACCCTGTCCCATCATCCAGGTAGCTAATGAAGATATTAAACAATATTGGCTCTGCATCAACCCCTGCGGTACACCATTAGCGATTGACTTCATAACATAACTTCATGCTGCTGATCACAACTTTTTAGGCTTCGTTCTGCAGTTTTCAGTCTACCTCACATACTTTTATCGAGTCCGTATTTCATCAGTTTGTCTATACGGATGTTATCAAACACAGTGTTGAAAGCCTTGTTAAAGTCAAGATAAAGAACATTGCTGCTTTCCCCTTATCCACTGAACTAGTTATTTTATTGAAGAAGGCTCTCAGGTTGGTGAGGCATGATATTCGCTTCATAAATCCTTGCTGGTCCTAGTCACCTTCTTGTCCTTCATGTGTTTGGAAATGATTTCCAAGATTATTTGTCCCATTGCCTTCCTAGGGATCAAGGTGAAGGTGACCAGCCTGTAGTTCTCTTCATGCTCCTTCTGGCCCTTCTTGAAGATAGGGGTGACATTTGCTTTCTTCCAGTCCTCAGAAACTTCTCCTAATTGCCACAGCCTTTCGAAGATGATTGAGTGGCCTCACAGTGACATTGGCCAGCTCCCTCAGCAGTTGTGGCTGGATCCCATCAGGTTACAGAGCTTTGGGTATGTCCAGGTTGTTTATATGCTCCCTAACCTTATTCTCCTCCACTGAAGGTTAAGTCCTCTTTGCTCCAGACTTTCCCAATAGTCTTGTGGGCCTGAGATTCCTGTAGGATGGTATTTACTGGTAGTCAAAGGCATTGCATACTGTGGCCTTTTCTATGTCCTTTGTCACCAGATTCCCCTGTAGTTAAGTAGTGGGCCCACATTTTCTCTGGTCTTCCTTTTGCTGCTGAGGTACCTGTAGAAGTTCTTCTTGTTGCCATTCACATCCCTCACCAGATTCAACTCCAGATGGTTGTTGCATTTCCTAACCCCGTCCCTGAACATTCTAGATTTCTGACTATCTTATTGATACAATTTATTAGCCTTTGAAAAATGCAGGCGGTGCCTAATATACATGTTGTCTCTGTTAAACTTAATGAGAAGCAAAGGCTGTGTTTAGTTGTGTCTTTTGACTTAATTAAAATTAAAATGACACATCACTGTATGTACAGGCTAAGCCTTAATTTCCAAAGAGTGTCAGTCAGTATTAGGCTCACTGTTGACAGTGGCCTATTTTCCATTGATGGATTCATTAAAAGTTTTAGTCTGCAAAGTCAGGAAAAAGTAGTCACTGATAGTCCTAAACTGAAATGAGGGAAAAAAAAAGCTCAAACTCAACTTGTTTTGTTAATCCATCCATGTACATGAAAACAGCACAGCAGGGTTGGGGAACTAATCCCGTTTCAAATCAGATGCCTGCTGGTTCTATTTAATGAGCATTATGTCTATTTCTTTTTTAACCCTAAAATACCTTAATACTTAAAACAGCATTCTGTTGGTTTTTTTTTCATTGTACTTTTGATCTATTCAGGTAAGGTACTTCCTTCTATAATTGGATCAAAGTTGGATTGCTAACTACCATCTTTACTGCCAAACCACGTGCTGAGCTTCATTCATACAGAAATACCCAGAAAATGGAATTGGCACAGAGTTCTGTGAGCATTGGTACTGCATTGGTACTAATGAAATTTCCTACAGATTTGTGCCTTGTGAGTAAACTCTGGTGTGTAGGAAAGAATAAAGTCATGTCTTAGGGTTGAGACATTCAAAACATCTCTCTCCTCACATGTCTAGTACTTAATAAATGTTTTATACTCTCACACTGCACTCTTTTCCTGTGTAGGGGCACTGTTAAGATCTCTCCATGCTATGTGCCCATTTCCATTAAATTTGCAAAAAAATGTTGAGACTTTAATCTCTGCCAAATATGGCTGAAATTGGAGAGAGTTCTATAAATTATTAACATAGGTTAAGGAGGATGACTAAACAGATGCATTCTTTGAACAGACCACTCAAGCTATTCACAAACATGTGTTGAAGCACTCTGATATGGTGGTCCCCAGAAGGTAACCAGGAGATCACATGTGTTCTGGAAACTTTCCCTGAAGAGCTTTGGCTCTCATGGTAACAGGTGACATTTTTTTTTTTCTTGACAACTGTGCCATATAATGAAAATAAACAGCTGTGTGTTACAGATATGACATGACAAATTCATGTGTTTCTGTACAAGGAAATGTAAACAAATGATGACTATATGAAATTAGAATAAAAATAAAAACAAAAAGTGAAAGAAGAAAAGTAGATCGAGAGTAAAGTAAAAGTTGTATTATTTAGTAAAGTAAAATTTTTAATTCCAGTATAACAGTGATAAGAAAATTACCCACTGGGACAGAAATCTGATCTAATTTATCTAAGTTCAGTGACGACATGTCAAGAAGCATTGGGCATCTGCAGTTGGGAACTTCTGCATGAACTATAGGTTTAAGGACAAAGGAAAACTTGGGGTACTTGACTTGTCCTTATATTGTCTTAATAATATAAAGATATCTTAATTTATATAAAGTAATCAGATATGATTATACTACCTTAATATAAATAAGGTAAGTTCACTCGTGCCAAACTGGCTGCAAGTTTATTTGCTACTTGGCCTTCAGACTGTTGCTTCTAATCTATCTTGCACCTGTGGGAACCCTAAGCTCACATCTGTCTTGCACCTTGGATTTTTTCTGAGACTTTAACTTGCTTATCTTAGCTAAGGCTCAATTGTCTTAGTCACTCCTAAGTTATAGCACTATTCACATGGTATCACTGGTGGTTATCATACCCCATTTCCGATGTTATATTAAATACTATACTTAGGGCTACTAAAACCATTAAGACTGATAGCTTTCCCGATGAGGTCTCACTTTTTTTAGAAGAGAAACTTTAAAAAACCCCAAAGCTAATATCATATGGCTACTTAACCACTTGACAAGCTTAATATTCTTGCATGCCAAGATTATGCATTAAAGCACAGACTATGCAGAATATGGAGAACAATACTCAAGTCACTGGAGAAATATCAGCTATAGGTCTATTCCCACTGTGAGAGTTCAGTCCTCTGTAGCACCTTCAGTGCTAAGAAAGACATTTGCAGTAGTCCAGCCTGACATCATGCATAGCCCAGGCTGGGGAATGAAATCTTGGAGTTCTTTTCTCAAGCATGTGGATTGTTTAGTTGCTAGAGCTATGGGTTTTAGAAAGACCATCAATTTTTATTAAGATGGCCATTTTCCCATTATTATAGAGAAGTATCACTTAGTAAACAGGCCAATGGTTAATCATCATCACTGTTAACAACATGCAAATTATTTCTAGTCTAAAATGCCTATTTTTAGATTCTGGATGTTGTTGGATGGATTCAGTGTATCAAAAATGATGATAATTTTACTCACTTGTACATGGAACCCCAGCAAAGGACTTACTTAAACTACAAAATCCCCATGACTTTAACAGTATTCGAATGTTGCTTGTCTAGTCATAACATACTGTCTTATAAACATTAACAGAAAATGCTAAATAGTAGGAAACCCACAAAAATTAATATTAACAGTACTGGGGAGGTGTATTTCATTACTCTGTGCCAAAGGCCATGTCAGCAGAATGTGTGCGTGCCTAATATACCATTTTAATTTGGCAATGTTTACAACCCTTGATATCAATCCTTGCACAGAGTCCAGGATAATGAAAAATTAGGCTTACATGATCCAATTCTATTGATTATTGATATTACCTTGATATTAGCCTGATAGCTATATACTGATATTCGGGGAAATAGAAATATATTTATGTAAAGTATATTATTTAATGTAGTTTGTTGTGTAATGTGTAAAACATGTAATGTTAATATATGTGTAAAAATGTTATATTTATGTATTGGCAGTCATGAAAGATCAGTTTTCTAGAAGTGAACTGTATCACTATAGATGTATCAGTTCATAAAAGATATTTTGGAAAATAGGAACATTTGTTGTTAAACAAAGTTGTAAGCATTTTTATGCCAAGGAAAACTTTGATCTAAAGCCTCTTCTTAAACTGATCAAACTGCTGCTGTGATGCAGCTTCTCCAAGCCATCTTGCTTGTTTGCCACCCAGCTCCACTTCGACCAGCAGCAAAAGTCCTCAAATAAAGCCAGCATGACTATGTCTGTGATAGGGTGGGATTTTCTGTTTTATTCTTCTGGCCAGGGAGCAGGCAGCTGAGAGCCGTGTTTCTCCAAGGGCTGTCTCACGAATTGTCAGGGAAGGGCCAGAATAAGCACCAAGTTCCTTCATGAAACTACCTCACAACAAAGCTCCCTGTCTCTGCATTTTAAGATGGTAGTTTGGAATTTTTTTCAGATATCAGCTATCATCCTAGTACTGCTTATTCTCTCAGCACCTACCGTACTGTCATTAATTTTTTGTCCGTTCCAGAATTCCTGGGAAAAAAAATTATCCTCATCCCCCAAAATGTCTTTATCTTAGACGTCATCTAAGACGTCTTTATCTAAGACGTCATTAGAAATGTCATCTAACATATGTTAAAATAATAAAGAACATGTTAAAACAGGCAGAGACTTAACTAAAAAATTGTTACCTACATATACAGCTGTCTATGTAAGGGAATGCCTGTAGTAATAATTAGTTCAACATCCTCTTCAGCCTAGACATCCTCAGCATCCTCTGTTGGTTTATTTATTTAATCTTGAAGCCATATTCATGTATACAAGCAGCCAAAAGAGTCTGCTCAATAGCAGAGTATTTGCAGCAGCATATTTGCAAAATACATTATGTCCTAATAACACCTGATGTCATGAGTAGGAAACTTGTAACTTCTCCCATTAAAGATCAGTTAAATAAGGCTAGTTAGCGCATTCAGTCACTTCACCACATAATGGACAGCAGACCATTTTTATATTTTTCATGCATTTCAGACTTTGCATGTTGTGATCAGTGACTCGCACGTGTGGCCGATCTGATAAAGACATTTATCATCATCCAAAATAATTGCTAATTTTCTGTATAGTTTGAATGATTCTTCCTTCTTCTGTGCAACAGCTTAAGAGACAAAACATTTTGAATGGATGAATCAGAAGCATAACAATTTTCCATGTTACTGTGATATGCATTATAACATTTAGAAAAGAATAAAGGTTTGCAAATGCTGAGTTGTCACAATTATCAGAAGACTTAAAGGTAGATGGAACTACAGGAGACCTCTAGCTGTAAATATATGTTATGTATAAAGTTATATTTCAGTAAACAAAAGCTATACTCTGTGGACTAGAGAAACCAAAAGGACAGACACACCACAGTAATAGCACAGTAGTGCTGACCTACTTGAGGAAGCTGTACAGTTACTAGCATGCAGCTCTGCCTCTTTTTCAGTAAAACAGTATGTGACCTCCCAAATCGGCATGTAATTTGAAACATAAAATGACCAGACATATCTTTTGGCAACACAGTTATTAACTTGTTAACTTTATCTGCAACCCGCAAGGCCACCTCTTGCATCACAGTCATGCAATGAATACTAATTGAAAGTCAGTTTTGTGCCAGCCAAGGACACTGGCTGCAAAAAGCAGACACAGACATGTCGAGGGCGGAGATATTTTCATTATTACTTCCTCTGGCTCCCTTACTCTACCTGCCATCTCTCTTTGCTACTCTCTCTTTCTCTCTCCCACCTGCCTGTGAAGAAAAAAACCCTTAAAGCGTAGCTTTATTGGGAGAAAAACAAAAGGAATTATATATGCTGTCCATATGGAATTGTCTTACTACGAGAAACTTTTGAAATTTATTCCTTAGGATGTTTCTTGGTAAACTAGTGAACAGGTGTGTCAAATAGCACTACTACTCTTTTTTTGAAGGTAACAATTGGCTTGATGAAATCTTGAGGACTGTGGACAAAATCAGAATGAAATTTCCCTTACTTTTTAGTGCAGGTTTACTAACATGCTGTTTATATTCACAAGACATGCAGGATTCAGACCTGACATTTCTCAAGTCTGCCAGGTACTCTGACAGATTTTAATATTTCTGGTTAAAGCTTTTTTTAAAAATCTAGTTTACTCATTCACTATCCTTCCTGATATATTTATCTAGGGCACATTTTTGTACAAGCTGTAAAAAAACCTAGCAGAAAAAGATTGACCTGGAGATTTTCTGGATCTTTAGCATTTAGAAAACTATTTCTTAAGTAGAATCAAATTATTCCTGAGTGTAGGAGAGGCCAAGGTACTGTGGTTTTTTTCTGAATTGCTACAAGTTTTGCACATAGCATGATCCATAATGCAGTTGTTCCCCACTGCTCACGTTGGGAAAAGCACCCAAGAGACATTAATGCCACAGTCTGGAGAGGACCTCCTGACTGAATAGAGGTAGGAGGAACGAAAATTATTAGAACATAGTTGGAAGGACTAGTAAGATATAGCTGGAAGAAAGTGGAGATCACAGTCTGCTATCGGGAAGTGACTTCTGTCATAAGTATCCCAAATTTTGGTGCTACCAGATACATACTCATACAGCCCGCTCACATAAAACCTCATGAATTCAATGGAGGGACTTCTATTCATTTCAGTGGGTCTTGCCCCAAAGTGTAGCAGTCTATTGAGTTGTTATCTTTTTCAGTTTTCTATATGCTTTCTCACTTGGATGTAGGGAAACTTCCTGTTTCTTGCTGCAAATCACCTGGCTTTTCAACCAGTGTGTTAATACGAAATATTTGACCAAAGCCAGAAAATTAAAATGTTTTATTGTACGAAATGGAAGGAATAGTGATATCCGAGCCTGCTTTGTAACTCTAGCAGACACAACTCTGATTCATATGTCATCTAAGCTTTGGAGAGCTCCAGATCTTCTTCCACATCTCAGTAGTGTGACTCTGGCTCATCTTTACATTTCAGAGTATGAGTGAGACTTTTGAGTATTCTCTTTTTAGGGGTTTTCTCATCTAGTAACTATGCTTTACCTCTTTATTTTCTTTAGGTTTGTTACAGAACTTGTCACCTCATGATGACGTTCAGCAAGTGTAGTGTTAACATCAAGGGCAGCCTGCCTGATTTGCATGCTGATGTTAATGAAGCTGTGAATTGTGTCGTATTAGCCTCATTTTCTTCCCATATGCTTACTCTCATTTTCCCCTCAGAAGCTGCAACTCCACTTTTCATCTTCATTTGTATGCCCAAAATGCAGCCAGCTTAATTACCAATTATAACCTTACTCATTTAAAAGCTAAATCAACTGGAAACAACGCTAAAAAGTGTCTCCCTTGAGGAGAACTAAAGACTTTGTGTTAATTTTCTTCACATATTTTGATTAGTATAAAGCACTGTGTAACTTACAAGTTATTCTCCCCAAATGATGTTAATTTTAAATTGAGATGACACATGCATACTCATGGGATGACAGTCAGAGCAACCTGCCTTCTCTTCCTCCTTCAACTCTGACCTGCCTCACAAAATTATTTTTCCCTGGGAAACTGAAAATGAAGCACTATAGCACCCAGCTCTGCCAGCAGCTTTTTATTTATGTCCACCTTTTCTTGCTTTATTTCTTATCTGCCTGACCTGTGCTATTTCCTCGAGTTGGAATTCCCTTGTGGGTTTCTTTTAAATGCAGTTTCTTCCATCTTAGGAAATGAGAAGTCCATAAACTTCCAGGTAGGTTTCACAGGACCCTGTCAAGCAATGGAAGGCATAATAGCTGTTGGGCTTGATATACTAGTGACTGCCATATAACATCCCTCCAATCAATACTGTAAAACTCTCAGACACTAGCTCCTAAGTGAATTTACAGTTCCCAGTGACAATCTCTATTACTGCAATAAAGGCCAGAGTAACTATAAGAAAAGAAAACTGGATTTGGAGAGCTGCCATTATTTATGGAATATTTGCATGCTATAATTTATCAACTATTTGGAACATGCCACCCTCTCTTTATGGAAGATGCAAGACATGATTTTCAGATGTTCCTTTTTACAAATCAAAAAGTTTAAGGTATTGAAAATTCTTCTTTTTTCTAAAAATAACCCAATGCGACTAACAGAAAATGCAACAAATATTTGGAAATGAGTGAAATACTTGCACAGTGATGAATTTGGTGCATTTACGTTGCCTGCAGCTCAAGTGTGAGCAGAACCTAAGACTGAATGTTGTTGTGTGCCCCACACGTGCGGCAGCCCATAGTCTCCATACAGAGCCACCTGTATCCATCCCTCGTCTTCTTTTGAGAATGAAAGGCTCCAACCCTGCTTCCATCCTGGGAAAAAAACCTAACAGAATGCATTCGCAATTCCCTCGTCTCTTATGGTTCATAAAGGTTTTAGCCTTTGACTTAGCAGAGATGTCCTGATTACACTTCCCTTTTCATATACCTAGAAATTATTAAACCCAATGTCATAATAAGATTAATATGTTATTCTGCATTTAACAGTCTCTCGGGTTTGTCCCTCTTTGATTGCTTGACCTCTGAGTGTTCTATGGACCACCTGTCAGGCTGTGATGGACAATACTCTGATCCTAGTAAAATAAAAAATAGTTTTGCCATTATTCCAGGCAGAACTAGGATTTCCCCTTGTGGAGGGTTGACCCTGGCTGGGTGCCAGGTGCCCACCAAAGCCGTTCTATCACTTCCCCTTCTCAGCTGGACAGGGGAGAGAAAATATAACAAAAGTTTCATGGGTTGAGATAAGGACAGGGAGAGATCACTCACCAATTACCACCACGTGCAAAACAGACTCAGCTTGGGGAAAATTAACTCAATTTATTGCCAATCAACCAGAATAGGGTAATGACAAATAAAACCAAATCTCAAAACACCTTCCTTCCACCCCTCCCTTCTTCCTAGGCACAACTTCACTCCCAGATTCTCCACCTACCCCACCAGCGGTGCAGGAGGACAGGGAATGGGGTTTACGGTCAGTTCATCACACATTGTTTCTGCCGCTTCATCCTCCTCAGGGGCAGGACTCATCACACTCTTCCCCTGCTCCA
>JAVJGG010000031.1:23663290-23673637 GCA_035590195.1 Aviceda cuculoides
CCCGTGCTGCCCAGCGCTGAATAAACATACCTACTTTACAATCTCACGGATTGTGGAGTCTGTTTCCGCACGTCAGGGCAGCCCTTTGATCATCTTCATGGCTCTCCTTTGGACCCTCTCCAGTCTGTCCATGTCTTTTTTGAATTGTGGGGACCAGAACTAGACACAATGCTTCAGGTCTGACCTGACAAGCACTGAGTAGAGTGGGATGATCATGTCTCTGTCTCTGCTAGTAATGCCCTTGCGGATGCAAGGGATCTAATTTGCCTTCATTACTGAAGCGATGCACTGCTGACTTCTTCAGCTTCTTGTCCACCAGGACCCCCATTCAACAAGGCTGCTTCCCAGCCACACAGATCCTAGCATAATGTGGAGTCCATTCACACCAGTGGAGCTACACTAATTCTGAAAGACAGACTACCAGGCCCACAAAGATTCATTTTTCTGTCACTTTCATTTTTATAGTAGAGGCACATTGATAAATAGTAATCATTCAGCCAACCCTTGCCAACTAATGTTAATTACATTTAAGATTAAGTATCATGAACCATTCCTTTATTTTAATTATAACATTAATGGAAAAATTGTGCTGGTGACTTTATTGCCTTTATTATTTACTCTAAGACACTCATTTTGATATACATTATAGCTGTCTGTTTCATTTATCAATTTCCCCATACTCCCTTCCATTACGCTTTTTTTTACAGTATTTGGTTATCAGTTTTACTCACTCACTGTTAATATAATCAAAGAGAGTGAGTACCACGAAAAGACTTTGGGGTTGTGGTGCTCACTGTTATGACATTTAACTTGTTCTGAAGTCCTCAAAAAAATCCATGGCACAATATTTGACTGACCTTTAAAAGGCTTGGGAAGTGTAACCTGCCTTGGATGGGGATGCCCAAATAAGTGAGCCTTTCTCTTCTCCTCAACCTAGCCATCTAACTCAGGATGAACAGGCAGGCATGCCTCCAGTTGCAATCCACAATCCTGAACCCTTGGCTTAGGTAGGTCTTTTTCCATCCCCTCAAAATGCAGCAGAGGTCCTTTCTTTTAAATATACCTTGGTAGCTGTTATCCTCTTTCATACAATATCCTCCTGTGTACACCACTGACACAGGCTCGATTCAATTTTCAGCATAATTCCACTTCCCTAGGCTCCTCTCCACCTGATGTCTAGCGACCTGGCTCAGGCTCCAGTGCACCTTGGAGATCACATAAATGCTACAGGTTTTGATGTCCTCATTACCTCCAAAGGGCTCAATGAGAATTTGGTTCAAGTGTAGATCGTGACTGGCATATTGGGGAAAATCTCATCTGACCAGTTAGAAAAGCTGAAAGCTGCTGTGTATCACCAGCATGGCACACAAAAATGAAACCATAAACTTGGGATTTGGCTTGATGCCTGCTTAGAAGACAGGTGTCTCTGAACTTTCTCAAAGACTACAAATCTCTTTTGCACAGAACTGGTCTCATAACTTCCTGCACTGCTATTGCTCATTTTCTTCCTTTGGAATGTACTGTTCAATTTTTAATCATTTGATGTCGGCCTTCCTTTGAGAGGATCAGAAATTTGGAGATATATCATACTTTCTTTAAATTTTGACCTCTTGTTAAGACATGAGTTTGGGGTTTTTTTAAACTAAAGAGTAGAAAAGGCAGAATTAAGATAATTAATCCAAACCTTTGTCAATCTTTACTGTGTATACTATTAATTGTAAATTGCAGGCCAATTGACTGCAGAAGGTTTCCATGAGAGAGCTTTGCAAGTTATAAATTATCTGACTCTTGAGTAGTACAGTCCACAACACTCTAAATATTCTACAAGAACAGTGCTGAGATTTTATTTATGATTACAATATAAAAGGCAATTTTTCAGCCCACTTAAATTCTTAGTTCAACAATAAGAGATATATATAGAGAGAGTTCTTTAGCCTAAAAGTATTTCAGAGTGGCTATCAGAAAAGGAGGTGTTTTCTTGCTGAGAAGGAAGAATTATCTAACAGTTTAATTTCAGAACATGTGCCTGGAGAGATACATGTTTTTTTCACACTCTTTTCAATTATATTGAATAGGTAAAAATTATAATCTGGTGGGAATTACTGTCCTGCTCCCATGTGGAAAGCATAAGACGTGATTTAATTTACCAAACTTAACTGATATTACTTTTAGTTACTTCCTTCCTGCCACTCTGGCTATGCTGACTATTACAATACAGTATTTTATTGAGCCTGGATTTGAAATTATAGTCATAGCTTACCAATTCCCTACAATAAAAATTAATATCTGAGATAATGCTTAGGAACCTATTAAAAGTGTCCCATTTATACGGCACAAAATGAGCAGCAACTTTCTTGGTTTCCAGGTTTTCCGTTAATAGTTTCATGTAAGCACAGTGACAGCTAATGTGATGTCTTCTGGCTTTCAGCTGAAGCACATGCTGAATAAAGCCATTTAGTTACCTTTATAGCTTTACCTGACCAGTGAAAGAAAGGGTCCCTAAAAGTATCTTAAAGATGTTTCCATGTAATACAAATGGTGTGGTGGGCTAGGACAACAGCCACTGCTGAACTACAGGGAGAACCTCGCTAGGACCCTGTTTGAGAGGTGGCAGAGAGCCATAATCTTCAATTTCAGACTCACGACTTTAAAAATATCAGTGGCTGTTAGATCCTTTTCTGTAAGAATACTCTTACATTGCTAGTGCAAATATTTAAGTAAGCATTGCAATCTTTTTTAGATCTCACTCTCTTCTATTAGGTTAACAATGAGAGAATTGATAATAGTATAAAATACTAAAGATGGGATTGTCAGCTTCGTATTTACATAAATTTAAGATGAAACTGAGGGGATTCAACTCAGACGTGTTATGTTGAAGTCACTGTATAACTTCTTAATGAATGGGCTTGAGAAGGTAAGAGTTATGCTAAAGCAGATCCCTCAACTACATCCAAAGTACTACCCTAGAAACCACTAATAGTAATACTTACGCAATATACTGATCATGCATCCCTAACATTTAAATCTTGCTTACAGGAATGTGCTCTGAACTTGTGAAGTAGATGATCAAAGGTAGGTGTTGGAGCAATATGCTTTGTGACAAGGGAATTTTTGCTATGCAGCCACTTCATGCTTTCCTCAGCTACAAGGTCAGAGCTTGGGGCTCTCAAACGACATAGGGAAAAATCTCAGTTCTGAAGAAGGTATGCTCATGAACCAGCTGAGCAAGAAGCCAGCACTACTTGTAATTGACCAAAATACACACTAAACTGCATTAACCTGTACATAGTGTTAAACAAAACAGGCTAGAGACTATTCTCTGCTCTTAGGCCAGTGGCATTGCCTGGCTGTATCCACACATAGCTCCACATGGTCCTCTGTGGTCCTAAGACAAAAGAATAATACTGTTTTTCAGTCTGAAGTGTCTGGAATAATATAAGGGCTGTGTGATCACATGATGCTAATAAAATTTATTGTCTGCTCTCAAATAAAACATAAGGGCAAGTAAAATGTGCAAAGCCTAATGGGATGATGTTGGAGGATTATAGTGGATGGATGGACCCAAATCAGGTAGACCGTCTCTGTACTTTGTATTGGAAATAGCCCTTGGAGTGCCTATTTCCTCAAACATACCTCCTGCTGTCTGGGAGTGTTAGCTGATGCAGGCAAAAGCTGTGCTGGGGAGCACATAAAGAGTAAGCAGTCTGGATAATTGCAGGTCAGAGCTTCAACCTGAGCCTGTGCCTTTATTTACTAGTACAGAAGTAGCCTAAGGGCCTGATTAGCTCAAAATAAGTCTCTCTGGTGTGTTGCATTTGCTAGGTGAAGGAGACCAGATGACTTTAAGAAATGCTGTGCTATCACAAAAATGTAAGTGGTATCTTGGGTGTCTTCAGATTTACTCCTGTGTATTCAATTGTTCATAATTTTTGCTATTTTGTTCTATTATGTTTTAGTTTACATCCTCAAGGATGCTGCAAAATATGATTTGTGATATGCATGCAGTAGGTGCTCTTGTGACCTGAATATCTTTTGTATTGTGATTGAGGGCAGATTTAATAATGCAAATGGCTCTTCTAGTCTTGAATCTCTAAATCCTCATAACGTCTGATCCAGAGCAGGTCCTTGAACCCACAGCCTAACTTACATTTCTTGCCATTTGGCTATTGGGCACATGCATATGTGCATGACAGGAACTGCCACTTTTATATTCAGTCTTATCTGTGACAACTTATTAGAAACCTGAAAACTCCGCTGTGGCTTCTTGGGAGATGGGGCGAGGGAGGAATCTGAGAAAGAATTATGAAAGAGGAATGTTTGAAACAAAATAATTCCATGTAAGAAAAGATTGGAGAGAATGAGCTGAATGATTTTCAGGCTGATGATTACATGAAACTACCCTACTCTGTCTCAGCCATCTTGCTTCAATTTTATGGGAATAGAAGTGACAATAGAAAGTGTGCAAATTGCAAGAACCAATTTTTCTGAATACTTTTAAGAGTGAACAGAAATGTCTGCAGTAATTCTCATTGCAGAGAGGAAGGGAAAAGAAGCCTAAAAAGGGTGTTCATAAAGTGTGGAAGAAATGGTCCACATTAGTGCGGAATGTATCAAATTGTTGTCGTAATCTAATTTTCACTACCTTGAAAGTAATTAACCTGTTAACTCATTGTGGTTATAAAGACAAGAGGAGCTAAGACTTTCAAATACATGCCATTCTTAATTCCTTTTATTTTATTTTTATCCTCACCTTTTGATTTTATCTGCAAAGCACTTAAAAGCTTATCTGCAAAGCATTTAAGAGCTTCTATTCTGAAGGCATAAGTAGCCTTTCACTGACTCTTTGCTGGGACTGAATTCATTTGCTCTTGGTACCAGGCCCAGATATGTGCAGAACTTCTTGATGCTGAGGAAACTTACTGCCCGCAAGATAAAATCAAAATGAAAACCCTTTCCTCCCCCATCATTCACAGTAAGAGAAGGTCTTACTAGCAAGAAAACATAGTATGTTACCGTCTAAGCACCATTTGTTATTTTCAGCAAGTCTGCCTCTGCAATGATTTGAGGAAATCTGCCTACAGAGTTTATGAACTCCATGTGAAAGTATGAACTCTGTATGTAACATGGACAAACTGCCAACTGCGTTTTGGATACACAGCCTTTTATCTTCTCGGTTGCTTATCATCTCACATCAGCTGAAATCCCAAAGGGTCATTAAATAAAGAAACTCGGTAATTCAGATACAAGCATCCTAAAAAATAAGATAGCTGATCTGGAAAAGAACCAGTCACCAGTGAGACAAACCTGCCACTGACAGAGACCTGTGACTCCCTTGGGGAGGTGTGTGAGGCTGCCTGACTGAGGAACTGAAGGCTGTCACAGGCTGAGCACTCAGCCACTTCTCAGCTTTACCCTGGGCGACTATGCCAAAAAATCGAAAAAGAAGAATAGGCTTGGGCAGCCTAGATTTTCAAAGCACGTTCTTTCATTTAGATGTGCTTTGGAACTTGCAGAAGTTGGACCTGGAAGGCACTGCCTAGTGTCCATGCTTCTGCAAGCAATAAGTAGGTGGAAGAAATGTTTGATCATGAACAACACTGTGTTTATGCTCTGACAGTAATGCTGAAAAGGACAAATCCTATTTGCTTTGACTTATCATTATAGTCAGTGGCTCTGACTCTGCCCTTACTTGTACCTCTGCTAATCTATTCATTTTAATGGAAAACTAAAAATTTATTTAGTATGAAAATCATATTGATTATAGACAAGAAGTTCTTGTTCTTCATCATTTAATGAAAAAAATCTCTCCAAGCAGCCATCACAACTCCTATCTCACTAGGATTCAATTTTATTTCCTAACAGTATTTCTCAGTTATAATGAAAGTGTTTTATTTCTGTTAGTTGTCTTGCTTTAAGAGGCTGAGAAAGTTTCTGACTTTTTAAGGAATTGGTCACTGAACCTGACTGAGCATAAGGCCACTAAAGCCAAAAGTAGTATGAGGTGGAATTCAGGCACACTAGAAACACAGTGGAAACATATTCTTGTACTATTCAAATAATGGGAATTTTCTGCTTGGTTCAGTAAGAATTTTTCCATGAACCTTCTATAGTCATTATGGTTTTTGCATTTCTTTTGTATTACATGCAAGTGAAAAAATGTCTGTATTTGTGTTTGTATGTTTTATAAGTGAAATGTGAAGTCTTGAGTCTCATGTTCAACTCCTAGGTTCCTTTATCAACAGATACTTTCAGTAAGAGGCCCTTGTTTTTGCATGTTCCTCAAGTGCTCATTTGCTCTGTGTTTTATATTACCTCTACCCATATTAATTTAAGACCAAGAAAAAAGGTGAATTGCTGCTACACAGCTTACTTAAAGTTTTATTGTCTATAAATGTTGTTCCTTGTCTTTTGGGTATAATGGAATTATTTGTATCTTTTTGCTGATGCCTGCTATTACTACACACATCTAATACATCTACAAAAATTCTACATTTATGCATAAGAAAATTCTTTGGTCTGGTGTTATAAGGCAATGGAACTGACATTAAAGCCATGAAATATGGCAAAAGAAAACAAACTAGTTATAAGCTAATTTAACTATCATAACGTATTTCAGCTACATTTATAGGGTCATATGGCATACAACATTCAGCTGAATGGGACTGCCACCAGAGACAGCTAAGAGGCCCTGTCTGAGATTACTTTCAGTATAAAAGTACGATATATATACATCCTTTGGGCCACTGAATCATCTTCCTTGTACTGGTACCAGTCAAATAAGTGGATAAATACATGACATGCACATCAAATGAAGTGCATTGTCACCAGGGACAATGGCCAAACTAGGTCTTACTGAATAAACTCTCTTTCTCCTCTGACTTTAAATACAGCAAAATAAAGAGCAAAGACTACTTAGGGCTTTCAGATGAGATTCATCAAACTTGCTTCAGCTCGTCCAAAAGTTAAACATCTGGTTGAAGAGAGTTTTTCAGCCTATTCAGGGCTAAAATGAATCATTGTCAAGAGGAACATGCACCTCCAGCAGGCAATTCATCCCTTGCCAAGGTAAGTATGTGATACAGATGTGATGAAGTGCTGCTGAGAGGTTCCTGACTTTCCACAGGCTCTCAAGGGAACCTAGACAACTAGTGTTCTCTCATTTTCAGTGCACCTTTAGATGTCTAAAGTTAGTGAGATGAACTTCTGCCAAACTGACTTAAGAAAAGCACAGTAATGATATTAAATTACACAGACTACCTCTTTGCTTATGAAACCCAGAAGTAACAAGAAAATGTGAAGTTCACCAAGGTTTGTCTTTTGTAAGGACACTGGGCTCTGCAGGAAGCTGTTAAGCACCTCTAGTCTCAGGGTTTACAGGATCAAACCCTGATGAGCCAGAAATAAGCACAGCCTCAGAATCAAAATGATTCATCTATGCAATGTTCATAATGCACATGGGGTTAATGTTATAAAATCTTTCTGATCATTTAAATGAGAAGAAAAATCTCTGTCTGTGTTTTCTAGCCCCATTTATTCAACATCCACAATCCTTTAAAGTACTTTTATTCTACTATTCCATGCTCAACTGCCAAGCAGAATGTAAAGATATATTTCTGTGCGCAAAATGTGCTGAAATTAGGTTAAGGGTATGACTTGCTACAGTTCACCAGAGTCAGGAAACATGGAATTAAGGCTGAAACCACATGCTTGACACACTGTTTTCTGTTCAGGTACTGAGACTCTCATGAGGATGGTTTGCTGATTGACCACAATGGCTGTAAAGAGGTAGAGATAAGGTAAGAAAGAAATAGTGAAAATGAACAACCAGTACACATATGTAGTCTTCACTGACTTTCAGATACCTGTTTTCTGTGCCAAACTTCTACAATTATTTTAGCATGCTGCAAGTTTTGCTACATTTCCTTTCAATAAAACCAAAACCAAACCAAAAAAAACCCCCTCTAAATTTCCAGAGAATTCCTGAGCCCAGACTACATGAGAGCTCAGATAATTTTGAAAAAACATTATTTATGCAACAAACCAAGATTTACTATATCTATGAAGTTGGGAAGACCTTCTGCATTCTCCTGTGGTCCATGGTGTCAAGCATGAATTGTGGGAGGTTAGATTTGTACAGCGTTCTGCTGTCAAACATGTAGTCCAGCAGCATGATACAGAAAGTGATGAATTTGTCACTGGAACAGAATCAAAATCTCTGTTTCTTCACCAGTACAGACAGGATTGTGATTGAATTTCTGTGAAATACGTTAGTTGCTGACTTGTGACATTTGGGTGAACCATCCAGTCGACATTTTTTGAAAAAGTATTTTTATTTTGGAAGATGGTGTTTTATCAAGATTTGTTAATTGCCCTTTGGAAGATGTGTCTTTTGAGGGGAAACCCTACTAGCTGTTTGTCGCAGCATATTTTCCCTTGAGTATTTTCATTTACTTTTGAATTTTTTTTAAAAAACTTAAAAACCGGTTTGTTATTAATATCTGTAACAGTGTTATCATAGCAGCTTGAATGGCTGCTGACACATATCTTCTCCTTTTTCTTTACTGTGTAGTGTAGTCATTCTTTTCACTCCAGCCTCTGGATTTCATGGCATCAATTCTTACATGGACAGGTTCCTTTACCTCTACACTGGTTGGTCTGACCAACTGTCTGCCACAGGATGCAGTTTCACAGCCCTAGCTGCTTCTATTTCACCTTGCTGCAACACTGAGCTGTATTGTACTAGTAGGTGGCAGCAGAAAATCCTGTTACCCGTGTGCTTCGTGAGAACTGCAGGCTATGGCTTCCCATCCCTCTTCACTCCCTGGATGCATGTGTGGCCTTGGCCAGGTACGTAGACACTGCAGCTGCACACCATGGTTCTGTCTACAGCGAATTTTCTCTTAAACACTTCAACCTTTCTAAAAATGACAAAAAAGCTAGGGGTGGCCATCTCTTGATTCATTACTATTTTGACTGTTGTTTGTCCAATTGTACACTAAGTGAGGTGAAGTGGTGCCTATTGATATAAATTATTGCTCACAGGCTATTGATGTATATTAATTTTCTCATCTTTGTTGAGCCACCCAGAAGTCTTTTAGACAGCAAGAATGGGAAATGTTAAGGAAAAAAGCACCCAGACAGACACAGCCACTATTCATGTGAATAAAGAAGTAATGTGCCAAATGCTTTCATAGCTAAATGAAACATGCCTGTATTTCACTGGAGAGCATTAGTTCCAGGAGACTTACCTGTTTATTCAAACATTCACCATCCATTGGTACCTTTTAAAGTTTTTTGTATTTTATTTCCAGACTAATCTTAAGATTTGAGTCATAAAGATTATGTAATGACAAAGTTGATTAATGTCAAAGTACATTTATAAAAGGATGTACTTCCATGAGAGGAACAAGACACCCATTATTTTGTGGATTTCTCCAGTTTATTTGATTTGGATATCTGACAGCAATAAATTCATTTTTAGTACTCTTTTTTTTCCCTACAAGCAAACCAGAAATGCTACAATAACCTTTCCTCAAGTATATCAAGGCTTCTGTTTGCAAGCAATTCTGAAAGCAGGATTTCAGAGGCTAGAGCAATATAAGATACATACCATGAGACCAACGTGGAAGGATTATTCCTGAGCCTAATTACATTTAATTTTCTTCTTACAGAAGAGATTCTGAAGTCATGCGACTAGATGAGTTTTCCATTTTCTTTTTTTTAATGTAAGCTTTTCTCTTTTTAATGTAAGCTTCTAACTTAAAGGTCACTGAGGACAGCTAGACTGAAGTGAACCTCAAAAATGTAAGTAGCAGTAGACAAATAAACACATTCCACAGTGAACCTTTTAAAAAATCATGGTTTTTTAAAAAGCTAATCTTATGTTTTTGTGACCTGATTTTTGATTGCTAAGGATGAGCAAGAAGGGAAGCTAACCGAAGGCCAACTATAACATTATCTAATCAAAACTAATCTCCTAGATCTGGCACAGTCTGGATTTGGGCCAGGACATAAGAAGAAAAATGCTTTACTGGCAGTGATAGATGACCTCAGCTGTCAGTGGACAGAAGGCAGACATTTCTTCTCATCATTCTTGATTTCTTGAAACATTTCTTTCTGATGGCTATTTGATAATGCTATTTCACCTGAGAGGAGTGGCAGGGCCCCTGACTACAGCACAAAATGGATGAAAACCTACATTACGGAGAATGTAACATTTAAGAAGTAGTGAAGGGAAACTAAGTCCACAATACTGACCTTTTACTTGCTGAGTCTCAGTGTCCTGGTTTCAGCTGGGATAGAGTTAATTGTCTTCCTAGTAGCTGGTACAGTGCTGTGTTTTGAGTT
>JAVJGG010000031.1:23673737-23719057 GCA_035590195.1 Aviceda cuculoides
AATTAACTCTATCCCAGCTGAAACCAGGACACTCAGAAAGAGGGTTTTTTTCAGTGTTTGGATAAGAACTGTCCATGGATGAACTGAAGTCCATGCATGATTGAGGTGATTCTGGCTGGGTCAAGAGAAGTACTCAGAAGGGTTTTAAAAAATGTTGAAATTTCCTTCTGATGAAAGCCACTCTATTTTCACAGTCGATAATAAGGTCTCCATAGCACTATCTATGAGTAACGCTTTCTCTAGTCTTCAACAGTTTCAGAATTTTTTTTTTTTTTTTTTTGGTGGTCTAGAGCGATAAAAGATGTATACACAAGAAGTCTTCAATATTGCATGAAACTGTGGCTGATCTGGAATGTTTTAGTGTTTCTTTTCAACACCTTGTGTTGCTTCCTACAAATACAACATGCAAAACCCACCAAAATTCAAGGATCAGTCTGTGACTTGACAGATTCCTGTCACAAGAGCATGTCCTATAATAAGAGTAAGTATCCACCTTCGCAGCATGAAAAAGTCTTCTGGAGGGTCAGCTCAGGCCTGTGGACTGAACTTCTTCAGGACCATAAGCACCCTCATCATTTTAAGCAATGAGCAATTCCTTGACTTCTACTTTAGGCAAGCGTCCTTCCTTTGGAGAATAAGGGAGACTGACAAAGGTGTGACAAGAAACAATTCCATCATTGAATGCCCTAATGAAAATGCATGCAGACGTGAAGAAGAATGTTGTGCTTTTGATAGTTTACCAATTTTTAACTTCCCAATGGATATTTAACCAAGCTTCTAGATAGACATTCACTTCTATCACAGTGTCTCATACTTCCTTTTAAAATCAGCGCTAGCAAGGGGAGATTTTTTTGTTAACCAAGATTTAAAATAACTGCAGAGTATTTGAAATAAAGTACAAAATGTTGGCTGAACTAGAAAAGCTATTAATTTATTTGGTACACTGGCTAAATGAACCCTTGATGAAGCCTATGAACTGACAACTGAGGTGAATTTGGCCCATTTCTTTTTAGGAAAGCTTTTTATTTTGTGCAAAATAATGGATGCCTTCAAATCTGATGAGGAGTTAATAGCAGATACTTAAGGTCTTGGCAGGGGATTGGTATTGTTTTCATACTAAGAGGTTTTGTGAAATGGTTGAACTCATTCAACAGGGCATTTCCCAGCTCTGAGCGACAATTGCAATCCATGAACATATTTAGAGTAAACATGATCATTACTGTGTAAGGATATGTTGCAGTGCAAAAACAAATGAAAATGCTTCAATAGGGGCAACTACAGCTTGAAACAGCAGGGTAGTATTTTGGAACTTAGAAGGTGAAGATTTATACATTTAATTTGGGGTAGTTTTAATATTTAATTGTATAACTGCAGCCTCAAAGCTTTGCCTTTCAAGTTAAAAAATGTAAAGAAAAAACTGGTTTAATTTTTGGTAATGTAAGCAACTATTTAATAGATCTCATTAAGAAGAGGGACTTGATTCATGAAGTCAAAATGCTGTATTTGAGAACTGCTGAATCATAGCTGGAGCCTCATATAATAAAAGGAAAAGAGCCTGAAATTGGTTGCAAATATACATTTTTTTACTAGACCTCATTGCCAAGGTTTGCTGTCCAAGGATACTTGCCTTGGATGTGCCTTCACTGTTGGTGAAATCTAGTTTAGTATGAGCTCTTTGCTATACCCTGCTGATTGACAACTTGAACTGTGGGAAATAGTCTTCAAATAACTCTTAAAATCTTATAATTTCCATTCAGGAAAAATTTCCCTTTGGCTGAAAACAGGAATTGATACTTCTTACAATATTGAAATTTCTTTTCCTTCTTTTTTTCCTTTTTTTCTTAGCTGTACTGCATCAATGCAATCTGAGAAGTTGCCCTATTAATTTTCTGGAGATGTTTTAATGACAATGCAAAGTTGAGTTTAGGGTGGTGTGAAAAAATATTAGTTATTTCAGTAAAATATTCATAACACAAGAAGAATATCATGTATGGCAAACTGCGCTTTGATAAGATGACCATGTTCTTAAGTAATTATGTTTTTTAACTTCTAAATATTTGTACAGAATCTTTAATTTTCTTTTTTCCATCTTTTCTAAGCAAAAGATCACTTCCAGATATATTATACTTCCTTTGTAATAATACCTTGTAACATACCAAGTATTTAGAAGTTTCAAGTTCCAGAAACATTTGTAAGTAGTGACTGAACTCACTCCCCAGCTTTATAATTCCACATCAGAAACACAACTGAAACGATAGAGCAATTGCTTTACTATTCATAGTTTCACATAAAGCACTTGAGAAAGGATTCCCCATTCAAAAAGATTCTTGATCAGTCCTAATAATTTTTTTTAGTTCTCTCTATGTTTATCGAAAGGAAATATTTCATGGGAAAAAATACAGTATAACAAATTTTTGAAAATTGAAATGAGAAGCATTAAAATTTTATCAGAGCTATAACAAAAGGTAGGTGTGCCCCATAGCCAGCAGGATGGATAAAACAAGATGTGTAATCAAGACTGAAGTATATTTAATCTCTGTTGCTGATCACTGCACAGCTTTAGCCTGTTTTCATCAAACTAATTGATGGCAAATGGAGCAGATGCATGATGAGATTATATCCCCAATTTATGGCACGGTTATAAGAAAATATGTCTTTTTTTCCATTACAAGTATTGGAAATTTAGAAAATGCACTGAATTGGAATTGAAGCAATTTCTCCTGCTTGTCTAATGCACTGCAGATTTTTCTTATTATTATTCTAAGCATTTAATTTATCATAATCCATTTCAGAAAAAAAAAATTAAGTAGTTTTATGTTTGATGTACTTTAAAACCTTGGCATTGACACTTATGTTTGATTCTAGGCTATGATTATACCGTTTAGTATATAGTTACTAAAACTACAACAGAAACAACAGATCCAGAATATTACACACACTGGTAAAGGCAAGTTATGCAAAGAAGAACCATATAGAGTTGTTATAACATCCATTTAATCTTTCATTACAATACTAATTTTTACATACTTTTGTTTTGACATCTGAAATAGTGACAATACCCTTTACATTTTTGGATTTTTCATGAAAACAATTTATTTTCAGGCAGCATCCCTTCAGCTTTTTTGAGCCAAGAAAAATAAAAGCATTTGTAGTGTGTCCATGGTAACCAGCTCCAAACAAAACACTAAAAGAGACCAAAATTTTACTTCTGTAACAGTAGGGGATGAACTTGTGAATAACTATAGCCTGAAGTACAGTTTCTTCTGCATGACATCCCAGGGGAGATCGTAAATGTTACAACAGGAGTGCCCGAGATGAAAACTTGTGAAGGATCAGGACTGCCTGCCTGCAGAGAGAGGTACCTGAGCAGGAATGGACAAAACAATCCAGCAAAAGAAACTCCTATCAAGAATAATTTAGTCTGGGGAAGAAGGAGACTTGACCAAAGATAAGAAATTGGCCAGAGAGTGTGTTTTTGGGTAGACATGAGTGAGAAAGGGGAATAGGACCAGTTCTGCTGGGAGCTTGGGTATAGCAGGATGATCCAGGAGGTACACTGCATGAAGAGCTAAAAAACCCCAAGTGAGATAAGCAAGAATGTGCTGAGACATAGTTGGGAAGGGAGCGTAGGTTGGACTGGCTAAGGTGAAGCTGCCTGAGGTTAGGGTTTGGACCATGAGCTAGGCAGGGAGGCTGAGGCTACAGTGAGCAGAATGAGTATTAGGGACTGGAAAGGGAAGCCAAATAGGTTTGAAACGGAGAGTTAGGTGAGAGACAGAATTAGGAGAGTGGTGAACTGGAAGGAAAAGTAAAGAAATTATCAAGTCCAGGGAGGCAGGATCACGGAGAAGCAGGTCTGTTCACTGCAGAAACAGGTTTACCAGAAAATTAAACATGTATTCCTTGTTCATATGACGAAATCATGGCTATGTGTATATCCTTCACCTTCTAGTTCTTGTAACCCAGTTGCATTTTAGCACATTCCCCAGCTGACAATGGGCACAAAATACATAATTCCCATATCTCAGCAACTTTTTGGTACCAGGGAGTATCAGTAAAACCCACTGCTGAAGTATATGTTTACTCAGAGGATAGATAGTCTACTGTTACTGTCTCACTCTACTATGTAAGTGGCATAAATCTGTGCATGAAAAGGTTCCAGCACTGCTTAATACTTAGGTGTTAAAGTGATGCTCAACAGTGGAATTTGTTTTTAATTTGCCATTGATAACAGGCTGTCACTCTCACACACAGGCACATACTCTACTCTGTAGGTAAATTACAATCTTGCAAATTCACCTCTAAAATAGGAAGTAAACTTCAGCACTGAGATTGCCCATGGCTGAATCTAAGCAGCATGATCTGTATTTTAACTACAGGATTAGTTTGGTTCCCCCCGCCCAAGGCTTTTGCCTCATTTTTTGTTACTGATACAGTTCCCTCACTGGGAATGGCGCTGAACAATGCAGAAGTTCACCAATAAAACAGACTTTGTTTTTCCATACCTCCTGAAGTGTGCAGGGACAAATGATAGCCAAATAAACTGAATCAGATTGCAGTATGTTACATTTCAGGCATACAGAAAAGCCCCTAGAAGGTGACTATACTGAGGCAAAAGTATTATTTGGCATATCTCTAAAATGGCTAGAACTATTCATCAGAAGAATCCTCCATAGCTTATTGATTAAGGTGTATTAATAGGCACTTGCCTGAAAGACAGACATAGTCCAGATTGAAAGTATAGGATATTACAGTTTTAATAAGGTTATGTTCCCCAGTGATTTCACATTTTTCCCCTTCTTCATGGAACCTGTCAGCTTCTGCTCTCAGAGCCCTTCATCCTTTCACACATTGTTATCTTTATAAAGAGGATAAGACAATATATAAAATCCACTTAAGTAAAGGTCTCCCTTCATCCAGCATTACTGCTGAGATCCTTACACTGGCAGCAGTTTACCAAAGCACAGGCAAAAATCAATTTTAATTAGTATTTTTGGCTTTAATGAAAAGTGATTACAGAACTGGCATTTTAGTTAATACTGTTGAGATTTATTGTGGGGTGATGCTAATTAATTTTCTGTTGAATTGCTGTGGGCAATGAATAACTGCAATAAAATGGCAGATTTGCTGATACCAGGACTATATCAGCACTTCAGAGCTTCTTAACAAAAGGAAGCTTAATGGGTTGCAGGTATAATTTACATTACTCCTCATAAACTGCACATTATTACTTCTTTGTAAAAGTGTTATGAAGAGCCAACTTTTTGTGTTTTATAATAGGAGCAATGTCTTTTCCCACAATTTGGTGTCAGCATATGCAAACCTTCTGTAGAATGTAATAATATTTTAAGAACCTCCAGATAGGGAAGATTTTATTGGGTCAGAAAATTAATCTTCACTTAAATCCATTTCTGTATATAGCATTGTTATTCCATCATTAATTTTACTGTTTTCCTCAGTAGAAAGATACAATTGAATAAGGCACTTGCATTTAGACTTCAAGCAGTGTCAGGAGGACTGTATTTTATTGTGTACTTGAACAGTGCCTAGCTCTATAGGGATCTGATTCCAATTCAAGCCTCCAGGTGCTATCCTAGAGTCTGCTGGCTTTGAGAGTGTTGGGCTTCATCGAATTTTCTTTAAGCCATGGTAGAACCAGCACAGCTTCACTGGCTTCAGAGCAGTCATTATTTATGAAACATATACAAACCCCACTTGAGCCAGAAGAAAGCACTTCATACATCCTGCATCAAATTATATCTGCCCAGTGTTGCAATTAGTGGCGCTCATGTGAAAACACAGGAATCCTGTTTTTTCCGTAGAGCTACACCATGGGAGGCAATGCTGTAGGACTAGTGAACATTTACCGAGAATTTGTGTTGCTGACCTCCAGAAGAGGTTGACCTACCATAGGTGGGTTGACATTGTGAACAATGGAGGATGCATCTCCTCATAAGTGCAGGACAACATAATTGCTCACAAGGAATGACATCTACTCCAGACTTTACGGAGATATTATGACACCAGCATCTGCTGCTGGTGAATGAAGTACTGCCAAAAATATTAAGAAAGTGATGACTAACCATTCCTCAAATAGTGAAAGCAGCCGAAAAATCAAGGGTTGAGTTTTTTTTTGTTGGCTTGTTTTTCCTAAGTAAATGGTCAAAAGCAGAGGCAAATTCCTCTTTTAGGCTTGTACTAGCTTTAAGCTTTTTTGGTAAGTATGAGGAACAGAAACTTGCATAATTTCAAACAAAAGCTAAAATTCTGCCTTGAGTTTTTTGCTTTAGTGTCTGAGACCTTAAAAAACCACACTGAAAAAGAAAAGGTTCAGAGGAAAATCATGAGCATTGCCACCACTTAGAAAGAATTAACTGCCCACCTCCAAAGGCAGGTCCAGCTGCAGATGCCTATCCCAGCCACCATTTAACCCTTCTAACACACGTGGCAGAATATGGTGAAATTGCACCATATACTGCCTACCGCAACCTGTTTCAGACAGGAACACTGGACAGTTTTCATATTTGATATAACTAGCAAAAATGGTTGTACCTTGTCCGAGGTAGGTAGTTATTTGGTAGTGGTAGTTAAAGTTTTAATTAAAACAATTAAAATCATATGTGATACAATTATGATAGTTTGGATATAAGGGCATCTTAAACACATTTTCTCATGCTTTGTTTTAAGTCTGAGAAAGCATACAATACAAGCAAACATTTCTTCTAAAGCTGTAAGTGCTTTAAATATTGCAATATGTGTGATGGTAAATTCTTGGAGAGCATAGGACGCTAAATATTGAAATCAAGTAGAGTTAGGGAGGTACCTAAACATATTGGAAAATGTTTCTGAAAGTCCTAGATTTGAAGCAGAAGCATGTATCTTAGATGCAGTCTTTTACAGTGGTGACTGGTTTTATTCTGGTTTAACAAAGAAATGACATTTATGTGATTACTCTATGTATGCAGGCATATGTGTGTGTATTGCTACTCTCCTTTCAAATATCTTTAGAATCTCCTATCCAATTTTGATCAAATCTGGCAGAGGAGAAGATATTAAGTTATTAAGTTCCTACAAGTGGCTGAATAGAGGCAGGAGATGCTACTTGTCTACAATCAGTAACCCTACTGAGGAAAAGGTGCAAGCATGAGGTCACCCTTCAGCAGGCATCAAAGAATCACAGCAGAGAGACTTTGAGATAAAAACCCATCAGGCATCATTAGTTTTAATGTTCACAGACTGACTTGGTTCTCCCTGCCCCAACCCATGAAAATTGATTGTTGGCTGTTTTCTGCTTTGCTTAAACAATATCCATTTGCAAGACAGATGACACATTAGGCGCTACATTAGTCTCCATGACTGCCACTATAATCTTGCGTTGCTAGCCCTGGGCGGATGCACAAATAGAGAAAGGCTGTGTGTGCCATTCTTCCAGTATATCCCTTGCTACACAGAGGTAGCAAAACAGCTCTTATACTATTTGGTCATGCAAAGCTGCTCACTGCTAGCATACCCATAGCGAAAAAAGAAGAAGAAAGAGGCTGAGTCTCAGCTTCCCAGCCATACTGGCTTGCATTCAGGACTGCACGTTATTGAGCTGGCATGAAATTAAATAGTTTTATCTTTTATCTAAACAAGACCATCAAGACATTTGTTTTTTATGGTAGAGAGTCCTGCAGCAGCACAAAATGCAAGGTTGTGATGATACTTGTGGCATAGGGATGCTCAGTCATCTTTTTTTGCAGGAAAAAAACATTCACTGGCTTATTAGTGGGTTTTAGTAAGAGGTATAGACTCTAGGAAGGGTGTAAAAACTAGAGTCTTCCTTAGTGACTGAGTAATAAGCAACTCAAAGTATTCAAATTGTCACAGAAACCTGAAAATGAAAGACTAAACCCACAGTAACATTGTCACCTAAAGCTGAATGTTAAATTTGATTATATAAATATCCACTACATCACTAACAAGCTTCCTAAGTACTAAAGCTACATTAGGATGCTAGGAGATAATACAAAGCTGGTGTGGTTAATGATTTAGACTGACATCCATTATCTCATCTAGAGTTCTGGACATGTGGCACCCAGAAAACTATTTAGTTTACCTCAAAATGTCTTTAGTCTCTGGTGAGTATTGGTCCTTTAGTAAACACAGAAATTTTCAGGATGTATTGTGGTCATCAGGCTTGGCATAAGCATGTTATCCAAAAATGACAAACGATTGACTTCTTTTGGGCTGCTTCTCCACTTTGCCAGCAAACAGTTTAGTGTGCCTACCTTATCCCAAAAAACTCAAACTCCATAGGGCAGCTCTTCATCCAACCCTAAGCAGCCCGATCATTGGGATGCAATTCACAGCAGGCTCAAAACCATCCCCTGCACACCCCTGAGAAATAGGCTGGAGAAGAAAATAAATGCTGGGTGCTCATCTCACGCAAAGCTGTTGAAGTTGCCAGCTGTTTTACAGCAGACCTCACCTGAAGGGACTTTAAACTTGACTCCCAGTAGATGTTGCTTTTAAGCATGGCTTTGTGTTTGGCCCCATACAAGAGGTTGTTACCACCACAGTGAGCCCACAATTTTAAAAAAACAACTCTGACCACTTGTGCCTCACTGTACTTTTTAGTTGCTCTTTAGCCATCCTCCTCCTGCGGTGGCATTTTCCTGGCTCTGAAAAACAACATTAAGTTCCAATATATTTTCTGCATGAGAAAATGCCACCCCGCTTGCCAGTTTTGCTCCCCTCCAGCTGGCCATGTTTCTCCACGCCTGTCACAGTCTACTGTCGTACAGGAACTGCCAGATTTGAAGAGGAGGGAAAACCATTTGGCATTAGCTCCCGCCTCACCTCCCCCATTTTTCTGATAAGCTAGTCTGTGAAAGTGCCCGTTTGCTCCCCTCTAATGTGAAGCATGGAAAGGACCACAAGACTCAGAAGACAGAGATGAAAAAGAGCCTTAGCGATGAAACTTTGTTAAGCATATACTTAAAGTGAAGCCGATGAGTGCTGGAGGATTTAGGCACCTTGTTATGGGCTTTTGTGAGTTAGAGCCTTGGCCTGGTGAGTTCCTTCTTGCTCTTTCATGGTGCCACAGCCCTTAATTTAGTACTCATGCTGAAGTCCATTAATGAGCTGTTTCCTCATTAAATATCCAAATTAAATAACAGCTCTGGAGTTGAACCCTGGAGTTGTACAAGGAGGAAAACCCCTTTGCTCTCTAGTTTGCATTCAGCACAATGGTTTCTCATATGCACTCCCTTTTTTATTGCCCTTCAGCTAATTTTTGACTTACATGATTCTGTTCATATCTAAACTAATTAAAATAATTCTGAGAAGAGGATTTGATGACACACTGATTAAATGCTTCTCTTCAGCCTAAAAGGCCACAGTCTTTGCCTTCCCTACTAATTTCATAACTCTGGAGAAGAAAGCAATCAAGATTTCCTGGCAAGACTGATGCTTTACAGATCGACATGAACGTCTCCAGCAGTCCTGTTATCCTAACATATAGGGCCAATCTGAAGTAATGTAAGTGTTTTGCATGGATAGCATGTAACTGTGCAAAACACACTGGAGTGTTTTAGGAGAGGAACCAATTCATAAACAGACATAGTTAAACTTAACTGGCCCAGTGTCCCACCCTTTAGGGTGGAAAAGTTCACTTTTACTGGAAGCAGATGGTTGTTTTCACTATGTGCCATCTGCACTGTTTTGATGAGCACACTAAAGGATAAAGAAATAGAAACTACTTCCCCATCCATACTTTCTCTCTTTCTCACCTGCCTCAGAGAGAGGATCAGCAGTGCCCATGACTCTTGCAGGTGTCAGAAACTGCTGTTCAAAGCGAGTGGCAACATCACCATTGGCAAAGGGTAGAAGCCACAACAAGTTTACTAGGTACAGGGAAAAAGAAAATGTGCTGCCTTTTCAGGAACTAGACAGGAATCAAAGATTATTAATGAAATATATAAAAATATCACTGCACTCTGGAAATCAATCTTGTGCAACTCCTTGGCCCACAGCAGATGGACAAGTATTGTCTGAGGAACTGCATGCTTGAAGCAGTGGCCCAGCTGGTGCCGGTCCCAAGCACGGACAGCTTCTTCCTCCCCAGGCTGGCACCATGAAACTTTGATCCTGGGTGCCAGCGGCACGTAGAAACACATGGCTTGGTGCAGTCTAACCCATCAGAGTATTTGGCCTCTATGCTGGGCTTTCGTAACATGCATTGAGCTCCATGCTGCTACTGAGCCTACATGCTGCTGCTGAGCCTACACGCTGCTGATGAAGCTAAGTAACTATCCATTTCTGAGTCTAAATTTATGCAAATGTTTTATGT
Source organism: Aviceda cuculoides (assembly GCA_035590195.1). Lineage (NCBI taxonomy): Eukaryota > Metazoa > Chordata > Aves > Accipitriformes > Accipitridae > Aviceda > Aviceda cuculoides. Next base: position 23,684,071 of record JAVJGG010000031.1, read on the forward strand.
ATTTCCTACAGTCCCTCCCCATATACCTCAGCTCTGTCCCCAAATTCCAGTTCATTGACCTCTGGTTGTACCAATTTAATTTTTTATTGATTTATTAAGCACATCAGGTCATGGACATGATTTACATGGAAAAACAAAACACAACCAGCATGTTGGAACGTGCTGGTTTCAAGCTAGATAAAGTATTTAATAGTGTAGACACCTTCTAAGTTTGTGCTTTCACTGGTATTCAGATCTTTATCTGACTCTGTAGCATCTGGAAGCAAAGGTTATTTCCATTAATGACTTAACCTAGTTTTAAATATATCACTAATATATAGTAAGAGAACAGTAGTTCATGAACAGGTGCAAAATGACTTGGAAATGAAAAAAAAAAAAAAGAGAGTAAATTAAACATGTAGATTACCTAAGGAAAAAAATGCAGTTCTTAATTTTTAGTTTGTGCCTTGATATTTCAGCAAGTCTGGGGCAGATAGCACGTGAATGTATGTGCAAAATATTTGAAGAGGGACTTACATGAGTTCTGATTTTACCTGTAGTCTTTTGGAAGACATGGGGACAGTTACGTAATAGATATATCTACAGGGCAGGATTTAGTGCAGTGTGATGGAACCTGAATTAGCTCTGAATTAGTTATCTCAGGTGCAGAAAGAAGCTCAGCACTTGTCTTGGTCTAGCTGCCCTTGATGAGAGGACTGCACTGCTTCAGCACCTTCACATAGCATCATGCAATATTACATGCTTACACCCAGAGAAGAAATTTTTATGAAGTGATTCTCTTACTACTGTTTCTCCTTTGAAGGCCATGAGTACTACCAAAGCTCTGCACCTACTGTAGATTAGGTGATGAAAGAAGAAATGTTGACCTCTTCAGTCAGATTATTAGTATTACTGTAACACGGCTGTTTTGTGTGTTGAAATATGAAATAATAGTCTGCATAGGTCTTACGCGATTACCTTCAGTCTGAAATTGCTTATGGTCCTCTCAGCTGGCAAGATCATTTGGGGGAATATGTTTCTGAGACATGCAAAATGAAATAGTTGTTTATAACTCTTCCAATTTTTGTATTTGCATTTTAATATTATAGCAAATTTGACTCAGATTTGATCTACACAAAAAACCTAATGACATCTCCCTTAAATTTTTATTTAAAAACTTAAAAGGGGTGAAACTCAAATTCTTAGCTCTGAAAATCCTCAAGCTTTGCTGTATTTCCAATGGAGATTTAAATTTTGTGGCAGGATACCAAATTAAATGAGAAAGTAATCAGCTAGTGACCTGCTTTCTTTCATCTATTTAACTTTTTATGTACCTCAGAAAGGAAGTTTAATTAGTTTATACATACATACATATATATATATATTTTAATGGTGGTGAAAATGGCAGAATCCCTTGTATTTCCATGACATATGAAAGTAAGTTATTTAAAATTAATGTCATTTTTTAAAGTGCATTTCTACCCTCAGCAAAGACTAGATGGCCATTGTTCAATTTTTTGGTAATAAAACTAGCTTTATAGAGGAAATTAGTTTTTTCACTGCAAATGACCTTTTCTGCTCTCAACAGTGCTATTAAACTGTCTAAATACAGTTATCTGCTGATTTTTGGCAGCAGAAAATTTTCTGGACATAGGAGTGAGGGGAATTTATGATTTTAATCTCAAGCCCAACATTTTAAACTGGTAGAGGGTGTTTGATACCAGAAAGCACTGGCTGTTAAGCAATATCAGGCAAATGTTAGATAGTGAATATCAAATTAGCTCACTGACATAGCACAGATCCTAGTGGACCAGCGTCACATCACTGTTGACTTCTCAGCAACAAAGCTAAAATCTAATGGGCCCATCCATCACCTCCAGACACGTGTGAACTGGCACTCTGCGCTGCTTCGCTCCCGCTCAGCACAGAAACATGGCTCTGGGTTGCTGCCTGCCTCCAGACTGCCGCTTTGCCCAGGCAGGTCCATGAGGCTGGCCATTTTCCCTGCCTAACTGCTGCTTTACGCACACTTTAAACCTGGAGGTCTGTAGCTTCCCTCTGAGGGATTTTGCTGGCCCTTCCCAAGAAAACCTTCAGTCCCCTCTATTGGTTGGTCCCATGTGGTCTGTACTCCTGCTTTATGATTTACTGACCCTCTCAAGCTAAGAGATAAGCAGATATGACAGATATTTTTCCTTAGTGCTTTTCTTACCTCCCGCTCTCCCGTCTTCCATGTAGAAGATGAGAAACTGGATCTGCTGAAGTTCATTGTACTTTGACATTCATTGAACTTTGAAGTTTATACTCATGGAAATCAACATGGCCAAGGTGTCTTACTGGGGTAAGCTGCGCATGATGTACCTACTGTTATTAGCTATTTCTGACAAATATGCCTTTTAATTGTTATTACAAAATCCCTACACAATGGAAACATGACCTACATAAAAATGAACAAACTTAAAATACAAATTTACCTTCAAGGATACCAGCACTATCGTATCAACACTATCATTAAAGCCTGCAACTTAAATATAGTCTCTTGGTAAAACTAAATTTTAGTTGTACTTTGTTTGTCATGATTTCAAATTTCTTCTGCATGCACCAAGACTGTTTGAGTCTTTTTCCAAGCCTCTCACTAAAATGCTGGGGAAAAGTCTCCGGTACTAGCTAAATGGAACATGTTTAAATAGTAAATTAACATGCTTGACAAACGGAAAGGGCCATCTGTGGTATGGACAAGCTAAGTTTCAGTCAGAAGATGACTGATTGGGAGGAAATCTTTCTCCAACATCTGTTTGGCTTGTTTGGATTAATTCTCTCCAATTATTCTGTACTGTCTCTCCAGGGAGGATGGATGGGTGGAGAAGTGCATTCCAAAATCAAAGTGATTGATCTCATGCATGCAGGAGTTTGAAAGGTCAGCTCAGTGCAAGGGAGACTCATGAAAATATGACTAACTGAGCTAGATTTTTGTGTATACTGAAGGAAGTGTGCAGGAAAAAATACATGCCAAGTCCTTCATCTTTCCTTGGCGACAGTAGGTGATACAGTCACAGTAGGTGATGAAGTGAGGGAATATTCCCTCCCATGTTCTCCTCGCTATCTCCAGGGCAGTTGGCTTGAATGGGCATGTGGCAGACAAGCAGATCTCACAGCAGCTGGCTGCCCATCTGTGTGTTTTGAATAGGTTACTTTCTATACATTCACACACCGTCCTAGAGGTTATAGTTATTACGTCACAACTTTATTATGCTAATGCTTAAAGGGTCTGGGTTGATTCACCTCAACTATGTGGACAGGAGACTTTACAAATACAAAGGACAGTCCCTGCTCCTTCTGCCAGTAAACCCATCTAACCAGGCACTGTGGAAATCTCATGGAGTACCCAGCTTAATGAACCTCTAATCTAAATTAACTCATAAATAAATAAAAATTATGGGTTTTGCCTATAGTTTCTTAAGGAATCCAGAAGAATATAAAGAATATATCCATCTTCTATAGTACAAACATATTTTTATATAAAGTCCTAGTCCAAAACCTTGTAATGTAATCAGATGCTTGAGGCCTCTTCCACCTGTGTCATAAGCTTCTCTCAGCAAAGTCCTTCAGCAGTAAGTGAACTGCCTTGTAGGATCTCCAGCAATTTTTCTAGCACACCCTCCTTCACTTAAAATGGAAGACTGCTTGTATGCATCAGCTCCAGGATCACGTATTTGGCAATATGCACAAGCCATTAAGGTAAAGAAGCCATTTATGAACTCTGTCTACCCTGAGTGGACTGTGGAAAGTCCATCACTACCTGCGGCGAATGCCTGCCACTGGTGTAAATGTGAATCATCGTATCTGAAATGCTAGACCTCTCTGCATACAAGAACTTGGACCCCCAGACAACTGTTCAATATAATCCAGGATAATACTGCAATAATTAATGAGCCAAAACCTCTTTTAGTCTCCAACTTCTTTGCTTTGAACTCTCAGCAAAATGCTTAGGGTCTGATTTTGCATGTGTAAATCTGACAAGACTTGTAACAAGTTCTTGATGACTTTGTATTTACACATTCAGCCACTTGATTTAAGTTTTTGAAAACTATCTAAATCCTTGGAGTGGTAATGAATTATGATGAGAAATTATTTCTTAAAAATACAAGAAATAACTATGTTCAAATGTATTAATGCTTGCAGGGTGATTTGACTTGGCTTCTGAGTTTTAGAGATTTTTTTTCCTGGAAAAATCACAGTCAGTACGATAGACTAGAATTTTTATGGGCATAACAAAATCTTAAGTACTGGCAGCAATTTCATTTACTGAGCAAAACATAAAGATATGTTCAATTGTCTATTGCCGCAGTTCTCAGAGAACTGGGAAATAGGAGTAATAGATAATTAATGTTTTGTGCTGCAGTTTAAAATGGCTTATGCAATTTAATTTTTATTTTGCTTGGGTTTTTTTTCTTTTTTTTTCCTTTAAAGTGTAAAGTGGTGCATTACCTAAATAAATGCAAAATCTGTATACAAGTGGGTTTTATCAACTGGTGGGGTTATTGATATTTCACTGTTGCAGGGCTTACAACCTGCAAAATGTTTTATCATTCTATTTTGGTAAATCAAGCCAAGGTATTTCTGGAAATATTACTTTGTGGAGCAGAGGAGGAAAGGACCTCTCTGTTTTCACCTTTGTATTTTCCATCCCAATCTTCTGATAGGTGAGGTTTGCTCTCTGAGGAGCCCATCAGTGCTAACTCAGGTGGACAGATTGCTGCAGAGCTATGTGAAATGTTCCTTTTTTTTCCCCAGTATTTACAGTCCTTGCTCACTGAAAAAGTGAGGAAGCAGTGACAGCTAAGATGACCATGCCAAGTGATTTCGAGCTTATGCATGTACAGCTAAGTCTGATTGCCAACAAACCCATATAAAATAAGTCAAGCTAGCGAATGAACAGCTCTGTTATATAGTGCTGTGACAGCTATGCAGAGAGTTATGTTTGAAGAAAAAAGACTTACTGCGAGTTAAATGGCACATAGGATGAGATGAACAGTACTTACCTAAATGGCACATAGGACGAGATGAACAGTACTCACCTAATTGTATCACCTGCACATTTGGAGATAAATGCTGCAGACTGCAGCTGAAAGCTGCTTTTCAGAACTTAGCATTTCCATGTTGGGAACAGGATTAAATCAATGTGCAATTGCATTAGAATTACTCTTTACTTATTTTACAGTTTTGCGACAACTTTACTGGAGGGTGGATAAAATCCGAGTCAATACCTACTATGATAAAGAGATCACTCAGAAGAAGATATGCATTTAAGAATAATATCTGAGCCAAGAGCATGTGCAATGTATTAGTATATACAACTGATATTCTACCCTATCTCCATTGCCTGGCCTTTAAATCAATAGCCCCATATTTTTATTGATTTTATAGCAGAGGTAATTGGTTCTGTAATAAAGAGTAACAGTATAAGTTCTTGCTGCCAAGTATTGCCAGCAAACAATCGAGCAGCAACCCAGTTGGACCTCTCAGCAGTAAACCAGCCAAAGCTGCCTGGGAAAGGTCAGAAGAGCACCAAATACCACCCCAAGTCACACGGAAGCTGGCACTAAGAACAGCACAGGGTTGTGGCCTAGGGGTGAAAAGTTACTGTAGGTAGAGGAGGCTGTGAATGTGTAGAAAACCTACAGCCTAGAGCAAAACCAGCAAGGAGAACATGCACAGGAGGAGTTCACTCTGCAGGGCAGAATGAGGATTTGATGCTGGGAATCGTGACTGCACACACGTGTGTGCGTGTGTGCACGCATGACTATGTATTAGGGCAGAGGAAGGGAACAAAAGCCAATATAGGCTACGGATAAAGGAAGGATCAAGGTTTAGAAGTGCTGAACACATAAAACATATATTTACAACTGTGGCAGTTGTAACAATTTGGTGCTTCTTTGTGCCTATACAAGGCATTGCCTCCTACCAGAAATGCTGATCCAAGAGGGCGACAGAAGGTAGAAATAACACAGCTGGGGTGAAGAGGTGCACTTAATGCTCCTCAACTTCCATCTCTGTTCAGCCAAATACAACATCAGTAGGATGCAACAGTGGCCAAATGCAAGCCAATGAAGCTTACTATGGCAAAACTAAATAGATCATAAAAGCAAATACCAGTATATTTATGAGAACTACCTTACACATAGATCTCACAGTGACTTAATTATTGCTCCAGCTTTAGAGACCAGTCACTCAAAAGGGAAAATTGCTGCTGCGGAATGAAGTAGTTTCTGTAACAGGCTATCATTTGTCCTTTTAATGCTGTCTGAGAAACTCATCTTTAGTCCACGTTTGAGTAGGAAAACAGATGTAGCAACTGTGTGGTTTATATTGGCAAGCAGTTACCTCTTAATGCTGATGAGGGTAGAGTTTAAAATCGAAACATCTATTCAAATTCCAGCCATCTATTACAAGGCAGAATTTATTGCTCCTATGTATTGTGAAATTTGGGTTGGCAGAAATCGCAAAAAAATCAAGCACTACTGTAAAGATGTGCCAACCGTCCTATAAGGAGAGAAGTATCATTTGTGGAAAATACACCTACCAGAAGGCACAGTAATGTTGGTGGAAAAGTTACTTAAGCTGCCAGTTATAAAACAGCTACCTTCTGTCTGGAACTGCCTATGCCAGAAATGGCATACCACAAAAGAAATCCCTAGAAAAGGACACTTTTTTAGAAAGGACCAAAAAAAATACAGAGGAAGTGCTCATAAGGAAAGGGCTGCTTTCTGTTGTGCTTCTCATATGCCTCTGCTATGGAAAACTAAAACCATTTACTTTTCATAATTGCACATGCAGAGCAGAGAGAGGTGTGCCTTCAGGAAGGAGGGGGAGAAGCATCCTGCATTCACATGGTACCAGTGGGGGTACGTGGTGATGGCACCTATGGAGGGGGAACAGTCCAGAATCTACTCCATGCTTCTCTTCCCCAGAATTGGATCTGCACCTGAAAAAGCCTAAAAAGAGCAAAAAGCTTCAAGTTAGGAACAGGTTAACAGAGCCATTTCAACATCCAGTCTCACAGCTTCCTACCTGCAAATGCTATTGTCTCCTTTTATTCATTATACACCTTGTTTTCCACAGGATCCCTGCACCAATCTTCTCTCTGGTCAACGTGTGCTCCTAAATGCAAGCAGGAATGCTGAAAATAAAATGATCTTTCTCATCACTAATTTTAACTTCAGTTCTGAATGTCATCATTTTTTTCTCCTTTTTTTTTTTTTTTTTTTTAAATCTGGTGAGTATTGGAGTGTTTCACTGCCATTAAAAAACATTAATTCTACCCATGTTGGATAAGGGGCTCCTATTAGTCTCCTTTTTTTTCAGATAAGACAATTGAGGCTGAGAAGGTGATGGATTAACTATTAATTTTAGTACCCAGTACGAGACACATAACCTGACTTTTCAAGAAATTTAGCATTATTAAGTCCTTTGTGTATATGTCCATACAGCATCATGAGGTAGGACTTCTCAGAAGGTTAATTGGTCCAGGATTAGAAATGCAGCTACACACTGCTGTCAGCATGGCATTGTACATTAATATTTAAGGTCTGTATCCCACTGATTTCACTGTACATTGATATTTAAAGCACATATCCCACCAACTCCAGTTGCAACAGTGAGTGCTCAGCACTTCTGCAAAGCTAATATCCAAATTGCAAGCCAATCAACCGGAAAATAAGAAGGACTCAACTAGTGAATGCTTGTAAAAATGCTCCTTTGAGTAATGTACCTAACATCACGCAGAAACACTTATGACAGATACCATCCTTTCCCATCCTGAAGTGTGCTCTGTTTATTATATACCTTTCAACAGATGCAGCAAGAAAGCCCAACATTTTGTAGACATAACTGCATATCACTTCTTTACTGAGAGGAGATCCATCCTGCACAATTTAAAGGGAAAACTCCCTATAGAAAAAAGATTCTGACCAAGGAATTTAAGGCTGTGGTAAAACATATAGAAAATGAGTGAATTAAGGTCGCATGAGTAAACTTAATTGTAGCATTCTCTCTCTTGCATCCTTGACTCTACGGCTGTTTTTAAACCTTGGCAGAGATAATTTCTTTCTCTTTCTTCCTTTAAGCCCCTCAGCCCTCATTACCCTGAGATATTCAATAAGGGAAGATTATGCTGACACCCAACTATGTCTCCCCATAAGCTTACACATCATCAGCAACAAGCCGCCTCTAATCACCCCCTTACATCCTACTACCACACCAGTGAAACGCTTTGCTGGTGCAGACTCTGCTAGGTGTTGGATCATGGATGAGGGCAGCTTGACTGTCACAGTAGTCATTGCTATCTCCTTTTAACACCCATTCATTCTGCATGTCAACTAATTGGGAGAAGATTGGTGCCAAGATCTCAATTTGTTCACATCCTATGTAGAATATTTAATGATGCTTGAAGTCCTGCCCTTTTGAGGACAGCAAACAGCCATAGCCTTTTATGATGCAAAAGATCTTCATGTGAAATTGCTTTCCCAGCATCCAGAGTAAGGCACAAAGTAGTTCATAGTTGAGAGAAGCTTTTTGCTCGAAGCATCTCATGGACGTGAGTATCTACCACACTGTCCAGTAATTTCAGAAGAAAATAGTGAGAACAAAGCCTGGGACATGCTAAAAAAATACACACATGGAACTGTGATTTTGTGAAGAATAATAGGGGCCATACAATGAATTGCAACAGATCTCAGCCTCAGATTTCATATTACGAAAAGATGTGCCTCTGTTAAAATAAATACGACTTGTTAGAAGGAGAGAGATGAATACCAGAATTTCAACAGAGCTAAAAGGCATTTATCACATATACTCACCTAATGTAGAAGAGAATTAAATATTTGTCAATGAATTTGGTTGGATGCAGGAGGTAATAACAATTTGAGTTCTTTGGCTTGAAAATCAAGTTGGGCGTTTGTAAATTGTTTGAAAGGAATCTAATTTTGACTGGAGTGCAGTGGTAGCATTTTTAAATAGATGCAAGTAAGTAGCTTATAAAGACATGTTCTTATTTCATATTTGTCAGATTCTGTGGCTTCAGGTAATCTGAGGGAGATGTATTCATGAAAACTGCTGTAAATTTCATTACAGGAAGCAAGTGGTATTCAATCTGTGAAGAAACTAGTGAAGCCCTAAGAAGGCTATACCAACCACTAAACACAAAATCTTTAAATGAAGACTTTTGGGTTTGATTTTTGGCTTTTGTTGTTAAAGAAATGTATGACAACAAGCTGTGATAGGTAAAACAATACCAAGGTTAATTAGAAATATTCAGAAGGTTTCAGGGTAGTGTAAAAAATGCCTCAAAACCTGATCAGGATTTTTGTGTTCCTAAATCTCAGCTGATCTCACTCTATGAAAATGTTACAAGTCATGCATGTGGAGAAGTGTCATAGCCAGAGAATTTCCAGATGTTTTTCTGACCTTCATCAGTTATTTCCAAAATACAGAAATTACTTGTTTACTAGGTTGCAAAACTCTTTTTTTCTGTACTGTACACATCTCTAGCATTGATCAACACAATACCATCAACCATTAGACAAAATTGCACTCAAGGAATTGCAGTAGAACCAAGATATCACAGCTTTCTGGGGAATTTCAGCATTTCTTTTCCGAAGCAGATGACTGTCAGATGATTTCTGGCCCCTGCTCTCTCTACATCAAGCCAAGAAGCATGGACGCTGTTGATGCTCCACCAAATTTGAGCTCTGTAGAGCTCACACAGCTCTGTAGATTTGACATATTACTTCTTCTTATCGGTGGAGTGATTCCCATCTGATTTGCTGGCCACAGGGTTGAGCCCCAGGGGCCAATAACTTTAGCCCCAGGAAGATTTCTCTTGGGCTCGCTTTTCTTTTCATTGTCACTGGCAGTGACTGTAGTTGCAGTTGGCTTCTGGAGGGGTGCAAGGAGTTGCTACCTGTAAAAATCTGTGAGGGTTGTTTAATGTAACCCTAAAAAAGCCAGTTGAGGGGTGGAGGATGACAGCTGCATTAGGCCAGAGAGCACCACTGAAACATGGTTGATTCGTGTGTTGTTAGAACTAGACAAATTTTTAGGAAAAAGAACTGTATTACAGTATTTTCCTAATAGAGTATGCTGTATTAGGAAAAGGGAAAGGGATTACAACCAGGAAGCAAATTCCAAACAAATCTATTCTGATGCAATGGGATCTTTAATGAACAGGGTAATTAGTACTTTAAGCTGATATTCAGTCAAAAGGTATATTTTCAGCTCAGTGGCCCCTAGATAGAGGAACTGACTCAGAAGAATCAGTGCTTTCCACTAAATCACTACTTCTTACTGCACTTTGAGAGGTCATAGGTGAGCCTAAATTTTCCCTGCTCTGTATTTGAGATCTGGTAGTACATTTTGGTAGGGTTGCAAGCTAGCAACAGCTTGAGCTATTTCTGCTGCAATGTTTTTTCTAAGTGTGCACAGGAGAAACTTGCACAAAAAATTGAGCTAAGAGGAAATGATGAATTATGCACAAAAGATAAGGAAAAATAAGTCATTGTTGCATTGACTTTAAAAAGTGAGGAAGGTGGAGATTTGCCTGCACTGGGAATCAGATTACCAAGGCAGTAAAATGAGGAATTAGGAACAGAATAGGTAACAGCTGAAGAGGTTATTAAAAGATTACAGAGTCTAGAAACTGATATAATAGAACAATGTCTACTCAACCTATATTTCAGACTTCTAAAGCAAACTGGGAAAATGTGCAAGAAACCTGTTGTGGGTGCCCAGAGTATTGCGTTATTTGACGAAATGAAATTCTGCAAAATTATGAATCTGACTGAAAAAACTTTGCATTCCAGAGATAAAAGTTTTAAATATAGTCTTTAGGCTATGAATGAGAGAATTTGGGTTACTTCAAGAAAACAAGCATACTCACAATCCCCAATGGACATAGGCAAGCATTACTCATTCATATATGTATGTACACATGCACGTATACACATACAAATATGTGCTATTTTTTGTAGCCTTCAAAAAAATTTTTCTTTCTTCAAAACCTTAACTATAAACCCCATTCTCTCAATTACATTATGAGCCCTGATATACATAACATTTTTCTTAAAGCCCAGGTTCTGGGGTCAAATGACTGCATAAAAGAACAGCGGAAGGGAAAAAAAAAAAAGGTTTTAACCCTCTTGGCTATAAGCAAAAAGTTGAAAGCATGAAAGAAATGCAGAGTAAAAGCTCAGAATGTCAAAATGATCCTCCTTAAATAAAAATATCTCATCACTTCAGTTCTAATATGATTATTTTTGCACAGCTTGCCCTACTTTTTTAAAAGAAGAACGACTTTTAGGATTAGTTATAGTGCAATCTATTCAACCCTACAGCCGTTTTGATGACATAAAATGCAAACAAGATTAAAGTGCTTTTGTGTGTGCCTCCCTGTGACCCACTGAGGGCTTGACGGAGTGGTGTTTTGTTCCTGCTCTAGACACTACCTGGGTTACAGGTACTTGTTTCTCCTAAAGAGGAGGGAATGCAAAAAGGTGATGCTCTAGCCAGAGCAGGTTGAATAGTCTTTCTGACTGGAGGGCTTTAGAAAACACCAGTGTCTCCAGGCAGAGTATCTATTGTTACACTGGCAGTCACCACAGACAGTCTATACCCACATTCAGTACATTGTCTCTAGTTACTAAATAAAATATAGGCATTAAAGCAAAATCTTTGTGGTTTAGCCTTTCAGGACATGGTATTTATTTGCCTGGTAAATGTTCTGCTTTTTGCTGCAATCTTATCATTTCCAACCTGTTTTCCAAACTGATTCAAGGAAGTATTTTGAGACATCCCTGATGATAAGCAGATTTGGGGCACCAGCATTGCAGGCCATGTCTGAAACAGGACACATGGTCATGATTTTATCTTTTAGTGGCATTGTGTCCTGGTTTCAGCTGGGATAGAGTTAATTTTCTTTCTGGTAGCTGGTATAGTGTTGTGTTTTGGATTCAGTATGAGAAGAATGTTGATAACACGCTGACGTTTTCAGCTGTTGCTAAGTAGTGTCTATATTGAGTCAAGGATTTTTCAGCTTCTCCTGCCCAGCCAGCGAGAAGGCTGGAGGGGCACAGGAAGTTGGGAGGGGACACAGCCAGGGCAGATCACCCAAAGTGGCCAAAGGGCTATTCCATACCATGGGACGTCATGGCCAGGGGGTGCAGATTGCTGCTCGGGAACTAACTGGGCATCAGTTGGTAAGTGGTGAGCAATTGCATTGTGCATCACTTGTTTTGTATATTCTTATTTTTTATTATTATTATTGTAATTTTATTATTATGATGATGATTATTATTTTTTTCCTTTTCTGTCCTATTAAACTCTTTGTCTCAACCCATGACTTTTTACTTTTTTTCAATTCTTCCCCTCATCCCACTGTGTGTGTGGGGGGAGTGAGTGAGTGGCCACGTGGTGCTTAGTTGCCATCTGGGGTTAAACCACAACACAGTGCTATTCATAAGCAGTACAACCTCACATTCTGCTTGTTCCTCCTAGCTGTACCAGCCCTGCAGGGATTTTTGTTTGTTTGTTTGGTTGTTTTTTTTGTTTGGTTAGTTTTTTGTTTGTTTGTTTGGGTTTTTTTTTGTAGGATGTCACAACTGAACTACTGAACTGGGGTGAAATAACTTATAAAAATGTATCTTCATAAAGCTATACCCCTAGACCTCGTGTAGCTGATCATTAAGTCCTTGTTCAGTGTTTCCATATTCCTTCTGAGATGGCTCAATAGTACCACTTGCCATGCCAATTATGCTTGATTAAGAACCACCCAATGAAAATTTTCTGGCACATATTAACAATGGGATATGTTAAAAGTATCTTAAATGGCATTGCCTAAAAACATTTCTGCATGAAGGAGTTTGGTAAAAATGAATTCTTTGGTTGTCTGATGAAACTAAAAATCTTGAAAAAAATTCTGATTTAACTGTAATAAAAAACCAACTCGTTTTATTGAATATTTTTTCTATTTCTAAAATAAAAATGGCATTGGAAATTTCAGCATGAAAAAAGATTTAGAATATAATAAGCCTGAGTACTTCTTTAGAAAATGCTGAAATGAATAACTTTTCAGAGGTTCCTCTTCCCCTCCTATGAACAGTTTGACAAGTGGACCCAGACTTCAGAAGAAAAAAATTGTCACCAGATTTGTCTTTTTAATTCAGAAATATTCCTCCAGATTTTTCATCCAGCTGTAATGCCTATTGCAAAAAATGTCTAATTGTGTGCGTTGTTTCCCTGACGTGAAATGCATATAAGAAATTTACCCTTATTTACAGGGTAGATAAAGTTAATGAATTATGATAGAGCATGTGTTGTGGAAATGGTACAGTTCATGTTTTTCCAAGCAATACAAAGAAACCTGCCAGGATTGGAAAATTTCTGAACACTAATAACAATAATAGTAAAGCCTTAACTATAAAATGTAGAAGAAAGCCAGGAATAATTAAAGACTTTAAGAAAGAAGAGAGGGAAGTCTTAAAATCAATTGCAATGTAAAGGAATCCTGCAAATATAACATTCAATTAACTCCATGGAGCTGGGAATTGGGCTCATTTCATTTGATATACTATTAAGGTGAAATGCACACCGCTTACAGAAAGCCCTGTTACTTCCTTGCTACTGCACTGGGAAAGGGGCAAGGAGTGGGTGCAGAGAGCTCTTAAATAGAGTATCTTAATGGAACAGGGTCTAATTGCTAAGCCCCTGGACTGAAACATAATTTTTGAAGTTGACACCTCCAGATGCTGAACAAGCAAAGCTTTCTAGCAGGCCCGCAGACCCCACTGCAGCACATACCCTGGAAAAGGATACTTAAAATCTCTGCAAAGTTTCTATGAGGCATTCTTCTGAGACTATACAGATCATGGATCTTGAAGCCTCTCCCTAAAGAGTCTCCTCATTACAGGCTGTACCAGTAACACATATCTTAGATGCTGGAAATTGTCAGACTACGCTCCCTGTCTCTGTGGTGAATCACTGCTTAAGTTATACGCACGTACTTTCTGTCCAAGGCTGTACTTCATTCTTAACCTCCTTTCCCTAACTCAGGAAACTACTTTAGGCTTGTTATTCAACAGAAGAGTTTAGTGCTTCCTTAACTTTAATGCATCATTTTTAATAAGAGTCTGCATATAAATTGCTTGCTAAAAAGAGAGCTAGGCTTCAAAATGTGCTTAAGGTTAGTTGTGTTTGCAGCCCTGACTGGAGCTCATTGAAGAGAAAGGAAATGCCCTGGTTTGTTGGAGTAGATATAGAGCTGTGGTGTCATATCGCTTCTGGAGCTGACCTAGTAAACCATCATCGCAAAGCCATGTGGACTTATGGGCTCACTTCCCAACTCATCATAAATTTACCCGTTCTACAGCACAAGGGCACTGAAGCTGGGCTAGACACAACTCACTTGAGTTTGGTAAAATCCTAATTACAGCCCGTTCCCCAAGCATGGTTGATGTTATTTTCCATAGCCTCCTGCTCCCACTCTACCCTCCCTGCCTGCTGAGCTCAGCACTGGCCTTCCAGAGATAATGCCAAGCTGAAAGAAAGGAAATCACCTAAATTATACAGGAGATGAAGAATACCTATGTGCATACATACGAATATGCATACACTTTTTCAGATACGGGCTTGAAAATCCCCAGTCCTGAAGGGAAGAAGGCCTGGCTGACAGCTGTGTTCCCACATCTAATACCCTAAAAATCTCACTGTACTTAATCTAGCCAAAAGAGGGCTTTAGGGGCTGCTTACCATATATAGGATAGGAAGGAAATGGAAAGCGTGGAAAAAACAAGGACAATGACAGAACCAAGAGAAGGATGGAGATGAGATGTTTCTCTGGCAGTGTACTGAGGAGATGAAGCAAGCCCTGGGTGGCAGCAGGGGAGAAAAAGTGCTAAGAGATTTTGAAATAGATTGATTCCTTTCTGGTAGAAGCTGTATGGCTTAGCAGACACATAGGGGGTGTCCTATACTCTTTTTTAAAGGAAAAAGCAACACCACCTCCCCATGACTGTTAACTGTTAAATTTTACTACAATAAATGCACTGGAAAGCAGCCTTAGACAAGGCAGTTATAGTATAGCAGTTCCATCTCTCAGAATGCATTGCAATGTTTGGTTTTTTATTACTGATAAATTTTATTAGACTTTACAACCTTATCAGAATGGAAATCATAAAGAATGAAGCCAGATGTTACTGTTCCTCCAGTGAATTCTTACTGTAATTAATTTCTTCATCAATAAATAATTTTCAGTAACAGTTCTTTGGCATCAAGACACTACTAATAAAACAATATACAAATATTAATACTATTAAGTTATTCTGTACTGTCTAACTATTAAGACAGATTTTTTTTCCTACGAAAACTCTACAGCACTAAACACTATATGGAAGCTGTAATGGTAAACAGAAAAGATAGACAAGAAAAGAGATGGACTTGTTTTCTCCATATTTATGTTAAAATCTCACAGTAGATCTTAAAAGTAAAACAAAGCTCCTGTGAAAGTAATAGACGTACTTTGCAAGTGTTTTAATTTGGGATAAATCCTGCACTGCTGTAGAGCATTACTGAATCTTTGTTACCAAAAAGAGAATCAGTAAGGGCAAAGGAAGCAACCTGAACAGTTCCTCTGAAACACTGATCAGGCAAGAACAAGGAACAAGGGCTTCAAGCCACTGGCAGGGGTATCAAAAGTAATAATTTCTTATGCTCATCTTACAAAAACCAACAACACTTCAACATCCCATCAACCACCTAGGGTATTTTCAAAGTACCCCAGGTTTACCCAGAGTGTCTTAACTGCTCTTCTCATGCTCACTTTCTTTCCTCTTTTGCTACATAAAAGAAAAAAAAAAAAAAAATTAAGTACTCTTCCAGGAAGAAGGCAAGTTTCCTGCCAGCACTGACTCTTACCTAATTTAGATTTTGATAAAACTCAACATTAGCGGGCCCCATATATTACAGTTACCTGACATTCCTTCAAAGGCCTATTAAGGTGATCTAGCTCAAAATAATTATACATTTTTAGGAATATGCTGGATCTAACTTTGTCAAACATCACAATTGAATGGAAAACCATAACAGAATCTTAAATACAG
This sequence comes from Aviceda cuculoides, assembly GCA_035590195.1. NCBI lineage: Eukaryota > Metazoa > Chordata > Aves > Accipitriformes > Accipitridae > Aviceda > Aviceda cuculoides. The sequence goes on from JAVJGG010000031.1 coordinate 23,700,198, forward strand.
CATTAAACCCAATTCCTGGTAGGAGGGATCCAGAAGGTCTTTTCTTCTTTCAGTTTTAAATGAGACAAAACTCATGTGTTTTTCCTGTTGATGGTCATCATTAGGTGCTTTGCAAAAATCCCATCTCATTCTACACAGGAAAACTGTCTCTCAAAATGGTTTCTTTAATAACAAAGACACATGTTATAGAAAAGGCTGGCAGCCACTGTACTATGTTTGGGTTCAGAAGACTGGGAATTGAGACATTCAAATGAGAAACCTCCAGCTGTAACAAATAACTACGTTCTTTGTGAATACCACATGCTATGGACTGAAAAATACTGTGGATTCATTGATGTAATAACTCATTAGGGTACCTGAGCTTCAAGGTCCTATTCTTTGCTCTCATGCTGGTGTGTTTGATGAGCTTAATGAGAGAACTTTAAAGAGGTTGCATGTCTCTATGATGTATCCTTATTTTTACATCTATGCCATAGGGAAACTGACTGCTGGCTTTGTAAAGCATTTTGAAACCTAATGATACAGAAAGAGGTTCTTAGCTAGGTTTACCACTTTTTGATGTTGTTTTTTTTGTTCAAGATGTTATGGACTGAATACTCAAGTGTGGAGCATGGGAATAACGGAGAAAATTTCTGGTCATTTTGGGTAAGAATGGAAGAACGCAGTCCACAGCAGTTGCTTTCTATAACAGAATTAAAGACTAAAGCACAGTGTGTTTGTCTTCTTCCTATTACTATCAATACGGCAGCATGTGGAAAGAATACTTCTATTTTCATCTACAGATAAAGCCTTGACCATTTGCTCCAGCCTTTCATTGGAGGCAGTATACATCAGGGACTTCATATCCAGCACTGGTTTTTCTTAAGAAGCATTAAGGGGAAGGTGATGAGGAGCAGAGAGGTTTCTGATGGGTCACTAGGGAGAGGAGTTACTGAGTGAAAATGTCAAGGTAGAAATTCTTGGCACAGTACTCAAGACAGGCTCTCAGGACTTTTTAAAATATGTCTTTAAATCTACTTACAGTCTGGCTGAAACCAGATTTACAGTCTATTTTTGCAGCTGCCAGTCTCCACTTAGAAAAGGTTTAGCTTTGGATATGGATAGTGTACTTCAAAAGGTAGACAGAAGCCTTTGAAGTGCACATAGGCTGATGTGGAGGGTTACTTGAAAGTATAGGTTTCCTCTGACAACAAAGATATTTAGAAACGTTAGAATCCCAGAAGTGTTCAGAATTTCATCTGTCTAGGTGGACAAAGCCATAGATTTTACAACCAAATGTGATTATGTAATTAGAAAGCCCATTTTCTATAGTTGCCTTGTTTGTGTAGGTACATAGGTGAGGGACAGAAGCCACCTATTTATATTGTGATATTTTTCCATTTAAGAATTTGTTAACAACATCTTTGAACCTTGGAAAATATCTGTAAAGGGCCAACTCCTGAATCAGCATAAATCAGTATCACTAGTGGCTAATAAAGCATATCTTTTAACATTTAAATTTTAAAAAAATGTGCAAAATTTGGCATGCTGTTACCTTCTTTTGAATAACTTTTTAGAATGTTTATAGTATTTATTGAAGTCTGCATATTGAACAAAAGAGTTTCTAAAATTTTCAGTGAAGTAGATTACTTTGGAAAATATTTATGTAAAATAATCTGTCTGAAAAAGAGGAAAATATCCTATTCAGACTATTCATTGACAAAAAATAATTCCATTATTTGTAAAGGGGTGGTTTTTTTCAGTTAATTCAAATAACTGTTACAAAACCAAATTCAGGGACAAGCAAATCCCTTTGCTTATAACCATTACAGGTAAAATTTTATTCCAAGGGAATTTACCTAGAGGTATGTGGATTGTTGGAAGGTAGCTAACTGAATAGACTAGAGCACTGATGATATTGTGTAAGTTCTGTGTTGTTGACTATTTTATATCTACTAAAAATGAGAATTTGAAATAAAAAATGGATAGCTACATTAGAGCTAGACCTACAAAACAAGCATTTTAAAACCTACTTGTTCACTTGCATTCTTGCCTTTTTGCTGTAGCTCTAGCAGCATGCTTAATATACAAGTTTGTAAAAAAAAGGCAAAAAAGGTATTTTTTTTTTAAGGAAAACAAAAAAAATATCCAGACTGAAACCTAACAGAATTTTTCGTTAGGATGGATGGCAGCTGATTCTGTCAACATGCACAAAATAAATGCAAGAAAAAACAGCTCTAGAGAATGAATTATCCACATATACCTCCACTGTTGCTTATGTTTGGAGTACCACTGGTGGACTGCCTAGCTATGGAAGCAGTGAGGTTGGGGTTATTAAGGAGGTTCAGAGGTAGTACCTGCAGACTGCTTAAATCTCCCACATCTCAGATTAATGCCTTAGATGTTGGGCTGTGGCATATTCTGGCATCTATCTTTCCATTTATCATAGGCCTGTGGAAAGTTTATTGCAAAAAGGTGAAATTCAGACAATGAGGTTTTGAAAAGTTTTCATCTCCTTTAACTACAAAACTGCCTTTTTAAACTTTGTTTTGGTGTAAGACTGCTGTTAATTGTTGTACTGACCTACATCTACTTTGTAACATCTTTTAATTTAAAATGCCACTTTTACTAATAACTGGTAGTTCAGAGTAAAAAATAATTGACTGTGTGTGTCTATAGTACCAGAAAAGAGGCTTTTTATTTTCACTCCAAAGTGTGGGATTCAAAACGAAAAACACTTTGACCTTTAAAGTAATCTCGTATATTGTTAAGGAAGTACTACAAGTACCCTTCTACTGGCTTTATTCCCTGGCATAAGAAAAGACAGATCTTCAGGCAAGTATATATCTAGAAAGTATAGCTGTGGATTCTACTTTATTTGCTAGACCTATGATAAATAAACTTCAAATAGCATTGGCCTGTGTTGAGCCTGTAGTATGGTTTCAGACACACCATGCTGCCTCTCTGAGAGCCAGCAAGCCGTTGGGACGCTGTCCTGCACCAGACTGGTTTCCTGGCTCAGATAACTGCGAGCTGGAGGGGTTTCTGTAACTGGGCTCTGCTGTACTTTGATAAGTGCCTCAGCTAGCTCTGCACTCTTCCAGATTATCACCACTGAATGTACACTTTTTACAAGGTCCTGCCTTCTCTATTCTCTTTACAGGTTATCTGAGGTGTTAAAATCTGTATAAATCTTGCTTCAAGTAAGGATCTAAAAGAAATTTTTTTGCTTCTTGTCTCATATGTTGACCATCTACAGTTCCACGATATACAAATTTTAAATTAAATTGATTAATGTAGCTCATTTGATTTTAGAAAATAAGCAAACATACCTTTTTTTTTTTTTTTTTGTACAGCCAACCACTTTTTGCTTGCGATATAGCAAGATAAGAGAAAAAAAGGTTAAGGACTCATACGTGTCATACGTGCATGGAGCTAGATCCACCAAATCAGGTGGACAGTTTTGCACTAGTTCGCAGGATCAAAGCTGACCTAAAAACTAAAGTAGCTGGCAGCTGCTGGGTGTCTTCCCATTTCAGAAATCTTCCAGTTGCTGCAGTAGTTTGTATGCCTTCTTCCCCTGCCATCAGCACAGGGTACGGTGGCCAGGGCCACTTTACTCCTGGCTGGTCTCCAGCTACTAGAGCAGCTGGCCTGTTGAGGCTGCTGGCAATCAGTGAAAATCAAATCAGCCCTGTGCTGTGAACTGGTGCTGGAGTGAGCTGGTGCTGCGAACCTTGCAGGGTTAGAAAAGTACAGAGTTTGTATACTGTTCCTTCTTGGCCAGAAACATAGATCAGCATTTTCAGATGGCTACCTTCTGTCTCAAGACATGTTTCAGTCTGCTCTAGTGCTTTAGAAACTTCACATTTAGAAACACACATTTAGTCTTCTTATAATCAAACTGGAGAGGTCAAAAACTTGTAAGAGAATTCAGGTCAAAGTTTTAGGTAGTTTGATTCCAGTAAAATTATTCTAAATCAAAATTTAATCTAAGGAGATATGAAGACATCAATGTTTACATGGAAAGATGAAACACCTTCTGGAAAAAGTTTTGTAGGGGGCATTCATTTGAGAATGAAGCTGTGCAGATATTTGTCTCCTTGTTATTGCAGAAAATACTGCTTAATAAATTCAAAGAGTTATTGCTTCTGGCTTCATCAGTGCATGGTACAGCAGAGTAAAGAATAAAGAGCAGGCGCAGAATGACCTGACCCCAGTATTTGTATTGAAGACTATAAAACAATACTTGTCCAAGAAAATGCAGTTTCTTTGGCAAGCATGCTGATGCCAGGAATATGTGTGAATATTAAAATCCCCAGAAAGACAAGGCACTTTCTAAGGAGCAGTTTTCCATATCAGGTTTCAGGTGGTGAGAATCTGGTGCTTTGCCTCATTAATGAGCTGGAAGTACAAATTCACTGTGAATTGATTTGGTGGTCAGTCAGCAAATTTAACTAGAGCAGCACGAGTTTCATTGCATCTCCACAATTTGTTTCACTTCTTTCATCTTTTGAGCTTCCTGTGTATTGTTTTCCTGGCCCTTGCTGCTATGAGTTTTATCTTTGGCATCCACAACTCTTCCTCTCCAGTTGAAGGTTTCTCAGTTGAGGTAAGCAGTTATTCCACACATGGAGCTGTATTTTTGAGGAATGATTAGTGTGAGAAAGTATTGTAATGTGAAACAGTAATTTCTTTGTAACTGGTGAAGTTCAAAAGGAATTGCAGGCACTTCCCACCTGCTTGCATTCCTCTAGAAACAAGCTGTCTTTGTGAGCTTGGTTAGATTTCTACAGAAGGGAAAAAAACGAAGGACCCAGATCCCAGATACCACGCACAGAAGTAGTAGTACCTGCCATTGGATCCAAATGGGGAATTGTTAAGATAATATGAAAGCAGTCCTCTACAGCTTGCCTAGGCAGATGAAAAACCTGGAGATGCTGATTTCTGCTGAGTGCCTCAGTCATCATCATAGCAGGTTACTGTGGCATCTATGGTTTGTGCACAGGCTCTACTTTCTTAGTTGTGTCCTGAGTTTGAAAAAAAGGGCTTGATTCTGTCCTCTAAAAGCTCCCATTATACACTTGATAGCTCAGTGACCTTCCACAAGGTTTCCCCAATTTCTTCTCCAACCACCAATAACTAAATTCCCAAACCTTTTCTATTCAACTGCCAACCTCCAATACTGTCCATGCTGTACTAGCAGCCAGTGCCATCTTTTCTGATCTGAGCCACAAGGCTCTCATTCTAACCATTTGCCGCTGATTTAGAAGTTGGCCTCTTTGCAAGCATTGATGATAGCCTTGCCATTTGTGTCATGCTTTATATCCAGTACAACTGCCCTGATTTACCTTATTACTATGAAGCAAATACTGTTGTCACAGAATTCAACATTTTTTTCCCCTGTTGCTCCTGTTAACATGTTTATAACTACTGGAATTAAAATGCTCAGAGCTGAAACTGGGCCTCGGTAGTTCTGCAGAAGTTGGGAAATGGTCCCCTTCTCAGCATTTAGACACAGGCTAAAGAGAAATACAGTATTTGGGTGGGAATCCTAATCAGTTGTTTGCACAATACAATATCTTTAATACCTTTCTGCTTCTAAGAATCACATCTACCTTATTCACAGATGCATCACATTGAGAATCTTCCAACAGTTAAATTAGAGATGTGAAAAAGAGAAATAGAAAACCCTCAACCTCATCTTACCTCTGCCTCCCATGGAAAAATACAAACATTACATTTGGACTAGCATGCATTGACTGCTGATTGATTGCTAAATTCACTACTGGCATCTTTACCGAAATAAATGCAGCAAAGACTCTGGCCCTCTGTTTTGAAGACCCACACAACTGTGCATGCATAAAGTTGTAACAGCAGCAGTAATTTAGGTTCCTCTGGTTCTTCCAGGTTTTTTTTGTAGACCCCAACTGCCTCTTTGAGAGATTTGCTGCTGCTAATTTTTTTTTTGTCAGACCATCTGTCTCATTTTCTATTCTAGAGCATTCCTCCCCATTTCTTGTCATGTTTCCAGAGGAGTGAGAAGTTAGTTGGACTGCTCGTGCTCTAGATAGTTAGCATATTACTGTTCTGTTGCTGGTGCAGCGGGAAAAAGAAAGGGCAACGCTTTTTATGTTCCCTCTCTCTGGGCAGGAAATCCTTCAGTCCACTCAGCAGGGAGGGCCTCAGCACCTTCACAGCTCCCCCAACAAGTTCACTTACACTGAAATCATTACAAACTCAGGGGTGACGCCATCTGTAAAGCCTTAGGACTGGACTGGCAATAGTACAGGTAGGGAAAAGGGGCCGGAGACTTTTTTTTTTCCCCAGAGAGTTTATAGCTCTTACTGTTGTCATGCCCAGTTAGCTGGACCACATCAAGAACAACATATTTGCTACAGATCTCTTAGGCACCAGTTGATCACTGAACACCCGGCATAGTAGGGATACAACAAAAGTACTCTCTGAAGTGTGAAGCACAGCTGGAGAGAATTTAAACAGTGCTCCATGCTGCACTTTCAAGCCACAGGTGTCAAGAAAACTGAAGGTTGGCAGAAAATAATTTTATTTCTGTACGTATCTGGTCCTGACTCTCATGTGTTTGACTGTTTCCAGCTAAAGCAGGTAGAGAAGCTACTTATAATACAAAATCTGTGTATTCTCCATTCTACACAAAAAAATTGAAACATAGAAGACTTGAGAGAAGTGAAAACATGGAAGAACTCATTCCTGGTACAAGGCTAAACAGTAGATTTTGCTGAGTCCTTCACAGAGGTCTGGGAAGATTTAAACGCTAGTAATAATCCTCATTTGGCTTCAGATACCTAGGGTGTTGCTGTTTCACTGAACAATTTGTACAGACTCCTCTATAGCCATTGGAGAGAAGTATAATCTTTTGGAACATGATTAATCTATTTTAGAAATCCACTTTAGGGTAAGTTGAAGTACTCCCTAGAAGTACCTATTTTCTATAATTGATTACACAGTCTAAATGACTAACACTGTTGTAGATATCTTTACTGCAGAGTTCTCATTTGACCAGATAAGTCCCCCCCAAAGAAACTATTGTAAGATTCAGAAATAACCACTTAGGAAGCCATTAGAATTTGGCAAGAAAAGGAAGGCAGACTGCTGCTAATGGCAGTGATTAGTGCTCTAATTTAGCAGGCATCAGGATTATCGTGTCTGCAATATCTACCTGCTAGACAGAACTCCATCTCCAGGTCACCACCCCCTGGCACTGGCCCTGATTTCTGAACTTCAACCTCATGTCCTCTCTGAGGAAATTCTGAGCTCACCTGGCCTGCCCAGAGCCTCACAAGGCTTTGGAAGACCACAATAAACAGGACATGAGACAACTACAAATAAAGTAGACATGTGACAGCGAGGCTGAAAACAACCCCCACAGAGGACAGTGGAAAACCATATACACAGCATACACCAAGCCTGCGTGCATCGTGAAAAAAGATGCCGAAACAAGAACTATACTTCATTGCTTTGCAAGTGTTTACAAACACAGTGTAGGATGCACAGCCAATGACTGAGGGGCTCTTCACAGGGGCAATGGCAAGTGCTTCTGCAGGGCATGATAGGAATATTAGTATAAAAGCAAGTGAAACATTCAATGACTTATGCTGAGCATTAATATAAAGGCTGTCCATGATGCCAGAAATGGCACTGTAAGTAGAAGATAAAATTTGCAGATATTTTATTGTTATTGCAGGGTGATAAGATAAAACAAACATTGTACTGTGGTTTCTCTGCAATATAGGCAATGAGGCAAAAGACTTAGGAAGACATGACATTTGTAGCATTACCAGAGAAACTGGATGTCACCAGTTTCAAGTGCATCTGCCTGCTCTTTCTGTTAAGAAGCAGCACTTCTGGAATGGCAGTTCATGTTTTTCAGGAGGTAGGTGAATTTTCAAAGGACCAGATACCAGAGGAACTATAGTCTTACCACACATTCATAACTTAGGCCTTTATAAAACTTCTGCTCCTTTTTCTTTTCTTCAAAGAAAGATAACATAAAAAGAGAATACTTCCTAATGCTGGGATTGGGCCATATAACCTTCAAAACCAAATAACTGTACAACATATTTTATCCTTAATTTCTACAATACTTACAGGGGAAAAATTACTTGGGAGTTAGCTGATGCCATCTGTGCTGCCTAAATTATTGCCAGGGGTCTCGTTGGTTACCTTATGAAACCAGAGCACAAGTGGAGCTATGCTTTTTTAAACCTTTTGGAAAGCACCATTTCAAGGGACTACCATTTGGGTTCATTTATTTCACTGAAAAATTCAACAACTTGATAGTATGGATTGGGCATGATGAATACAGAAATAACCTGCTTTGCCCTTTGGAAAAAGTACTGAAAACATAGCAACGGGTAGTTTTGAAAAGGTGAGAGATACCAAGATGCCAGTTCTAAAACTAACAGACCCACTACTGAATAAACAAGTTTAAATACTGTGTATTGGAAATTAAATGCCACAGGAGAGAAATGAAGCCAGCAAGTTATTTGTCTGTGCCATAGCTAATCATAGTACTTTAAAAACATTGATGTGTAAAACTGTTCAGTGTTCATGGATCGTAAATTTTAATAGAGAGCTTGGGGATTTATCACTGCTGAGGTACTGTAACAGAAAGCACAGAATTACCCTGGCCGGGAACAGTTCAAGGGGCAGTTTGGAGTCAATGTCTTAACAAAATAGAGTCAACAATGCAGATTAGTGGCTTGTATATTAGCGGGTATGAGCAAAAACAAAATGCCACTTGCCCAAAGAAAGGAGGTGGTTTTGGCCTTCATCCATTTGTAAAAGTACTGTATAACTTTATGAGAGGCCAGCCTTAGCTGAACCTTCCCATAAACTGATTAGTGCCATGGTTAAAAGGCACCTGGCAGACTTACTATATATGGAAAATACAGACATAATTTTTTCTTCAGCTACAAATGGATGCAAATTGAATGCTAAACTGGAATAGTCACTGCAGACTTGTGGGGTGAAAAAACAGATGAGAGGCTAAAATAAAAGAGCCTGACAGGTTTTTTCATTTCTGAGAACCAACAGAACTTCATGATGGGTAACAAAGATTGCAAAGGAACAGTTGCGTTATGAAGCAACAGTTAGGTTTCTTCATGGTTGCAAGACATTAATCTCTTGGCTTGACACACTAGAAATGAGCTGGCAACATCTTTCGCAAAGTCAGGAAAGAAGAGTCAAAACCAGCATTGAATCAGCATGGCCACAAGAGCTGGGATAGCCAGAGGCAATGAAATGGTGGCCACAGCTATTGGCCTGCTCCAGGGACTGGTAGATCTAACCAACAGACACCCCATAGACTGCCTGACCTCCACAGGGGAGCTTATTGATAGTATTACACGGAAAGGTGTTTCACTGAAGCATGACTAACTCTGGGCTTGGAAAAATGGGGCAAGTATCCAGTCTGCAAGGACTAAGCTTCTCCTACAGAAGACGTGGGCCACAGACCATAAGGCTACAGCTCTTTTGCTGAGCGCTGGACCTGGGGTGCAGGGCTGAGCTCAGGCAGATCCACATCCTCATAGCCTGGGACAGCTTGGGATAGCATAAACCCAGCCACTTCTGCTCACAGCTGCAGCCACTGAGTGACTGCCTATGAACCTGCTCATGCATGTTCATAGGTCTTTTTTCAGCATGACTAAAATATAATTAAAGTAACAACACTAAAATGCATTTAGGAAACAGTAAAATGTAGAGGCAAAAATGTCTCATAATAGTAAATGATAAAGCATTTATTTTCGTAGGTATATTATTTTCTTTCAAGTTAAATGTGGCCATGGGGAAATAATTACTAATATACAGATACATATTTTATTAAAGTGTTATTAGTTTAAATTTGCCAGCTTTTTATCAAATTTATAACCACACAGATATAGCTCGCATTTTATTTACAGAAACATATCGATTTTGCTGGTTCCTAAAAGGCACTTGGAAGACATGGTAATGGAAGAGGGAGCTGCTTTTCCACGCAGTTCAATTAGTGTAAATTTCATGGACTGTATAAATGGGCAAATTTACAAAGCTCAGCATATTATGGTTTCTCATGCAGCAGAAGCAGCCCTCAAGCCACGTAGCACTAGTGACATACTTGCTGGAAATGATAGTGAAGAAGTGAACCATCAAGCACAGTTTTTTGGCAGCCTGTTACATAGTCTAACTGAATTAATTCTGCTGATTATACCACCTGCAGTATTTACTCGATGAAATACAAGCGACCAAAGCTGCTGCACGTATCACTCTTCTGAACGCAGTGCTCGTCAGAATGGATGCCCAGGTTTAGCAAGCAGTGTAGGTCAGCCAGCACTGCTGAGGTGGCGATTCATTTGCTTAATTGTTCTTCCTCATTTTCTCCAGTCTTGCATATATTTTGTACCTAAACAGGCTGAATTTTTCTTGTGAAATACTAGCTGAGAAGTTCATATCTTTTTTTTTTTGTTTACCAGATTGTTTGACCAGATTGGTTCACACGAATCTATTACATCTTTGGTTTGTTCAATGGATGTTAATTTCAATGATCTTTCTGATGACTTTGTGTTACCATCTTGTGGCTGATCATTAAGTTTGCATGGTAACATTTTGGATGCTTGGCTAGATGACAGACTTTGATAACTTTGTGACCAAAATTATTTAAAAATTAGGTTTTACAATTGAATTAATCACCTTGAGGGCTGCTGAACATTTTAAACATTGATCACAGCAAAATTTTTGTCAATGCCATTAGATTTGCTACTGAATTGGATATTTTCAGAAGTTTCCAATTTTCTCAGATTTTTGAATGTAATTAAAAATACGAGAAAGATTTTTTTTCTTCAATTTTTACAAAAGGAAAATAAAATCCCCAATCCTCAAAATTCTGGTATAGGAAGGAAACCATGCTGCTTCATGCAAATTGTGGTTCATTTACCTGCTGCCTGTCTTCACTTCTGTGAAGTGATCACCTCAAAGTGTATCTGCCTCATGCACTGTGAACAGGACTTGAGTGTAAGCTCAGCAAATGGGAAGACCGCAATATTTGATAGGAAATAAGAGATAGACAGGGAGTTGGAGTCCAGCACAAAAAGAAAATGACAAAGACTGAAAAGAAATGGGAACTGTTAAAGCAGAATTTTCTAAAATAAATTCAGTATTTAGATTTTAACGTTTCCTAAAACATCAAGATCTTTGTAATATTTTCTGTTATTTGAACAGCTCTGACAGTGATATAAGTTGCATATTTTTCTCTGACAATTATGTGACTAGCATTTGGCAAATGAGGTGGTTTAATTTTAATAGTGTTCATTGATTATATCTCAGACCTGAGAACAAAACAGAAGATGTAAGTCTACTTGGACACATATAAATTACTTGAAACATAGGCTAAGAGACTTATGTTGTGCTGCCACACCTTAGTATTTTCTCTGCATTCAGTCACATTGACAATCTTCAGGTGCTTATTGCTTGGGCATTTAAGCCACATCCATGATCTTCTCAGGGTAGCACAGACTTTCGCGTCCTGCTTGTCTGTTTCAACTTATGTTGATATTTGATAACTGTAAAAGCACAGTTAGGTACATGTCCACTGCAGGCTGATGGACACTTGTATCTATTCTTGTACTTATGAGCAAAATATGAGCTTAAACATTCTCCTTGCAGGTGTTTGTGGGATAGCTCAAAAACATACACAAGTGTGAGCCTTTGTTCAATCACTTGGCATACAATTGAATTTGTGTCCTAGTACAGTATTAAAAAAACCCCCACTTTAAACATAGATATTGCTCCAGTCTGGCCTGGTGTTTGCTTCTAATTACATCAGCCATAGAATATCTTCTCTTGAAGGTGTGAGAAGACTTTGACAGAAATTTGGGGTGGAATTGATATGCTAGACAGCACCAAACCGTTATGTTACCTATGCAATCCCTGTAAGGTTAACATCTTATTTAAATAATATTTATGACATACAGATTAAATACTTATTAGGTATTTCACAGGTTTAATTTATCTCCTATGAGAAAAAAAACAGTAGAATTATTTGATAGTCTATTTTTCTAACATTTTAATGTCTACAAAAGACAGTCATTAGTTGCTCATATGTCAAAGTGATGCTGGATTCATGGTTATTTTACAACATTTTAAAATTGCTCGTGTTACATACAGGCCTATTTGGTCTTGATTTCATCAGATCAACAGGATGAGTGCTTCTGAAGAGAAGATGGCCCTAAAATGCCCTTGTTTGTCCCAGTTTTATTTACTTACATGTGGCTTGTCAAATTGTTTATGAGATAAGCAGAATTGTTGCTCTTTTACTTCAAACAAATTTCATAGAATTAAAAAGTAATTCGTTATCATTCTGAGGTACTAACAAGCTCTGACATAAGACTTTTTAAGATATATCTGCCACAGGATATATCTACCAAAATTCTGGTTAACATAACTACGATTTTTGAGGTTGCGAATTTGGCAAAAATAATTTTAAATCCAAATTTTACTTTAACCTATTTAACTGAAATTGTTTTCCTTTCCTTCCTCCTCTCAATTATATAATCTTTACAGTCCATTTTTTCAAATCTTTCTCAAGTAATATTCTCAGCCATAACATATATGAACTGCACGTTCGAGTAATGGTGTGATGGAGAGTATTAAATTAGCAAATTAAGGAGGTCGAGATAATTATTTTTCCTTAGGATTTACCACAGCTTAACACTCTTAAAACTAAGACACTGTATATACTTACTTCTTCTCATATCCATGTTGTTGGTCTTTCCCCTTGCTTTGAGCAGTGCAGTATGCCTGCTAACTTTGGTACAGAAATAGCTGGCAAATAAACATTTATCTTCTGAAATTCTGTTGATCAATTTGGCATTTGGAGCAAAAATACTTTTTTAACGTGAAGGTACACCCCGAGTATTTTTTTCTGAGACAAGCTGTACAACCATTGGCTTGCTTTTTGCTACTTGACTGGTGAGGTAGATGCTTCAGTATTGAAGTAGTAGAGACCTTTGTGTCTAGTTTCCCTTTAAAATTTTCAGTGAAATCGATGAGTATCTATTTTAATTTCATTGATTTATAAGTCAACATTTAAAAAGGACTGGTGGTCTGTTTAGTTTTTTAAACCAGCTTTGTTACTTTAAAAGGCACCAGATGTGTCTGATCAAAGATGTTCTTATGGAGGGTGGCATTAAAAACTCAGCAAGGTTAGTTTCCTTTATAGTCTTGTATTTCCTCAGAGTGAGCAATATTATGGACTTTCACACTGATTTCTTTTTTGAGATAGGAAAAGAAAACTTTTAAGAAGCCCTTGTTCTTTTGTCTTATGGACTTACAACCAAGATAGCAAGTGTGTAACAAAAAGTCAAAGTAAAATGCTGGAAGTGCACTTGGACAGCATATTATGTGTGATAATAACTTTATATACTTATAATCATATTGGAGGACAATCAATGAGTTTCATATACTAATTTAATTCTTGACCAAAAGCAATAACTTCTTTGATAATAAATTAGCACAAGCTCACTACAGTTAAAAAATAACATGTTATTTCAGGATTTGCTCTGTTTTTTTCTCCTATTCTACTCTCCTTCATGATTTGAGTCTGTATGGCATGGGATTAGCAACAGAATTCCTGAGAAAACACTTACCTTTTCTCTATCTACTTAAAGTTTCACAATGTTGCATTTTTAAGGAGATTATTTCATTTTGGTGGGATAAATATTATTCAAATTTATATTCTAATGCAAATACTTAGTTTCCACAGATCGGGGAAATACCTAATCTTAAAATTAACCACTGAAAGATGGTTGCTATGATGGCAGTGCAGCAGAAATAAGGAAGGAAAACTAGTGCTTATGGAGTGTTAAAGGTAACTTCTTGGATGTTTAGATGTTTCTTGTGCTGGCCATGGTTGTATCATTGAGTCAAGTCCCTCAGAAGTGATTATTCTTTGGAAGAATGTTTAAAATGGAGTGAATTGGCATACCAATTGCTATGTGATGTCTTGCACCTGATTTTTTACTTTTAAATTCTGTCCAAATTTGCACATGTAGGTGAAATAATTATAGCTAAAAAGGAAAGTAGTTCAGTGAGAAAAGCAATTCAGAATAATTGTTTGCCCTTGAAATTTAGAATGGGAATGCATCACACTACTTACTCACTTCCTCTACTACATTTCTTCTTAAAATGATTGTGTATTTACCTAATTTTATAGGTAGATCATTAGTGTAATGCTCTTAATTTATGCCCCCATTTCCACTCCCATTTAGCACCACAAGGTTGTTTAGCAGAACTATAAAATTGATGTTAAGATTATTTTGAGGTGCTGAGTTGACCCACTCAGAACAGTCTATGGATCCCATTATTCAACTTTGGATAGCACAGCACAGCTGTCAATCTTAGGTTGACAGCTTAATCTGCTGGTTTAAGGTCAATTGCTTCTTAATCCGCAGAAAAAAACCCCAAACCCAAGACTTTTTCTTATCTCACTCCATTGATATGTTATTGTTCAGTCTCAGCCTGTTCTACTTGACACAGTCTAGGCTAAGTGTGGCTCAGCGACTACAGAATAGTCCCTCCTGATAAAAATGGAGACATGTTTGCTTGGTGAAATGTTTTCTTTGTTTTTTATGTATTTGGGAAAAAAAAATTTTCATTCCTTCTTTGTAGGTACTGCTTTTCTGTCATTGCTTTCATTTGGTTAGAAAGTGTTGGGACATAAACATGTACAGCTTTATCGCTCCCTGGCTATTCCCACACTGCAGCTGACAACATTTGTAGCCCTATCTTGCTGAAAGCCAGACAAGTCAACCAGTGCATTTCCTGATGACCTGGGAAGCAAGGCAGAAAGTGCACACTTTTTGCTGCCTGCTCTGCTTGATGAATTGCTATATCCCAGGAGAGAGCATGTACATATATACTCCTTTGGTTTTGTAGCCTTGCTTTCGACCTTTCGTGTGCTCTGACTTGTGACTTCAAGTAGGCATTGGCTAGAAATTAGAACACCTCCTCTTCCATGAATCTATTTATAATTCTATCCAAAATAACAGATTTGAAAAATTAAAAATACTCTGTCACTCTGTTTTCCACCCAAACCACCTGTGGCCTCAAACTGAACTTCAGAGTACTTCGAGAGGTCCAAAGCATCACATATAATAGATTTTATTTTTATCTAGAGAAATGAAAGCTGTGTCAATTCCTCCCAGCTACTAAACAGAGGAGGAAACAAAAGAAGCATGAGAAGGTGGAAAGAAACATCTAAAGTGAACCTCTCTCCTCCAAAGGGCTTTGGCAGTCCAAACCCTCTGAGGCATTGGAGCCAAACTGCACTCAGATTTTCACTGTCAGACACTGAACTCAAAGACCTGGATCCAGATTTCCAGAAGTACTCAATAATTCTGAAAGTGCTAGAAAAGGCTTGGATTTCTACAAAGTGCTGAGTACCATTCCTCTGAAAATCAATTGCCTCTACAGCATTTCAAGCCAGGCATATAAAACATAAGAACTCCAAATCACTAGTTGGTCTTAAAAAGTCTTGGCTCTGAAGCCTGCCAAGTCAGCACCTTCATTGCCTACTTGTAAAAGCAGCCAAAGAAAGGAAATAGATGAGCCATCAGCTCTGAGCATAATTTCTACTGATTCAGTTCTTAGTTCATGAGCTAGCTGGAAGGAAAAAAGGGAAGCATTATGAAGAGAATGTTTTAGTTCTCATAAGACAATTTCCAAATGCCTTTAAAACAGTAAGTAAAGCATTTGTTGGAGGAGTACTTACCCCTTCAGTACACTCATAAGGAAAAGGAATTAATTAAATTTTAATTACTAAATACATAAACCCAGTATATTAATTAAGTGGTTTCCAGTTGCAGTAAATGACACATCAGCAATTTTTTTTGATATCTTATTTTGCTGATGACAGCCAGTAATGGGCTTTCAGGCTCAGTGCAGGCTGCAAACACTGGGAGCAGCAGGTTGGGAAAAGCAGCCAAGAAATCTTTTGACATTAAAAAGCAAAGCTCTGTCACTAATTATGTTAAAAGTCAAGTTTGCAATTGCAAGTAGATAGTCCAGGCAACAAAGTGAATGTGGCAAAAACCATGACCCAAGACACTGGGGACTAAGACTCTACCATAAACCATAAACACAGTCCTGGACTTCTCTGGACTAAAGCAGGTGCTCCAAATCGAAATAATAGCATCTAGCTGAGAGGGATTTGGTGGAGGGCTAACTTGCTCAAGCTCACAATGAATGAGGAAGTGATACAAGCTGGATGCAAAAACCAAGGGAGACACTTGCCACTTCGCGTGTTAGAGCATACCCACCTCGTTCCGTAGGCTAAGATTCCTTGGTAACTCTACTTACTCTGGCCTGCCAGAGGATGGTGGATTTCTCTGGTTATATTATAACTGCAGCTCACAAAAGACACTTGTCTCTCTCTCTAACATGTGGTACAAACACTTTTTAAAGTGTTCTTATACATACCTGTCAGAGAAGTTTTACTGTGGCAAGGAATCTTGCCTTTGTTTTTTTCCCATACACTTTTTTTTTTATCTGCAGCCCAAGCGAACCCTTAAAAGATGTTCCTCAATAAACTCATTAGCTGACACTGAATGCAGAAATCAAGTGGAAGTCTTGTCCAACTGCTCGCCACAAGGATTTGGAGTTACACAGGCAGACTATAAGCAAACTTCTGATCATGCGGAAATATGTCTTTTCAATTGCCACACCTCGGCTTGGAGATGCACCAGGGCATCACAGAGCTCCCTCAACTCCTGCTTGCTCCCGACACACCACCCCAAATCACAGTTTTAATCCCTACATCTCTAGATAGTTTGGTCTTTCAACCTTTCATTTTGTGTCCAGTCTGCTAGCTAGAGTTGCCTGGGACCCTGGTAAGGAGCTGTTTCTTTTTCTGTGTTTGAGTGCTGACAGCTGGACATTTCTTGAATTTCTTTGTTCTCTCTCCTTGCTGTTTCACCAGAATTTAGGACCACTGGGGAATTCCAGCCTGAGAGTGTCCAACTTTTCTTCACTTCTCCAAAAGTAGAGTCCAGCTGCTTTATGCAGGCATATGGGTCTGCTAGGCAATACAGCCTTGTTCAGACACTTGGGGATGGAATCCACAGCAGCAGGATGACTGAATAAGCAGATATCTAATTAAATCAAAAAATAATGCTTGGAAGGAGGAGTATTTAAACTCCAATTCCATTTGAGCGACATGTGACTTGTAGCTCCTGGGTCATAAATACTTCTACAGCTGGTGACAGCATTTGCCGTGACTACTTTTCACAAAATATCTTAGTCATTGGCACATTTGTTCCTTTGCTAGAGGTAATTCAAATCTACAGATTTCAGGAGAGTAGTCTGGACAATACCAAAAGAGAAGCTCTATGGGTTCACACTGTCAGTTTTTGCTATTTATTGATCTTCTGTCTGTTTTTTCAGTTGGCTTTTTGTCTTCGCACAGTCAATCAGCTGATTCCAAAATCAGCTGGAAACAGAAAAAAATAATAAAGGAATCACAACTGCAGCTCCATGGCTCAAACAGCTTCTAGGAGGTAGCACACAGCTGAGTTCTGGCCATCACTACTCTGGTTGGGTGACAAGTTTTTACTCAAATAATCAGATTTTGTGAATATTTTCCAGAGATGTCTATAAGACCTCAGTAAAATGTAAACTCTGTAATTCCCCTTGTTCCTTCAACAGTTTATCTAACAATGGTCCCAGTAAGTTTTTCCTCTTTCTGCTGAGTGACTGCTTCTTAAAATTATTCAGACTGTGGAAATCTAGACTCATTGACCTAATAGCTTTCTCTCTCTGTTTTCTATAATCTGATATGTGCCAGAAACTCCTACCAATTAAATATAAAAGCTGAACTTTATAACCATATTGAAACAAAAAAGCACACTTTACATGGATAGAAAGACCAATTTGTTTCAATGGTAAAGAGAAATTTTATTTTTAACTCACAGTCTTGATTTTATAAAACATAATTGTGGAAAGAAAGGGCAACATTTTCTGAGCTTTCTGAAAACAATCCAAAAGTTTCAAAGCTTGTTCTTTCCCTAAAACAAGAGCAAATGACTCCACATTGGTAACTTGCATTTAATGGGATAAAAAAATCCAAACAACAAACTATGAACAAAACCAGTTCTATCCTCACAATATGGATGAAATACATGGGAAAAGGTTTGCAATCAGCTTTCTCAGGATGGAGAAATATGAACACCAAGTCAATGACCTGCAGAAACATGAAAGCAGTAGCATGATGCAATCCAGACTCAATTGCACCTGCTAATCACTTCGGCAGGACAGGCTGGGGTCTGTCACAATGTGTCCCGTGGGTGACCAGCGGCTCCATATGGCAGTGGCCAATCCGCACTTGCCAGCTTGCCCTTGGCTCAGCACCTGTGCCCAGCATCACCTACTGGGGCATGTGGCTGTGTATGGGGTTTCATAACAGATGGCATAAACCTGAACATTGGTCACATCCCAAATTTTCCTCCAGTCATGCAACACCTGCAAGAACAGGTCAGAAACATGTGGCTGCTGTAAGCAGAGAACCTGGGAACTTGTGCACCCCTCCAGTTTATCTGTCATTCCAAAAAGTCCACAAAGCCACAGGCTTTACAGCAGCCACTGCCACTGCCACAGCCACTTCAGAGCTCTCACCTATACTTGGCATGGCTTTCTAAAGAGCTATAGTAGCCTGCTCAGTGTATCACATCAGACACTGTTTTGCCTAGCTTTCATCCTGTGGTTGAAACACTTGCTCAGTAAGAGAATGGCAAGGATATGCTGTTATACTGACCTGCTTTCCCCTACGCCTTCCAGGAAGATGAGAAATATGCATGTGGTTCCTGACCACCCCC
>JAVJGG010000031.1:23719067-23734346 GCA_035590195.1 Aviceda cuculoides
CTACAAGCACTGTGTATGAATTAGACCTTCTCATACAAACAAAGTTTCTACATTGCACTTGTGGTAATTTATCTGTAAATGTCTTAAAGGATTCAGCCTGATGGTAGAAATGAAAGTACAACAGCTGGGGCAATTGATATACCTGCTGCCATATGAGTACCTCATAATCAGGCCACACTTTTCTGCATATTTTTCTGTCATATAAGGGGGGAATAATAAAGCAGAGCTTCTGCTAACATCACAACTCACTAGAAATGAGACTACAATTAGTATGGGAGTCCTTCTCTCCTGAGTGGAAACTGGCTCTGAAAGGAAATCTGGGAACAGGCCAAATATATGTTAGGGTAGTATATCATGGGAGAAGAAAGTGGATGTCTTTCCACCAAATATATGTTAGGGTAGTATATCATGGGAGAAGAAAGTGGATGTCTTTCCAATGCATTCATTACCATACTCTGTCTTATTCAGAAAAGGTGAAGAGACCTGTCTATCTCTAATCAATACCATACCTCTCACTGGCTTGAACAAATTGGATTATATTTAGAATTTCTATATGGAGCCCGCACTAGCTTTCTTCAGACTGCTCCAAACACCATCCCCTATATCAACAAGCAACAGGTCAATTGAAAGCATAGGGGACATGATAAACCTCTTCGTCTAGCATCCCTGACAGGGCTCCAGGAGAATCATACACTAAATATGACAGTGCTTTGCTCTCAGGAGTCTGTGACCACAAAGCTCCTCGAGGGAAGAACATTATCAGCTTAACAAGTGATGCGTGTCACTGATGAGGCTGCAGCTAGAATTTTTAGGTCCCATTGTCAAGTGCTTTTCCTTTCAAATGAAGCACAAAGTATTAAAACACACATCAAAGAGTTGACTTTTTTCCATCCCTCACTTTAAACAATGTCCAAATTCCTCTTTTTCTGGAATTGCTGTGTTTCTAACCTGGTCCATACCTGGTCCTTACTTGCTTTATTGACTTGTTTTATCTTCTCATTGGGACCCAGCAGAGAAATCAAATTGAACTGACGGCTAACCCCCTCAGAGGTGTTGTTAGTGGTATGAAGTGAAATGGATTTCCACAAGAGAGACCTTATTATAGAGAAGGTACAAAAAAGTATGACCATCACTGCTGGACAAAATGAGCTAGAATCAGGGACGGTTGTTTTAATGCTGTAAAAACAGGACAGGCTGCTTTCAGTCCTTCTTCCACTAACAAAGGTATGCCAAGAAGTTCACGGAGAAATAGATATGTGAGTTCTCCAACAGGATATTGATCGACGCTGCTTAACTGGTCTGAATTTGTAGAGCAGAAGGGGAAGCCACATCCTGCAGAGGTGTACATCAGTAGGTGTTTCATTCTCCATTCTTCCTGCTTGTGGGAGGCGCAACAACTCCCATGCTTTCCCTGGTGGGCCCAGGGGAACTATCAATGAAAACCCAACACCTTAGAATTTACTTTCACTGCATTCAATTTGTTTCCTCACTTGGGAAACCTAAGTCCCTGCACAGGTGAGTGTCCTTCAGGAAGCAGGAGACCCTTAAGTGTCTTAACTCCTCCTGCAGGCAGTATTTTCCAACCAGCTATCTATTTACTTCTTCAGGACTGGAAATCATTGGCTGTATATGCAGCATTGGCCAGTATAATAGTTTCTGAGAAGTCACTCACAATATATTCCCCTGTACCTGCAGTATTATCCCATATAGTATATAACGCAGAGCATGTCCAATAGCCTTTATACACGTTGCAGTTCAATGTTGGCTTACCCTCAGCATGACTCTGTGGTGGGCATTTTTGTGGTATGCAACCACAACTTTATTTCTAGCCTGTGAAATGAGTTAGGGCTTTGTGGGCTAGCAGAGGAGAAGATAAATGTGATCTATCAAAACAGTAGTGAAAAAAATGCTGACAGCTTACAGGAGCCTTCATGCATGATTGTTCCAAATTAGTGAACAAATTGACTTATAACAATTTAGATAACAATATCCACCTGCTCTCACGACTATGGTCTATGTCACTATTGAAGGTCATGCTGAAGTTTATGTTAAGCTTCGCCATAATCAAAATACATTGCCATCATTACATGAAAGTTATAAATACACTGCTGTTTTTCATAAGTTTCCAGGAATCGCTAGTCCACAGCACTGCACACAGAATGATTTCTTATCTTCCTTTCTCAGAGAATGAAGCCAAAACACTTTATGTCATATTCTGGACATAATATTAACCTCATATGTTTCAAGAGAATTGCCTGGGGTTTATCAATTCCAGCATTTCCCATGTTTGTTATCTATAGTAAGATGCAAATCTTGGCACCAACTAAAATGGAAGCTGGAATCCAAAATGTGAAGCGTCCTAATCTAGCACTGATTAACAGCATCTGCACACATATAACCTAGAAAACGACACAGTCATGCTTTCGCTCTTTGCTTTGAAAGAGCTGAGCCTAGTGCCTAACTGCAAGTCACAGGAGGTCTCCAGAAGCACTGCCTCAAGTGAAGGAGTGCAAAACCAGCAAGGACCAAGGAGCTTGAGTACAGCTAGGATATAGCACGCCTTTGAAAATTCAGATGGGATTGCCAGCCCCTAAAGTTAATTTTATAGGAAGATGTGATTATAACTTTTCAACAAGACCCAAAGTCTTGCTGAGTCCAAGATTAAGGGTTAAGAATTTAGTGGGTCTGAATAAAAGTCTGCATTGCTCAATGTCCTATTAGAGAACAGTAACATTAAGTAGATGCCTGGAGGAGGCAAAAGTCCACATACGTATGATATTTCTCCCTAATATTTCTAGAGCATCTTCAGGTAGCTCAGGAAATCCCTGCATTTCTATGTACTTTTCACAGTTTCTATGTTTTTTCAGTGGATTTCTTTTCTGTGATTTGTCCATTTTCCTGCTGAACCCATCTACAATTTTAAAAAGCACATTCTTCTATTGGGACAGGGACATCCATGAACATGCTGCTCACTGCACAAAGATTTATCTCCTTTCATTTTAAACCACATTTGTTTTAGCTTCATAAACCACATTGAAACTAAAAATGGCTTCATAGCAATGCTCCTATACCTGATGAAGTTTTCTAAATATGACTTAATCTATTTATAATCTTAAATTTTGTTCTTCCATGTTATAAAAATTGTCAAAGCCATAGGTTTATTTAAATATATTTTCAAAGTATCTCCCTCTGGATTTTTTTTCAGTCTCAATTCCTGTGTTTCTAAGAGGATGCTAAGTTGATAGAAACACCTGAAAAGAGAGAGCTTTGATCCTTAGAGTCCCAAACACTAAACATAGTTAATATTGCAACCACAAGAATGATACTTCAGTCACCTATGTGACTCATACTGCTTTTTCTAAAGACATGAATGATTTGAATACACTGTTGGCTGAGCTTTAAACTGATCAGCTTGTGGAGTATGTATGTATACAGGAGAAACATTATCTGTTGGAATAATATGACTGAAAGGGAAGGAGTGAAACTGTACAGATTTACATACGATGAATACCTGATTTATGCACAGTACTTGGATCAAAACCTGCTTTGATTTTCAGCCCAGACAGGAAATTGATTTGCATCAGTATAACGTAAGTTGGAATTTGACTCTGTTTTCTGCTGGAAAATTTCAACATTCATTCACCACAATGCTGTGCTGGGTATACTTAATAATGATGTTGCAAAATGATTTTTAAATGCTACAAATAAGAAAGCTAATATTTTACCCTCACTTTGCACTTACATACTCATGTAGGAGATTCCATAATGCAAAGTGCATCCCTGAATCTAGCCCTTTCAGCTAATTTTGTTGTTGTTGTTGTTTTACTTTTACTGCATTATTCCTTTAATAAAAACCAGAATTTTAGTAAATGAAATATGCTGTAAGAATGTTTTCAGATTCTAATTTGATAGCAGATGTTAACATGAATGTTTTAAAAATCCGTAAAATGGTATTAAACAGCATTTTCTTTCTATTTACATTTCTAATATGATGCAACTTTTGTTTTGGTAACTGAAACTAACCATTAGTATTCGGGACTTAGAATCCTACAGTCTAAGTTCACAGTACAGTAGTGATCAATCAACCCTATGTTGTCTTGTTCGAGGCAGCGTTGACTTTTTAAACCTAGAGATGTATGTACAATGTAGACCTGATATTTTGTTAAAATTTCTTGATTCACGTGACTAACTATTAGGGTAACAGATCCCCATCTTCTCAGATCCTGCATTATGGATGCAGTAGGGCTACAACTCTCTCTCTTAGATGTAAACTCAAAGAAAACTCCAAGAAATAAGGATTCATCAGTTTTCCACTAAATCATACCTACTTTCTTCCATTTAATTAATGTCTGCAAAGTAATTAAAAGCAGCCATTGGAGACTAACAGACACAGTACTGTAGCAGTGAATGATAAGTCCCTGGTGTTGTTATCTCGGTTTTAGGGAAAAAAAGATGATTTTGTGCCTATTGGCTGAGCACTGGTGGTGTGGGTCATGTTTTCAAGCTTTCCTTTGCAAGTCATATTCGCTAGAAACTTAACAAAAGTAAAGAAGTCAAATTAGTGCAGTCAGATTGTATAAGCTCTTGGCCTTTCAGTAAACTATCAGTGTTATAAGGCTAAAGATAAAACAATGAAGTTAACCATATTGCCAATATTAAGCATTATAACTCAGCAGACAAACAATCAAAGCAGCACTCTCCACATATGAAGACTATAGCCTGCTCTCTCTCCTCCCCTAGTACAATCCACAACAGTATTTTTGAGTCTGGGTACTCTAGCATACATCTATGTTCCTTAAGTTCCTTAATTTAAAAAGTGATTTTCTGGCTTTAGGTGGGACCTTCCCTTGGATACTATCACTTCCTCTTTGCAAAGCTAATTTTCATTCACATCTATTTTAACCTCACTCCTGGCCCAGATATTAGATTATACTTTGGGGAAAGATAATTCTGTATTAACTTGTTGGAGGAAACTTCTGGGAATCTGCTCCTCAGAATTGTCTTACATGAGACCAGGGATGAGATGAATGTTGGAAGTCCTGTGTTCCTCAAACACAGTGATGGGACTAGGACTCTGAGCCAGGGCTTTGGCCACTTCCTTATAATGATCACTGCATAAATGCCTAAAATGTGTATTCATATTCTCTGCAATTCCACAGTCTTTCTTTGTACTCCCTCCTTCTCTGTATTTCCCCTTTGGTTTCTTCACCTGCCTCACTCTGCACTG
This sequence comes from Aviceda cuculoides, assembly GCA_035590195.1. Lineage (NCBI taxonomy): Eukaryota > Metazoa > Chordata > Aves > Accipitriformes > Accipitridae > Aviceda > Aviceda cuculoides. Next base: position 23,724,295 of record JAVJGG010000031.1, read on the forward strand.
TAGCAGCTTCTCTCCCCAGAACATCTCTTGCTCCTCCCAGGGAAGGAACAATCATCAGCTCCCACTGAGAGGTATTATCTCAGCCAGTGCACAAGGATGGGACTAGGGGAAAGAGGCAGAGTTCCCCCTGATCCCAGTCAGTCCCTCTTGTATAACATGCAGCAAGCAAAACAACACAGACTTTGTCCAACACAGATGTATATCTCTGCAGTTCCAAATGATATTCCTTGCCTGCCCTCTCTGCTGAGACCTCTGCACAAAGAGTTGTTCTTTCAAATACAGATTCATCAATATTTATCAGCTAGGCTACTGCCAAAGCAAACCTTGAAAAAAGTTTAGCCAGATGCTCCAACTGCCTTATGTTAGCAGTGAGCTCAAACACACAGCTGTTCAAAAACTAAAAGGTATTTTCAGCAAGGCTATGATTTAGGCAGCACTATCTTAAGGGACTTCTAAGCTCATGAGAAGCATGATTTATGTACATAACACAAGGGATTTGCAAAGATAACACATAAATCTATTAGGAAGTAACGATAGCTTTGGCACACATAGCCAATAATGCAATGCTGTAAAAACTGAGTACCAGGGACCACAGTATAAGCATTTTGACTGGAGGGAGCTTACTGCATGGAGCGAAGTGGAAAAAGTATAAATCAATCAGCAGTTATTCTGTGATCTGCTTGAAGACACGTATGTACCAAGATGCGATAAAACTTCTTTTCTTCATTTTCAGCTAGCAAGGTTTTATTTCAATCTCATACAACATTGTGTGGTAATTAAGTTGAAGTAGAGACTGGCAGAAACAGATTATTTGTTTGGAAGATGCATTCACAAAATCAATATGAATCCATTTGGGAAAGTGGAGTAATTTAGAGAAATATCCACTATCCTCATTTCAGTTCTGTCTGTTTACTGAAAACACAGCGTGGAAAGAATTGGAAAGGCAATGTACACTAAACACCTACATTTAAGAACTTGCCAGACAAAAGATTGTGTCATTATTATCAAGCAAATTTTTGCCTGGGTTCAATAATTTCCTTCCCTTATACCAAGAAAGACTTTCAAGCAGTTTAAGCAAAAAATACTTCATGTGGAATGCTGTCATAAATCCTTTGATGAGTTAAAGTTTATTCTTTAAACTTATATTCCTCCAAGTTTAACACTCTTTTGGGGGACATTTGACTTCAAGTCTGATACCTACTTCGTCCTAGAAGTTTTCAGAGCAGTGACTTATATAAAAAAGACCTTTGCAAGAGCCATACATTTACAAATACAAATTAGCATTGAGTAAAGCTTCAGCTGGTATATGTAAATATGCTCTTTCACTAGGTGTGTTGCTTGCCATTAGACTGAGGTCCGACCTCATATTCTGTAGGGCACACAAGGATTAAGGCACAGCTTTACCATCACAAAAACCAAATCTGTGTATTGGCAAGCCTATCACTTGGAAAAAATTGGCCGCACAAGCCATGGACACACAGTTGAACTTGTGTGAAGTCAGCCTGATCACACAAAACGCGAAGCTTTCAGTCAGCTTTACATCAGCTACAGGAGAACTGGCACTTGGTCTACTATAATAAAGCCTGCTCACTGATCAGTTAACCTATCAGATTTTTTTAAAGAAAACTAAATCAGCAGAGTGAGCTCAAATTAAGTCACGTGCTTTACAGCATGTGGTCACAATGTTTTGATCCTGGCTGGAAGCCCTCAGATAGGATTTATTGCATGTCAAACTATGGCTTAACGCTGGTGTTTCACAATAACCTGTCTTCAGCTGTGAAGTCAGCTTAAGAAGTCCCCATTTTGACAGCTCTACCCTTTGCCTCTTATCCCTCTGCCTTCCCTGCTTGTGCACCCAGACAACTACACTGAGTGGCCATCGTATAAATTTAGCTAGTGACCTGACCTGACCACTGAACCAGAAATAACCTGTTCTGCTAAGTCAGTTATTTTTCACAGGGATCTGTGAGCCAGTTCACTCTGCAGACCTTAACATCTATAGTGAGAAAACCCACACCACAGAAGGGCAATCGAGGCAAACAGTCAAAGAGTGTATTTCTCACTTTGCCCACAGAAGACATTTAATCCTTTGACAGTCAGTCCCTATTTGCTAGCACAATACATCAATAAGCAGCCATGGTCACAAAGCAGACTTCCAGCATGAGGTTTCCATGACTATAGGAGGGCTCTTCTCTACATAGGCTTAAAAGTCACCCACCTGATTGCAATGCTGTCTAGTTTTTGTTATTTCAAGGAATTCTTCAGCCTATCATGTGTTTGGCTTTAAGGGAAGCTTATCCCACTAAGGTTCAGTTGGGATAACAGGAATCCACCAAGGATATTGTAAAGGCTCAGGAACTCCCCAGTACACAAGCATGCATCTTACCTTCTTCCTTGTAGCAACATAATCCTCTTGATCTGTTTTTTTGACTACATACCTCCTATGGTATTGACATACATTCCCTAATCAAGTAGATGCTGGAGCTATGACTTTTATCTGGTTGCTACCACTCCTGTGTCAGAGGGTACCACCCACTGCAAAATTGGCTGGAGGGACCATGATAGGAGGTTTCAGATGCTTTTTTTTGGACAGTTTAAACTAGGCAAACAGAGCATGTAGTGAAAGAGCATAGAAAAAGAGTTAATGTTCATTCACACATTTTGCATGAACTCATATAAATTACTACAGCAGGAAAGAAACCAGCATTTTTCTTTTAGGGTTGAAAACCTAGAGTTTGAAAGTTTCAGACTACTCTGATGTGCACTGCCTGTGTTCAAGTGAGCATGGTGACTCAGAAGCAAGGATATATGGGGAAGACAAATCCCCTTGGATCTCTCCTTCAGCTACATACACTTTGCATAGTGTTTCAGCTCTCAGGACAACCTAGCCCTTGGCAAAGTTACACACTGATCCAAAGACTGAGAAGTTTTCCTTCATTGCTTCTAAAACTGCATGTGTCAAACGTGCAGTGAAGCAATGGTAATAAACTGTATATTTGTTCAGGTCCTCATCCCATATGGGCAGTAAATGACACAATTCTTTCAGTCCCATCAGTAAGAGAGAAATGATGCAAAAAGTAACTTATGTACTCTTCAAGAGTTGTCTGAGCTGTGACCTATTCTCTTGCTATTCTGTCTCGCAACTGGTAAATAAACCAAAGCCTTCCTAAGCAGTTAACATTGCATTATATTCTGTGTATTGTCCTCAACTTATTCTGTACCCTTTGTGGATGAAGTGCCTAAAATAGGATGTTCCACCTGTGGAATCTCAGAGTGAACCTGAACATCTTTGTTCTAAAATAGTGTTTTTACCTTCCTGTTTCTTGTGGTTGTGGTGGATCTTGCGGAACTTAATTTCATCTGAACAATGTTTTGGTTTAGTCCTATCAATATTAGCTTGACATCCTGAGTTTCTTCCATTGTCAATACACTCTGATTTTTTACTTAACAATGTATAATCAATATAATTTTTAAAATTTCATTTGATCTAGTCTTAGTATTTATAAAGCAGTATTAGTAATGTAGCTGATCTCAAATTATTCAGCTTCTGAACACAGTTAACTATATGACAGTTGAAAGGACCTGCCACAGGAATTAAGTTTATGTTCTCAGCTTACACATACCTGACTTTTCCATCAGATAGTCCTCTGATTATTCTAATAAATGAGATACATGTTATTGTCCTAAATGAAAACAAACCCCCTCACCAAGGTTAAGAAGTGAAGTTGGCTTTGTCCTTTGGCAAAAGATGCCTACCAGGATCAAATGGATACATCAGCAGCATATGGATTAAGAGAAACCTAAACTGCACAGTAATTTTGACAAGGTAAAGACAGTGGAATTAAATCCAGGATGGTTTTGACCAAATACATTGTTCACATATTCTTTAGTTCTTTCAGAGCTCCACTCAGTAGTAGCAAAGATCAGTGCAATAGATACTCAGTCGGGCCCAGAATATAGGGCCTTATGCTGCATTTGATGCTTGTCTCTCCTACTGCTCTGTGAGGTGACCACAGGCTACTCTCTTATCTTTCCATGACTCAGCTCTCCTACCATCATCTCCATTTTGAAAAGATCACCTCCTTTTTATTTTGGGATTTATGGATATTCCACATGCATTCACCTTGAATTTTGACCTTAATTTCGCTTGATTGCTCTTCATTTATTGTGCCACTGAAGTACAACTATATTGTTAAAATAGAGTGCCTTTTTATTCCCCCATAAAGAACAGGATCATGAATAGTACCTGGGTTCCTCGGTGGAGTTTCAGTGGGTTTTCTATAAAATAAGACCCAAGAGTAATGTAAGGCTACTTTTGTTATTAATTCAGAATTATTCTTCTTGTATATTAAAACAAGAGTTGCTACTACATAAAAATGCTACCAACAGAAAATTAATCTATGGCTTTTTCAGAGATTAGCAAAAACCAAGTCACTAGTGTTCAAAAATTACAAGTGAAACTCAAGATAAATGCAGGGTTATGGTTTAAAAGTCATGGATAGTTTGATTAGGATTGCTGGGACTTTAAGAAAAACTCTGCTCCCATTATGTAGTAAGCCACTCAGAGCTACATAACGTGATGGGCTTGTGGATGAGGAAGGTGTGCTTAAAAAGAGAAGAAAGGCAGGACCTTGCTTGGGAAGAGGTAATAGACTTGCACGTAGTTTAGATGGTTCGAAGTGGGTGATAAAAAGCCTAGATGAGAAAAAGAAGAGAAAAAGAAGAAAGTAAAATTATAGGAGTTATAGGCCATCTTCACCCTACACAGATGCTGTGCAAAGTAATTAATTATCAGCAAAGTAGTCCACAGAGAACTTTTATGAAAAACTGCACATGAAGCCTCTTCTCCTTGTGCTGCAAAATTATACAGAAAATAAATGTCATTTCTACTGGGCCACTCAGAGAGAAACTAAATGAGTAGGGCTCCTTCAATTTTCATTGCTAAAGTAACATGAATGATCATCTTGCATTCTCCTTTCAAATAGAAACATAGAAATAAACGCATCTGAAAAATAAAGAAATTGCCTTAAAGTACTTAAAAAATATATTCTGATTAACCCATGGGTTAAATGTAAAAGACATCTACTTTAATTGTAAACAAATCAGTGTATCAAAATAGATAAAGCCTGAAAATCAATACCAGGAAACAGCTTAGAACGAATTAATCACAAGACATGATAATATCTAAATGGATCTGCCATGTTTAATGCAGCATTGACCAATATGTAACTTGAATCATTTGTAATAATCATGATTTTGGTCTAAATGTTAAGCTCGGCCAGTGCTTGCTTAATTCACCCTATATCTACTATTTTTGCCTGTGGCTTCCTTATATATAAGGCAAAAACTCCATCATACTATAGGGATGCTGAAAACTTAATCCTTTGTTTCCAAACTTGGGTATCTGTTATAAAGAACAGAGCCACGTGATCTTATAAGGTATGACTACTATAAAGTTTCTAAAGATGGATTTAAATATGTAACTAAAATTCAAATTTTCTAATCTGAACACCTGAAAAAGAGGACACTGGACCTTATTCTTCTAAAGATTTATAGGGATATTCATACTGAGCAAAGAAGAAATGTTCAGAAAACCCATTAGTTGGTACCAAATGGGACAGGGACCTTCATCTAGTGCAGATACTATCCAGAGACACATGCTTCCCTAAGCATACTGCCACATTGCTATAGTCTTGGACCGACTTAGCAGCTATGTCTCAGTGCTCTACTGATTCAACTATATTACTTCTGACTCTGCTGCAAGATGGAGATACTCTCACCTCCTTTCATTTTAATTTCTGTGAAATTGCCAGCCCCTTCTTTGGTCTATGAAATTGTTATCCTCATCTCTGTCAAAAGACAGTGAAACTAGGACTTGTGGGAATCAGCAGTAACATTGACAAAAAGCAGGATACAGAAATTCTCACAATTGAAACATGGTAAGATTCCCTGAAAATCTAAGTAAATGGTGTACAAGTAAGCAATATATGGACCTATTGGGTTTTACCATATTTATGCTAGAGCTCATATAACTCATTCAGCCAGGGAGTCAAGAATTTGTCCTCTTTTTTAAAAATAGAGTGTCTTTCTGCTTAAATCATTAACGTTGCATAGAACATGCTATTCTAATCAGCTTTGGTAGAATGCAAATAAAACGTGCAGTTTCCTATTCTCTTCCTCATATTCCACCAATACTGATTTGCTAATTCACTCTGGTGCAATACCAGGTGTCCCATTGTGTAAAAATGTTTTTAGTCATAAGGTGAATGAAAAGTTCAATTTCTCATTACTATTTTTCCCATCATTTTTATAGTATCATATTTTCCTTTATGCTGTTCTTTCCCACAGTGTGCTTACACAATTACCCATCTGCAATGCATAACTGACATGCAAGGTGTTTCATTAGAGTGTGCCTTAGTTACGATATCTTTGGTTAATAAACAGAAATGCCCTACTTTCTCAGCTGCTTTACTGATACTGATTATTTCCTTATTAGTTACAATTTATGGAAAATACAATCTCCTATAACCCTCTTGCAGGAGAGACCAATCCTGTGACATCAGCACTGAAAGATTACTAGATACTATACAGTAAAAGGTATAGTAACCAGTGATTATACTCCCTTCCAAACTATTAGATAGTCATTTCTTGTCACAAGCTCATGTGGTCTCTGGTTGTGAGTCCTAAGGTTCCTCTGTATGAATTTTCTGTTTCCCTCCCCTGCCCCTCTCCAGAACAGCTTCTCCTCTATACACAGCATTGTTACCAGGTTAGCCAGGCTTTGAGATAATTTTTTTTTTTTTTTTTTCACTTTGCAGTAAAACTGTGCAGAGGAAAACTGTCACAAAGTCAAGAACAGCCAAAATAAGCTGTTTCAGATGATTTGTGCATCTTGTTCTTGCTGTGTTGCAATGACACGGTGTGAAGGAAGGAGATAGATTTTAAATGAGGAACCCCAACACTTTTCTTTGAGCTAGAGATGCCTAAGACTTTAGTTAATATTTTTGTTCACTTTGCAGTTTGTCAGCCTGAAAAGAATGGCTTGGGCTCTCAAGCTGAACTTGTTACGTTTACAGAAAACCAACAAGGGACATGAAGTGCAGAGAGAACCACAAGAGTGCCACTTAGCACTCCTGTACTCTCTTCCACTTCTACAGGTGTGCTAGGTATCACAAAAGATGAAAACCTTATTACAAACTTAAATTTAATATACAAAGTAGGGATATATAAGATATCTGCCATCGTCAAAGGTTTTATGAATACAGTAATATGAATTATATTCAGTGAAAGTATTTCACATTCCTAGGAAGTGAACCTTGATCTTTTATGCCACGTGGGACAACAAATCCTCAGACCATGTTTTTTGACCCAAACTCTTGTGAAAACTTCTCTTACAGTGAATTCATGGGTTGAAGAACAGTGGAGAAACAGGGCCACTGCCTGTGATCCTGCAGATGCTGCCTGTATCTATAGGACTGGAAAAGTGTTTTCGTAGCTACAACGTAATTTTATGGTGGAAGGACACCTGGCTACTCAGGTTTCCATTAGAAGGGAATGCTAGATGGATAGTCATGGAGTGGGCAAACACACGTTTCCCAGGATACATGGACACCAGGGTGTCTGGCTCCATCACATACCTGCCCTGCAGAATACATGAGTTATCAATCTTCTGGATGTCTTCCAACACACAGTTTGCCCCTTCCTTTCACTAACGGGGAAGAAAAAACCAACAAACTAAACCATGCTGTCACTACTCTGTGTCCAATATTTTTTGTTTCTTTTTAGGCACCTTGGTGGCTGAAGATTTCCTTTCCATTCCTCTACAACTTCTTAGACAGAAATGTCAGTAGAAATCTGTGTTTATTTTTAAAGATGCTTTATTGATCTCTGCTCAGGCAGTTATAAAAAACTATTTAAGAGACAGCTGAGAATGGTGCAACATGCTGGAAAATGGCATCACAATGGCCCTTTTGGCCTGCCCTTTACTGCCCGCCATGCAGCCAACATAAGAGAAAAAAGGGAGACAGAGGGTACAATCCCAGGGTTCCTCCTTACCCAAATCATATATGCAGTCCAAAGACAACAACCTGCCTCTTCTGTTGTTCAGCAGGAGTCATTTTGCTAAGTACATTTCAACAGGAGAAGTATCTCAAGAGACTGAAAACACACATCACCATCTTGCTCTGTGAATCCAACTACCTTACTCTTGCATCTGTAGGGGTGAATGGATGATATTTCCAGCATTTTTCCCCATGGAAAGAAGACAAAAGACACATGAGAAGTCTAATGGCAATACAAGCAAGCTGCAAGCTGAGGAGTGTGTACAAAAATGAGTCAGGTTAGTAGTCACTTTGGGCAGCATTATTCCCATGGACTATCAAGCACTAAATGATAAAAAAAAACATGATCAGGAAAGAGTTCTTCTACATTATGCGTTATTACAATTCATTCATTAGAAAAGCTCTTTAATACTAGTGAAACCTATTGAAATTTACACAATTTATTATTGTTATTATTATTGTTATCATTACCATCATCATACTTATTACTACTGTCTTGCAATATTGTCTATCTGGCTTGTCTTGCTTATCCCTAATAATTAGCAAAGTGACCTGTCTTCTACGTCATACAAACCAAGCACCAAGAGCCGTGACAATCAATTTCTGAAGTGACTAAGTAGCAAAATTGCACAGCAAGTGCATATGCTGAAATCGTGATGATTTGTAGAGCTTTGTAAATCACACAGCTAAAAAACCCCAAACAAACCCAGAAAAAGAGACTAACAATCCATCAGTTTTTCCATCATCTTAAGGAACTCAGATTTGACCTATAGCATGTCTGAATTTACAGACTTCTTCCTATAACTAAAATTTTGCAAGCACAAAGTGATAAATGCATTCAGTACAAGAGAATGCATTGGTTTCTGTTCTAAAAACTTTATGGCGTCAGAGGCTGCCTTTCAGGTGAGAGGCCAAAGAAGTAGGCTGATTACATCAAGAAAATTTAGTTAACAAAAAATGCTTGTCATTAAATGAGGTCATTCATTATATGAGAGCAGCAAACTGTTCAGAGGTCAACAGTTGAAAGAAACTGGCTGAACAACTGAAAGCACTTAAAAGTCCTCTGGGGCCAGTCAGAGTTCATTACATTTTTGTTTCAGATGTTGCTTACTTTGGCATATTAAGCTATCCAGAATACTCCAGTAGCTTGAGAGTATGCCGTAGCAACCCTAACATCTTAGTTCTTGTCTGATCTACAGGGGGACTGATGGTACTGTGTATGTTAGTGCTCCAGAAATGGTACTTTCGGAGTAGAAAATATCTACTTGCTGTCTTTGAGTACTGCTCATCTTAAACAGTTCTGGATGAAGCAATTACTATTACATTGGACAGGATAGAGGTTACTATGCCAAATCCAGCTAACACTTTCACTTATAATACATTTTTGCAACCTGCTCTTGACAGTGACATTACCCTTTATGGTTTGCTGCAGTGTTTCAGTATGTGAAAAGAACACAACCGCTGGGTGAAACATTCTGCTGTTCTTCTGGAAATCCATTTCCGAGTCAAAATCACCCTTTCCCTAACAGGATTCATACCATACAAGACAGGATTCTACCCACGCTCCATCCCATTGTGCAGATACTGCCCTGTTGTGCTGCTTTGGCACATCTTCCCAGGCTCAGACCTTGGCTAGAACAAAAAAACTTGTAAATGACCCCATCTGAGGGAAATGTGCAGAAGGAGACCTTACTTCCTGCATTTAAGAAACTGTATTTTCTGCAGTCTTCATAATTTATGAGTATTGATGTACTGTTGCAGGTGTCATGTCACATGTTTTTGTCAGTCATTATCATAACTTGTTTGTTAGGGAGGCTCAGTTCATAATTTTGGAAGCCTGATGCTGAAAAGACCTACTGTGGGATTAGGGTTAATTTAATACCAATTGTGGAAAAAAAGTGGGTCTTTAATGCTTCTTATGTGTCCTGGTTTCAGCTGGGATAGAGTTAATTGTCTTCCTAGTAGCTGGTACAGTGCTGTGTTTTGAGTTAG
>JAVJGG010000031.1:23750927-23766725 GCA_035590195.1 Aviceda cuculoides
GTTTGTAGAGCTTCCACAGAAGATATGTAATGAAGATCTCTAGCTCCTAATAGCCTCAGACATACTGAAACTGTATGGTTACATAAAATAACTATCTGGAAGGTAGTTGTAGAAGTAAAATAGATACTACCAGCCACTTACGCAGTGTGTCCTCTCCTATTTATCTGGACGGCCCACTGTAAGCCAGAATGAGCTGCATTCAGGCCAGAACCTTACCTTAACAGAGTGATCCTTTGACTACCTAATGCAGCTGGCAGTAAGGTTTAATTTTATTTTTTCTCAAATGCTTTGCTGGGAAATTAAAAAGCTTGGATAGAAAAGGGATCCATTTGGTGGACTTAATTCTCAGTGTGTGGGCTGAGTGGTTGGCTAGACAACCTTCAGGCTGGCTACTGTCAAAAATTTTGGTGGAACCATCAATTTGTCCATGGGAACACAATACCATCTGTAGTGGGCATTACAAGTGCCTTAAAAAATAGGCAGATCAGTGGGTATACAAGTATATTTCTGAAGTGTAATTGTGATCAGGCAGATTCACCTCAATTCATTTCCATTGGCAGGCAGGCATTTTCTGATCATTTTTCATACAGAACTTCTTAGTTTTCTTTAAAATAGTACATAAGGAATGGTATGCAAGACTTGGGTATTGCAAATAGCTTCCCTCCAACAGGCCATATGTCCATGCCACACCACACTGACTTCAGGCTTTTGGCTATGCTGTGAATCAGCATCTTTTAGATCAAATTTGCTCAGTTCACATGCAAAATGGTGTTTAGTTTGGATTTTATTACTACCAGTTCTGTCAGAGCATCCTTGAATCTGAAAGCCAAGCTGCTTTTTTTTTCCAGCTCATGCATTTTCCAGTAGAAATGAGGTCTCTGATGGCCTAATTTCACCCCTGCTTCAATTGGTCCTAGTCTTGGCCCTGATAAGGGCTTCAACCTGTGCAATTCTACAGTAGGTGTGAAAGATGAGAAGGTTACACATATAAAGCCAAACTTATTATGGTAATGGATTTCCAGAGCTGCAACTGTGTGTCAAAATGAAAAAAAAAAAAAACAAACCACCTTCAAAATTCTGGAAATAGTATATGAGAAAGTAAGAACTGACAACCAGATGTAAACCATCCTCCTTTTGGATTGGTACAAAGATCAAAAAACAAACAAACAAAAAGTATCCACGCACCTTGCAACTTTTGCTCCCTTTAGATGTGCAACAGGAACACTTAGATAAAGCAAAATCAGAAGTCTTTTTCACCAATCACTTTTCTGACAAATTCTTAGTAACACTTTGTGCAGTTTGACTATGATCTGTACAATCTCATCGGTTTTTATTCTAGAGTGTTTAACACAACGCCTCTTTTAGTATACAATGTACTTTATGCTGTTACCATTTCTAGTCCTTCTGAATGCTCCAGTTTTTCTAGACTGAGTTTATTTGTGCAAATGGCATGCTGCACAAGGTCTGTAAGTACATTATACAATTCTAAAAAAAAACCAAAATAAAATTAATTTCACTGGTTAGCATTATGGTAAGAGCTGAGGTATGGAAGTGACTACAGATATGTGAATACTGAGCAGCTAGCTTACAAATATTGTAAATACTGAGATTTTTTCAACATTGAAGACTATAGAAAAAAAGAACTGTTTTTACTGCCTTATTTATCAGCTGAAGAGGCTGCCAAGACTTCCAAGTGCCTGATGATGCCCCAGTGACACAGGTCAGAAGACTAATTACCAGCCAAGCCAAATGGCAGAAGAAATCAGACATTTTTCTCTTCCAGGAGAAAGGAGGCTGATAAATTTGCAGATGAAATTTATCAAAAGAGACACATTGCTCTAATGTTTTGCTTCGACTACTGCAGTGAAGCACAATGCACTAGCAAAGACAATACACACAAATTGCTAGTGATAAAAAAGAAGCAAAAAGATCCTCAGAGTCTCTATGCAAGCAGATACTCATCAGCTCTTCGCTCGAATGATTTGTGTTCAACATTATTATTTGTGCTGCTCAGTTGCTCAGAAACTCTGATCATTATTGTTACCACCTTTGCTAGTATGATCCAGAAGGAAATCATGCCTGCCCTCAAATAGCAGACTACTTTAAAAAGAAAATATAGGTAACTGGTATAAGATCAGTACCGTTAACCTTACTTTACAGATTGGGATCTGAAGTACTACTAGATACATTCCAGGGTGTTGGAAAAGCTAGAAATGAAGCCCATCTCAAAGTTCAGCCTTGGTAATAAAGCTACCCTTTCTCATCAGCTTTTCACTTAACTATTGTTAGAACAAGACTGACAGCTTCATCTGGTCTTCTTCTGAACACTAACATACTGTTATTACACTCTGGTCAGCTGGGTATGCAGTTGGCTGGTTACACATTTCAAATTATTTGATCCCATATGATCTGACTTAATAAGCCTTCAGATCGGGATAGTCTGACCCATCATCAGCAACAGGGCATTCTGTCCTGCAGGCTGCAATGCTTTTAAAGTGCTGGAGAACAGATTTCTGAGAAGGAGAGAGACAGACTGAAGAGACTACATTCATAATCCTCATTTCAACCCCCGAATTCCAAACTATGTTCCCTTAGAAACAAGCCTAAGACTAAAACTTTTCCGGAAAAGGGCTACATACACAAGGTAATTTAAGTTTCTTATAGGATCTGTCCCTTCCCACTATCCTGCAACTGCATCTTTGTGTTTAACCTTTGTCATAATGTTGTTCCCTGAATGTGGCCACTGGCAAGAGTAGAGACTCAGAAATGGTCATTCACTCCTGGGAGGAAAAAGTTCACTTGTTTTGATTTTCTTAGTAGGTGACTCCACTGCAGTGTTCAATCTCGCATTAAATACTTCACTTTCATTATGAACTAGAAGTAAGGTATTATTGGTCAGACCTGAAATAAAACCAAACCTCTGTATTTATACGTTTACAACGTTGTTATTGTAATTATTGGTCTTGAATCTTCTCATTCACTTTTCATTTTAGGACTTCCAGGTAGAAAAATTAGACTATTCCTCCAGAGGGAAAATTTTGCTTTCTGATCAAGTCTATTTCAAATTGTCAAAATGAAACCCACAGCATGCAGAGAAGTCTGTGTTCCAGAAAAGCACCTTCCCTAATTCAAGTACTTTTAATGACCATTTAGTTCACCTTTTTCTCTTCCTCTATTTCACTAAGATGACGTGAGTCATGATTATTATATTAACTCTGGTACCATGAATGCTACAGCATAATTCTCTTCCTCCTTAGGGAATTGATATTTTTATTCACAGCACAAGAAAACCTAGTTTGTGAACAGAATATTTTTTCCCCATTTCTGTTTCTTTATTTGGTATTTTGATGCAATAAATTGATTAGATAGACTAGACAGTAGTTTCATAATCTTGTTGTGAGCCTACCAGAATTAATTACTGTTCACATAATACTATTCAGGAAGTATGTTTTAAAAAGCAGAATACTCATTATGGTATAATTTTCAAGGATGCCATCCACATGGTATAATTCCCAACAGTTGTGGGGACAGATGTTTGCATATTGCAAAAGGGCAAGATAGTCAGCAGGTGAGGAGTTACCTGGTAATGCCAGTTGGTGCAATGTGTGGTCCTGTGTGGCATTGTCACAGCATTGTTCTTCTCCACCATTATATCAGATTTCACCTGCCCTGGCTGCAAGTATCAGTGTAATGCCAGTGAGTGCAGATGAGGTTAAATAGCTACAGAATGGGTCTGAGTCCTGTGAAATGAGTAACAGCATTTCCACTGGCTTCATGACACCTTGTGTCTGGTCTTCAATGTAGTCCTTTGTGCAAGACTTGAGAGAGTTTTAATCCAATTCCCTTGCCTCAAATAATCTGAAGTTCATAAAAAAAGCATGTGAAAGTGTATCTATCTGGAAACCTTTTTAGCAGCTTGTTTGCTGTTTAGTAAACAGTTCTCAGCATCCACAACTGAAGTAACTTGATAGTTGCCCATACAGATTGCAAAACGGGGATTTCCTGTTCATTTTGTCCAGCTTACTTTTAATACTGCGCTTTTATCTGGTCTGTCCCTCAACTGAGGAAGAGGAAAACCTCAGATCTTGTTAATGCACAAACACAAACAGCTTTCATAAAGAACTTACTAGCACACCCCAAATTTTGTTATGATGGCTAAATTGCCTAGATCAATGATGAAGGGTTTTCTCTCACTAAAATCTCTCTAAGGCCTAAAAGTTAGCCAGTGATCACTCAAGTTCTTTCTGTTACAACAGCCTCACTGGGCTTCTCAAGTTTATCAGTGAATCAAAAGGGTATCTAAGGTACCTAAGCAGTACAAAAATTCTGAAAGTGGCATCCAAAGCATTCCTAAGGATGATTTGTTAGGATGAGCCTTCAACAGACAGACTTAATGAGTTCAGAGAACCATTTCAGTCAGTTACAACAGTAAACATATCTAGAACTCAAGCTAGAAGCTTGGGAAATGCATTTCTAGACCTTACAAAATTACAATTGCTTTGCTATTTCTTAGACAGACAAGTGATCGTACTTATCCCCATACAGACTTTGTCATTGTCTTTGCAATTTTTTATTTTTTTTTTCACTAAACAAACATTTGAAGATGATATCAGGGTGATATTTGGAGAAGGATACACACAGTCTTCTTTTTGGTTACAAATACAGGCAAACAAAGCCTTGAAGTAAATCAACATTTATACCCCTTTGCCACTTTTGTTTTGCACCTTGCATCTGTAGTGGTACAATTGAAAGTACACCTACCGCACACCTGAAGAATTATATAGCTATTAATGACTGAAACACACTAATAGCATTGGAAGGAGTAGGGCATACAAATCACTATTAAAGGAGAAGTGGTTGCCACAGTAGTGGTGTATAGCTAAATATGACAAGATCTTCAGAGGCTATTAAGTTGATGCTGTATCATATTGAACAAAGTAAAGTTAGCCAGTGATGACTCATGTCCCCTCCATCACAACTTAATAAATGGATACAGAAATTATATTGATTTTCATGGATAAGCAAGTAGATCTGAAATCTGAAAACTCAATGAAACATAAATTATGGAATATGGACCACTGTGATGATCTCATAACAGGGTGAAAAGTCCATCACTTGGAGAAAGCATGCTAAACTGCAAAGGTTTATTTTGACACACTATCATAATAGGTTGGGGAGGGGGTTGGTAAATACGGTTTGGCAAACTTCTCCTTGTGCCATTAGGATTCTCTGAAGCCTTGACTCTAACTGTAGAAAGATCTAATGTGGAATACCTCGTCTGTCATAAAGTGGGAAGTATTAATGTGAAAATATTAATGTGAAAAGGACAACTTCAGTCAATACCACAGAATGAATAAATATGAATGAAAAACTAAGTATTTGATGTCTTTAAATGAGACTTGACACTCAGCTTCCAGATTCATTGCAATTTAGAATCATTATGCAAAAATTGATTTTACCAAAACAGATTTTCTACATAATAGTTTCCTCTGAATTTACTCCACAGAATGGTGTTTCTAACAAAGATTTGTTTGTATAAAATCAATTTTCTTTTCTATAAAGCAGAAGCAAAACCTCTCAAACTTGTAACTCAAATAGATTTTTAACCACAAATTAAGAACTTTTCCAAAGTTACTTTGGGCAGCTTCTATTGTAACTATGACAATATTTTATTAGTAAGGGCCTGAAGATGCAAACAGAACCTCTTCGTTTTTTGTCTAACACAGATCAAAAATCTTAAACAGAGTACTCAATCCTCAGAAATGTAAGTGTAGAGGTCATTCAGAGGTCAAGAAGATGCAAAATGGAGTTCAGCAGTCCCCTTGTTTGCTGAACTTTGCAAACTAGTTTGAGAAGTCAATGAGGAGCTTTTTCAACCTTTGAAAATAGAGGATGCTCTCTTTAAGCTCCTCACTGCTCATTTCTGTTATAGTTCTTCCCTTCTTCCTTTCATGCCCCCAGTAGATGGCAGTGTAGGACTCTCTAGGAAAAAAGGGCAACATTTTCTCCAATATCCATCAGCAATGCTCTTTTATTATTTTTTAAATATAATTTGTACCATGAATTTAGTCACATTCACTACAGAGGAATCCATGTTTTCCAGAAGGCTTCCTTACATTCCCCAGGACCTTGGATATTTCAGCTACCCAAACACGCAATGTGAGCTCACATTAGCAGAGCACCAGTAAAGATATTTGTGGAATATGACTTTTAGTACTTCATGTTTCCCAGATAGTCATCCCAAATTAAAGCAGACCAGATAATTAAGTCCTGACTTGCCTGCAAGATTACCAGCAATTTTGGACAGATCATGTGGCTCAGATATGTCTCCATGAGGTCATGGCAACATGGGAAAGTATCATCTTAGATGTTTGGGAACAGTTCAGTGACATCATGTCAATGGAGATCAATAAAGCCCTTGAAGAGATACTGAGTTTGTATTATTTGTGGAAAGAGGATTCCCAAGTCTTGGGTCATTCCAGTCAGCAGTAAGTCTCTCATGGGCCTTAAGGCAAGTAGGGCAAGATCTGCAACACACACGAGATCAGAATAGGATGTTCTGAGGTTTTTCAGTTTTCATTTATAACATCCAGTTCAGCAAAACCATCTTTAAGATGTTCAGATACTCAAAACTTTTGAAATACAGCTCCTATAACAGACAGCAGAACCACTCAATTCTAGCTTGTGTGCTTTGAATCTTGGTGTGAATGGACAATAGGGGAAGAACACTTAAGGAGAGACAAGGAAAACAAAATTTAAATTAAAAATTCGTTTCCATTCAGGTATTCCTATAACACTATTTGTAAACATTTGCAAGTTCTCAAAGATACCTTGCTGCTATTTTATTTTCCTTAACATGCTTAGGAAAATGTTTGGAACACAGTAGCTTACTGTATATGTAATTGAAGTCATACCTTTTTCTGATGCTTTTAACAATTATACAAAACCAAATCTTTCCTGAGCTAATTCAGCACCACAACATACCTATAGCCAATAATGCCAATGAAGACCACTACTTCTAGGACAGTTCCCATGCAGCCACTTGGCTACAATCCCTTAGTCCATTTTACTAAGAAACACTCTCAGGTTTTCCATATTAGGCACTTGAACAGCCACAAACACTAAGATGTTTTCCATTTAATGATTTAATCAACTTTGGTCTCTGCTCAGAGACCAGACACATGCACCTTGTATATGCAAAATGATTTTCTTCTTTCTCATCTATGGCAAAATAACCTTATATTGTCAGTGCTTTTCGAAAGGAAGATTCTGTTATCAGCATTCTTTCTCTACAGAGAGGAAAGAGGACCCTGTGTAGAGAATTGCATGCAACAAACGTCAGTGAAATAGAAGTTGGGACAATGAAGGGCAGTAGAATGTCGATAAAGCAGTATCCAAAGGAAAAGATTCAACTAGTGAGAGATTATAATGTATTGAAATGGACTTATTTCCATGAGTGTGAAATTTAGTCCTATCTTGAAGAATCATATAATCATTTCATAGAATCATTTAGGTTGGAAAAGACCTTCAAGATCATCAAGTCCAAAAAAAATACTAAATCTTTAAACAAGATACACAAAACAAAGAAATATCAAAATATCCTTGGATAAAACTGGATTGTTCTGTTGGGAGTGGGATTGCTCAACTTCAATGCAAGACAAGAGAACAGACTGGTCTCATGTAAAAATCTAGGAAGGAAGAAAAGGAGAATCTACAAATAAAGGAGAGGAAAATAGCTTGATATCCATATTTTGGGGGAAATAATAAGAGATAGGAATAAGAAAGTAGCAGTTATGCATTTACAAGTACAAAGGCACTTTCCTGCCACCATCCCCTGACCCCAAACAGGCACATTCTTGATCTTTTAATAATTTGATTAGTTATATGTGTGCTAAGTTTTTAATCTAAAAAAAAAAACCCAACCCAACGAAAAAATCTAAATACTTTATAAAGGCACAACTACGTACGATTAACAACTTGGCTAAAGTTAAGCTAGGAAGATATGGCAATCTAACATTCGTGATTGTATCAGATACGTCTCTAAAACTATTCAAATTCAAGAAAAAGGGTGGATACATGTGGCAAATGAAATGATCAATTTTCTTCAGTTTTATGACTGAAGCAGCTTATATACAACACAGGAATTAGTAGGTTTTTGCATTGTTTTGAGACAGATAAAATCATCCTTACAGCATTGGATTATTGTATACCTATCATTACTCTACTGGGACAGTGGGGAAAATTATACTCTAATATATTTAAAGAATGTATACTAAAATGTTAGCAAATATTAGTATATTATTACATACATATGTTTATATAATATATATTCTCTAATTCTTAACAGAGTTTGGGTCTCCCTGAAACTAGTGCTAAAAAAAAATTTTCAAGCTTTATCTCCTATTGAAGCAATCATAAATAAACAACTGCAAAAGAACAGAGATTCTGTCCATAATGTGATCATTCAAAGATGAATGAAAAGGTTTTCTGTTGCTGCTTTTAGGTATAACTTTAATTTTCATGAGCAGTTCTACTAGTCTGACAAATTGCTAACCTGTATGAAGCTAATAGACACCAAAGGCTGAGTCTATAGTAACTTTCAGCCTTTTTTGTTCTATTTTAATGTAATTACTTATTTAATTTTATTTCATCGAGCTATGAAAAGTAGCTAGCTTTTATTGTTGGGTAAGTAGTATATTTACCTCACCAAAGTGCTTGTTAACAGTATTTTGGAGAAGAAGAGAATCCAAACACATTCAGAGACTAATTAAAGTGGACTTCATTTGGGAAGATGATCTGAAAAGGTTAAGAGTAATCCTTAATTATCTAGCCTGTGAGCTAGCTGCATGGTGGAACCTCTGCCAGTAATACTAACTGTGCAGTTTTACCGCATACATTCCCTAATATCTGAGTTGTTCCATGGCCAGTTTACAAAACTAAATGTAAGAGCTTACACCACATACAGAAGAATGGCCAGATGACTTTAAGAGGAACAATAAACATTCAAATCAGTTTTCTCCAAGAGGACATGAAACATTTTCCATCCCATCCCCTTGTAGGTACAGCTTGTCATTTGATATTCAACTCTGGAGAGCTGAAGGCATTCCAAGTTCAGAAACTCATGAAGCCATGGGTCAGCTAGCGCAATATAGAGTTTGACACGAATCATTTTAACGAGCGGATATCCTTAAGGTATTCCACGTATTTGAAGTCAGTGTATGTATTGCATAAACTTATTACATAGAGCTTTCATTATAGCAAGTATAACCGGCATTCTTGGCATGCCAGTATTTGTTTTTGCTTAGCTTTAGCTAAGACAAAATCCCCCAGATGTTTGTTTTTGAAGTAGTATCCTGGGTAGTATATCCTCTTGCAACAAAAATAACCTTTGCAAAATGTTCTTTAGGAACAGAATAATCTCTTTCCTTCTATAAAGCTATACACTTTTTTTCAGGCTTTTATTAATCAATTTTTTTCATATAGGAATTCTTATTTCTTAAGTTTCTAGATTTCTTTTTGTGCTGCAAATGTCAGCAGTTCTCTTTCCTTCCTCCTTGAATAAAATCTTCCACCCTTGAAACAACTGAAGCTTTAATTCAGTGATGTAGTCTCATGAGATTATTCAGTCTTCTCTGTAAAGACAAAGTAAAATCTACTGATTAGACTTTCTAGAGAGGATGATTTTGTACTTCATGCATGTTATCCATTAAAATAGTTGCTGCAGGGTGTTTTGTGTGTGGATTGAGTTCCCCCCTCCCCAAGTGTTCACTTCAGGAAGTTGCAGGGAAAAGGAGATGAGGAGAAAGGAGAAAAACAGAACAATTTAGGATCAGTAACATGTTCAGATAGTATCAGTTGCCAAAGCTCAGTTTTGGACAGAAGCATGAGAGCCAAGCCTTCAGAGCTCCTGGCATTCCTAACATTGATTAGACCTCATCGGGAATGCAAGAACAGTATTTAGAACTGGCACTCCTGCTTCTGCAAGGTAGGGAGGATCACAAATAGCTTAACTCATGAAAAGAGATACCAGTGTATGTCTAGAAGAAAATGAATTCTGTTTTCCTGCTGAATCAGCCACCTTATCGCTGCAGAGCTGAATTAGCAACAACTGATGTCTGCAACTGAATTAATCCCAGCTCTCCAGGAATTAGAATCAGGAAACAGCGAGGAGTTGCTGACACCCTGTTACCGCCATCTGAATTCCTGAAAGTTACGAGACCATGGTAGTTCTCCTTACTGAAGGGAGACCTATGATGAAGCTACTCCTTATTAGAGAAGCAATCCCCAAATGTGTAGGTAGCCTTAACAGGCCTTGCATCTAGAAAACACCACCATTTGCTCAAGAGAACAAATACATGGAGATCACTGGTTTAGTGTTATATGCTAGCTTAGAATAGCAGTATAATATTTGGTTTAGCTTATTCCAGAGCTTCAGCATCACAGCTCATTTTCTTCCAGCCAGAGAACTAGATGATATTAATGAGCTATACTGTCTAGTTTTTCAAGTGAAATTCTAAAAGACCAGTAAACAAGGCAGGGAACACCATAGGTATAGCAACGTAGGATACAAATGAAAGGTGATTGTCTTATACTGTGCAAATATTGAGCATTTTCCTTAATTGGAATACTAAAGGTGAGGTGTGCTTGATCTAACAAGTCTATGCTTTTGTAGTTTTTGCCTTATTTGCAGCTAGCTACCAGCTGAACTCCAAGTTTTTCTCCACCCCAGTCTGTTCCTCTTTCTCAAGCTGTACTTATACAAGCAACCCATCTTCATTACAGAAACCTTTTCGTTTTAAACTGTATCCATGCACAAAAAGCACAAATGTACACAAGTCTGAAACACCGGCTGCTCAGGCAGAAAAGCTGAGATCCAGCTGCCCTGGGATCCAGTTGCCAGCAGCTGAACCAGAAAGACAGTAGGCCAGGAAGCTGGAATTTTACAAGAACACCACTGCTCACCACCCCTTTTGCTTCTAGCAAGGGGCAGCTTTCAGGAGCCTCTGATTTGCAGGACTTCTGGTTGGAACAAAGCCAGAGCCCTGAAGGACTGTTTTGTGCAGGAAACTTGTTTGGGTGCGGGAATGAAGAAGACAAAGGTAGTAAGGGCAGTGTCACCTAACTGTTAATGTCAGTATTGAAGCCCGAGAACTGAGATGATTCTTTCTCATAGAGAGGAATTAAAGACCTAAGCCACACTACAGCCTGCAGGGTCTGAGGCCTTGGCCTCTCTCTCCTCAAGTCTGGGTCAGAGAAGTCATACTCCAGAGTACCATCCAAGTTGTCCTCTCCCAGGCCTAAATGGAGCTCGCTCTTAGTGGAAACTTGGGCTTAAGTGACAAAAGTTGATCAGATCTTGTGCCTGCACATGAGGATGTCATGAGCTGCGAGGCAGGGTAAAAATGTCAAGCTATGAGCCTTTGCAAGACCAACAAGGAAATGCAGGTCAGAGATTCAGGGATTTCTTTCTTCAGTTTCTGTCCCAAGGAGATAGGTCTTGCCAGCCTGGAAGTTCAAACAAGGTTGGGAAGCACTGATTACATAGTGCTAGCGTAAGATAACCTTCCTGTGTCAGGCCTCTTCTTCTAAGGAACTTTGGAGTGGCCCTTAAAGAAGGATAACAATTTTCTCCCAGGAACCATATTTCTTGTTTGAGGTTTTCTAAGTAAGGGCAGTGAGAAAAACTTGAAATGTCAGCTGCTAACATCCAAGTACAACAACCTCTGGAGCAGCACAAGACAATCTTGCTTCTGTGTTTTTCTGATGTCCCTTTCCCTTTGCTCTTACATTTCTGCTTCACTTGGTCATGGCTTCCTTAACTTACAGTCCACACAGTTCAGCCAGTGGAGGTGTAAGAAATCGTCTCTGCACACACGCTGACATCTTGCACTGTGAGTGTATCCAGCCTGACATTAAGCATAGTTTGGTCAGCTTTGACACAACACGCAAGACATCCTCTTTCACTCTCTCTGTATCAGAGGCAAACTCACCAGGCAGGCTGGCTAAGAGATTTTATCTGACCTATCCAGGCCAGGAGGAACAGACTCAAACAACTACTTATATGAGATAGATTTTGAGTAACGTTGACAGCATCAACATTGCCTCTTTCTTTTTCTGCTTGGAAGAGGCAGAAGCAGGTGCACTACAAACTTCATAACACAAAACTGTAAGCTTGGTGAGAGTTCTTGCTAACAGATTGCATGATTTGATCAGAACACATTAGGAAACAGATAGAGGTTGTGAAACAAAGGTGCTCTGTTTGGTTTTTTTGGGGGTTTTTTTCCCCTCTCAAATGCTGATTTGCATTAGAGCTACTTAGGTCATTAAAAAGTTGAGACATTGACAAAAGCAAACATGGCGTGACAGGCAGTACTCCTTGTTCTACTTAAGAAACACTAAATCATTCCCAGAGAAGGAGAGAGAGAAGACATCCCTACCACTCACAGCTGCCTGAGTACTCTCACTTCTTCAGCTGACATGTAGATCCCATGTCTCAGCATTAGTAGGCAGCAGAACCTGAAATGGAAACTAGGCTTACTGGTGAATTGAGATGAAAAAGAAAGGTGTGGCAGGGAACAAACAAGGTTCTGCATGTGGCCATATCATTGCTCTTAGGAGGAGATCAGGACTAAGCAGCACTACAGAGTTGCTTTCACAGAATTACAGGGCTTACGGAACATGATTCAGACTTATCAGGAGGAGCAAGAATGAGCTGCAGGACTCAGTATCAGCAGTTAGGGAAACCTAGTGCTGAAAGAAGAGGGTTGAGACAGGGTAACATTGCAGGATACTTGCAGTAGCACTCAGAATTATCAAATTAGGATAACAGGGTAAGGAGTAGAGGAACAGAATAAGCCCTGGCAGAGCTGAGAAAAACTGAGAAATGCATTGCAAGAAAGTGCTTAAAAGGAAACATCACTACATCCTGAAAAATAATACGCAATGCTCACTGTGTCTCCGACAGCCCAGACGAACCCCTTCTGTTGGCAGGTAGCAATACCTCCAACGGTAAGGAGAAACAGCAAAACACAGCCTACAGCTCGGGGGAAGCTTTCCGCAGGGAAAGGAAGGATCCTGGGACTGTCAGGCGACCTCTACTGCTGAGCAGACCTAATAGTCATCAATCTTTATTGGTTACCACATATTCTTTGAATCACGTTTTCTTTTCAAATGCCTGAAAGCAGATGAGAAGGAAAGAATGGGTGTGTCGGCCTAGTAGTCATGCTTTAACAAACAGATAAAGTTTTTAGGAGAAAATGACACTTTGACTAAAGAAGCACAAGATAAAATCTACTCCCTCTCACATGGTTACTGCTTCACACAAGCACATGATTGACCCTCTTAGCAAACCTGCCCTGCTCAATTGTCACAATAGTGGTTAAGAGTAAGCAGTAAAAACAAGGTCTGAAAACTTAATGAGTGAATCTCGTGACATTCCTGAACAAACTTGCTCTCCAGAAAGTATAGAAAATTCCAGATTGCAAAGATTTTGATAAAATATATAAGCACAAAATAAGATCAGGCAATCACAAAGGTCACAGCAGAAAGGAAATGTGCAGTGCATCTTTCAGGCAGGGTACAGTGGCAATGCTTATGTAAATACTGCTGGTATCTGTAATACATAGAGACCCTAGCATTCAAATGAGGTCCTATCATCATCTCTGATACACAGGGAAAACAGGGTAACACAGTGAAAGAATAATATTCATACTTCTACTCTCACAAATTTGCTACATGATATTTGATGAATACCAATAACCAGGATTTAAGTTCTCATTCAGGCAAATCAAGTAAAGATATAAAGATGTGTGTGCTCACCCAAAGGTATAACTTAATATCCGCCAGTAGAGGCCACCTGGACTTTGAAGCTGAGCACACTTTTTAAGAGAATATTACTGAGCACTTGCTGCTTTCCCTGAGAGGACAGAGAAAGAAGTGGCTAGAAATTTGACTCACCTGTGAATTCTGGTGAACCACTATTTCTGCCCAGAAAGATGAATTTTCTAACAACAGTTGTTTTCAGTTACCTCCTTGCCTTGAATATGTTTTCATAATAAAGCTTTAGAGTTGTCAAAATGCTCATCTTGACAGTTTGAAACACTAGTTACTATCTTGGTTTGAGACAGAACTGCTGCTCACTTAGAGTTAGTATTTTGCATCTGGTTTGAGAATCAGGCTTAATCAGCATGCACAGTTACATTCTACTGATTAGTCTGATCCAAACCCAAGAAATATTAATAAATTGGGTCTGTAGCCATGCAGATTTTGCTGAACAACTAGCTTTAATGGGACTTTAAGGGGCGGGGGGCGGAGAAGGATGTTATTTTAGTAGATATGATATATCACAGTTAAGAATGTTTAAAAAATCTGTGAACTTAGAAATTTTGTGCTAATATGTAAAAAATGTCTTGTGGCCTCTAAGAAACCCTGTTTATCTAATAGGTTTTGTTCTTTTTTTTTTTTTTTTTTTTTAAATATTTCTGCTATATGTTACAGCTAAATGGATTATAATTGAAGGAAATTAAATTACTTTGGTTCTCTTTGGCAGAACTTGGTGTAACTGTCAGTCATACCGCATTGCATGTACAGCCACAACAGCATTTTGCACTGTGCAATGCAGCACTATGCAGAAATACCTGAGTTAGCGCTGAATTAGCTGGCTTCAGAGCTGGACAGATTAAGGTGGGAACCGTGCCATTCTAACTGGGGTATCGCAATTCAAGCCAGCACGCTTTGCTGGCCCCAGCTATGCAGACCACTAACTCGCAGGTAGTTTTGGAATTTCTAAGTGGCACCATATTGTGCAGGCTAGAGATACATTTTTAGACACTTGAATAATGAACGATGGTACATTTCCTTTCTTCTCTCTCCTGCTCCTTTTTTTATTTTGACTCGCATTAACTTTATGGGTGGATGGTACCTGAGATGCTGCTAAAGGGGGGGTGAAGGAAGCTTAAAATTTCTCTAATCCCTTCAGTCCTCTAGTACATCTTACATCTTCTCAAATGTTTTTAGCATCTGTACTGAATTCTTTTCCATAACTACAGAATTAAAAAAAAACATTAAAAATATAATGCTATTATAGTCCCAAGAAAATTGGCAGGAGAAGCTAAGTAGCTTAAACCGTTTTTGGAAGCCAGTGAGATATCAAATTGATAGAGCTCTAGCAAAGTTATTGAATAAATTATCCGTGTGCAAACCATTGCACATGGTAAGTGCACAAAATTCTTTTCTCCTACTACTTTCAGCTGTATACCAGGGCAGCTTCAGAGACAACATCATCTAGACTCATGGGCAAATGACAGAAGAATTTTAGATATGAGTGGGAAAACTAAAAAGAAAATTAAAATAATCATTGCTGAGAAATGAAATGAGCAACCAGCTGTATCTCAGATTTCAAACAGTATTTCATGAAGGGGAATTATAGAGCACTACCACTTTGGTGAATGGTAAAGTAGAGGAACTCTTAAGCCACCCCAGAGGGGAACTATTCCAACTTACTTTCCTTTTTTTCCCTTCTAGGCTTGTTTGAAAATTCATTAGTGATACTAAATAAGTGTGGCTAAATCTGGTCTTTAAAGTGTTTAAAAAGCAATAAGGAGAAACACAGCAGCATTTAAGGATCATATTTATTCACAAATTCATAGGCTAAATACCATTAAGTTATCCAATGATTTAGCTACCTTATGGAACAAAACCACTCAATTTTACCCATTTTCTTCTGTGATTTGGCAAATAATTTGACTTAGACTAAAAGTTACCTTAGAAAATTACCTAGTCCTGACTTGAAGACAGCAA
>JAVJGG010000031.1:23786435-23802050 GCA_035590195.1 Aviceda cuculoides
TATCTCCACCCACGAGTTTTACTTCTTTTTGTTCCTGAGTTCCTCCCCCATCCCCCGGGGGGGGGGAGTGAGTGAGCGGCTGCGTGGTGCTTAGTTGCTGGCTGGGGTTAAACCACGACAGGGAGGAAGCCATAAATTCCCATGAACTGTATGATGTTTGCAATTCAAATTAAAGCTAAGGTTTTCAGCAGTGTTAAGTGTATTGCCATGAGTCCTTTCAGATGAGTGCACAAGAAAAAAACCTACTGCCTTTCCATCACTGTATGCATACTGTGCTTTTATTTATTTTTTTTTTTTTCCCTCAGTTGTGATATTTGTTACTATGTTCTAAACACTCTCATATTTATATTTTTCAGGTCAAAAGGTGTGCTATGGCGACTTCAAGCGTTCTTGTTACAAGTTAGCTTATTTCCAGGACTTGTCTAGACGTGTGGGCTTTCAGGAGGCCCGTCAAGCTTGTGAAATTGATGGCGGGGCTTTACTGAGCTTGGAAAGTGAAGCTGAGCAGCAGCTAATAGAAAACATGTTGCAAAACCTCACTAAATCAGGCTCTGGGATTTCTGATGGTGATTTCTGGATTGGGTTGTGGAGAAGTGGTGACGGACTAGCCACCTCAAGTGCTTGCCCTGACCTCTACCAGTGGGCTGATGGAAGTATTTCACCATTCAGGTAAGTCTGTAAAACTGCTCATTGAGAAGGTTTCACAGAAAGAAATGGAGAGTGAAATGCCTGGCAAGTCAGGTCTTCTAGAAAGAAGCTTGAAGACTTGCTGCCCCATGAGGTTAGTAGCTTCCCTCCTTAACATCTCCAGGTAAAGGGGAGCTGGCAACCAGGGTTTTGGATTTGAAGCTGTGAAAGCATGGCATAGCATGGCTTCAGCCTACATTTTTCTTTCCTCCAATCTCAGGAGTTTGCCTCTGTATGGCTTTTGGAGGTTTTTCTACCACACACACAGTCTTTAAGATATGGTCTGAAAGCAGGCAGACAAGTTCTGCAAGACTCTGGCCACCTCAAATCAGGGAGCCAGCCACCAAGTAAATTAATGCATGTTACTTAATGTAAATTGTTCTGTTTCTACCCTGTCTTTTGAAAAGCCTTTAATTTCCTATTTAAGCCAAAGACCAGAGTAGCAGCAGGACAAAGGGACAGCTAAGAGATAGGAAGGAAAACAAACAGGTAGCAGAGCAGTAGGGTGTTATTTCTGCAGACATTCTTTGGTCAAAATCTTTTTTAAGATGCAGAGATGTGGAGCCCAGGCCCTAAACTCCTTTCACAGAGGAGTTGTGGGAAATGCAGCTTAGCTTTGAAGAGGATGGGGCCACTGTGATTGACATGTCTTCATTGATGTAAACTCCTTTCCTTGTCATCCTGATGAACCTTACCTTCAAAACTTGAAAGTTTGTCTTTATGTGTACCACTAGAAATTGGTATACAGATGAGCCTTCCTGTGGAAGTGAAGCCTGTGTTGTGATGTATCATCAGCCAACTGCAAACCCTGGTCTGGGGGGGCCATACCTTTATCAATGGAATGATGATAGATGCAACATGAAGCACAATTTTATCTGCAAGTATGGCCCAGGTAGGTGAAACTAAAGTTATATTTCACAGGTGGGGCACTTGCTTAGAAAAATAATTTCCTCTTGTTTTGTGAGGGAATCTGCAAATGTCTTGTGGCCTGCTGAACTGATTCCTTCTGTGTGTGAGTGCCTGAGCTGACATTAACAAGGGATGTAATATAGCAAATCTAGTGATTATCTAAATAAACCTATCTGTATTCAATAAGAATGTTTTCAAGGTTAGCTTCAGTATCATGCATTCCCAGCTTTACTTTGATTTAACTCATTCACTAGTTATTTTATTTTCCACAAAGTGTTTTAAGGGGCCATTTGCTACTTCCCTTGCTTGCTATCAAGTAGAATGACCAAGATATCTCTTGGTCCTACTGTAAAAAACAAACAAACAAAACAACAACAACAACAAAAAACCAACAAAAACCCCCAAAAAACCTGTCCTTGTAGTTGCAAACATCTGCCATTTTATATCAATTTATGTGTGATGGCTGTTTAAAAAATTTTGGCTTAAAGAATGAAGTCTAGAACAGCAGGAAGAAAATTCTGCATTCATGCCTGTAGATTTATAGATATGAGAAGCAGATGCACACTAGTTCAGATGGTGACAGAAAAAGCCAGATCTTAGACAATTTGGCTGTACTTCCAGACATGACATAGGTTTTGTATATGTCAGTAGAGGAAACATGAACTATAAACTAGAACTTCATGCAAACAGAAAAAGGAGGTGAAAAGTAAACTTTCAAGTTGAGCCTGTAGCAGTTTCTACTTTTGGTGGTACTTACAGTAAAAGAAAACGTGTTTTTTAGCAGGATCATGCAAGTATTTTCAAGTAATTTATGGTGTGTCTGCTTTTCAAAAACTAAGCTGGAAGTCAGAATGCATATCAAATCCTACTCTTAGCAGCTATTTTATTTACCTAATTCTGCAGTTTCCTACTTGCTTTCTCTATGCTCATGATCTAGGAATAATCATGCTCTTCGTAGAGATCCATCTGTAGAGATTCAGACTATCTTCTTCCTCCAGTTTTGGTGGATATATAGCTTTCTCACTGTCTAATATCTTAATGGGGATATTAATGGCAATTAATATTGCAAGCAAATATTATATACCTGGAAGGCTTGATATGCCCACACATTTTACCGCCCCCCGCGGGTTCCTGCTTCTAAAATTATTAGTGACTATCACTATCTTATGGTGCTCAGTTATTATCTTGGTCACATAGGCAGTTCAAGGGACTGCGATGTATAAAATTTTATCACTTCTACAACTGATCACAATTATATTGAAATAAGAGAACCCAGTAAAAATGTTATAAGTTGTTAAAATAACATTTCTATGTCAGAAAATGCAGGTTTGATTAAGAGGGTTCAGTTTCAAATATATTTCATAACTTTAAAACCAAACAAATATAAGTGAAATAACTATTCTGTAATAATGAACTACTTACCATTCTAGCTGAGATGTGATAAAGAATTGTTTTTTCCTATTGCTTTCACCATCTGAAAAAAATGCCGGATATTTTGGATTGGCAGAAAAAAAAGTGATAACAGTAACAATGAAAATGAATTAATATTTCTTTCACTACGTAGAAATAGAGTACTGGTGTATAATGAGGCATATAAGAAGGCAAACAATACGTAGGTAGATTATTATTAGGACTGACATTGTTATGAAGCTAAATACAGTACTACTGAATTGTATCTATTTATTTTTCAAGCTGTTGAAATTGTGCTCTTTAGCAAAACAGACTATTCTTCAGAAATATGTTTTTCTATCACATGGAGAAGAGGAGTAGATACATAAATGTGTATAAATAGGTATAGGACATTTCTTTCACTGCCTGAAGAAAGTACCACAGTGTTTGTAAGAAAATTACATTTGCTATATAAAATCTAGTAAGACTTACAAATGTCCTTCCTCCTCCACCCCAGATCACTGTACTAGCTTCAACATCAGGCATTTGCAATACAAAATGCATCCATTTTACCAGGAGTATTGAAGTGCCACATGCATACTGAATTTCACTTTATCTGAGTATACTGTTTTTCACAACTTTTCTGTCTGAGTACATGGTGTGTGATACCAGTCCAGACCAAAACACAGAGGTTTGTAGGTGACCATGATGAAGTTGCATCTAATTGTATCAGCGGCAAGTTCAGGGCAGTGAACTTATTAGGCAGTCTTACTCAAGCAGCAACTACATTTCTGGTAGTCACTTCCATTTTTCTAAGCCCTTTTTACAGTATCTCCCTTGACAGTATTTACTGTTGCAGTGTTCAGTCTGGCTTTAGATCATATTGATCATTCAGTGATCTTAAATTTAATTATAGGTTGGTAAGTGCAACCACATTTAGTTCCTGTCCAGCTCCTGTAGGTTTGATTATGCAATCAAATTAAAAACTCATCTCCTCTTCTGCTGTCTAGAGCCAGCAACTCAGTTCTTGTGGTATTTTTGTATCTTTGTATATGGCCAAACGTAGCCAGTTTTTACCAGAGTAGATGAAATAATTGCCTTTGTTCTAGTAGGCTTTATTGCTTCTTTGGTTTCTCCCAGCATTTTATGTGTATCAGTACACTTGAAACTGTAGGCTCATAGCACTATTATGTTAATATAATCTTATGATAAAGGAATGGTATTTGAAGAATCATGCAGATTCCACTCCTATGCCCAATATGAGTTAATTCTGTAATCTTTGTAAACTTTTAGTTGTAACAATAGCCATAAGTAAACTTGCAAGCCTCTGCAATAGAGCTCAAAAGCTCAAAGCCATGAATTCTCCAGTTTCTGATGCATTACAATATGATACTGTCATTCCTCTTTTAGTGATTTCACTTGCTTATGTGATATATCACTGCCCATGATTTGTATTTTGGGGCTGCCTGTTGCAAAACCGAACTACATGAAGCTGACATCTGAAGTCATAAACTTGTGCTGCTTTGTTGTGCTTCATAGCCAACATTCTGTAAACATTAATTTGAAAATGTGAATAAGATTTAAGTATTAATCAAGAACACTTCTCTTCTTCTATTGTTTTAGGATCATCTGCACAAAGGAAACTTTGAATATGTTAGGAGTTTTATTCAGCACAAGAAATTAAGGGATTCAGTGATTTAGCCAGTAACCAAGCAGAGGCCACCAAGAATTGGAACTAGAATAAACTATAGCCCTTTTCTAAGGAGCAAAAAAGTATAAACTAGAAGTGATTTGGCACTAGTTTGCAGAGACACTAGTCTTTGGTAATAAGATTAAATGCTGAATAATTAAGCAATTATTGTTTTGGAGAATGTATCTGTTTCTGTGATACTGCATGCAAAATAATGAAAACATCTGTTTTATTACACACATTTTTCATTCTTCAACAATCGATTTCAAATATTGATTTAACAGATAATGTCTTAGAAAAAGAATTAGGAGACAGAGCAGAGCCAGATTACGGTAAGAAATTTTGAAACATTAAATTGAATTGCAATGATAAATACATAATTATAAGGATATCTTACAAGAACCTTCAAAATTACTCAAGTTTAACAGGCATAGTTTAGAACTGGAACATAAGAAAAATGAATCCTTTAGAAAGCAATAGCTACAAATATATGGCTATTGTTCAGAATAGCAACGCTCATAATTCTTGTTCCAGATGTAATCCGAATTTTGCAGTAAAATCCTGTTTGTGTTTATATCCAGCAGTTGAATCAATCCTGAAAATGTTCATCTTTCCAATATAAATTAAGATGTAATTGCTATTAATTTAACAACATAACAGCCATATTTTTTACTCGCTGTTTTCTTAAAATGTCTGATATCCTTTTCAGATATTTTTCCAACAGTGCCAGCAGGAAATCCTTATGACACAAGCAAACCAGAAGATCAGTATCATGTTATTGCTACTGAAACAGGTAATGTGTTCATATGAATTTAGTGTTCTGGTAAAAATATTAACAGTGTACTCAGTTAAATTAATCTTTAACAATTTCCATTCTTGTCAATGGGAGGAAGCAGTCTATGTCCCCAGGAAGTACCCTGAAAGCGTATACTTTTGAATAACTCTTCAAGAGTTTTAGTCAGTCCTCTTTGTACCTGTAGAAACAAATTATTTCCATGTCTACCCAAACTTTTATCCAAATCTACAGTTTAGCATTGCTTGAAATCTGCACCGTTGTCTGTGGCCCTGGTGAGTCTCTGTAAGCACTGTGCCATAGCTCCTCCAAGTACCCTGTGTTTTAAGAAACACCACATGCTAAGAAGAATTAAATGCTTTGCTGAAATTTCTAGCAGAGGCAGCACTTGATATTTTGAAAACAGGTACCTACTGCCTAGGAGCTTGCTGTAATGCCCCTAGCTACTTCATTTAGCAATTTGTCGTGAACAGAGTCCTGAGGTTCATGAAGAGTTGTAGCATGGCCTTAATTCAAGGAATTGAACATCTCTAAGGAGCAACTCAGGATTTCACAGGATTACACCATGGGATTATGGAAAACTGGTGCTCCATTTCCACACTGATTGGCTGGATTTGAGTCAGTTTCCTAACTGATGTTCCTGTTGTTTGTAAATCCAGAGGAATGGATATACTGATAAACTGTATTTTGAAATCAGTAAAACTATTTATACCAACCATGCAAAAACTTTCCATCTAAAACTCACAGAAACCCAACCTTTATTCCTCCTAGTGAAAATATGTTCAAAAGAGGACAAGGGGAAAGAAAGTCTCCATGATTTGTACATTAAATGTGTACTGTTATAAAACATAGGCATATAGTTACTGAAAAACAGTAACAGTCAGACCCTTCTGGAAGTTGTAGACCCCATCTTCTATTGTAGGCAGATAGTAGAGTCCAAGCTTGTACCATTTCCCACTCCTTTTGTCCAGGGGCCTGCAGAGGAGCAACTGTAGTACTCCCCTGATTAGTCAAAGAGAGTGTACATTCATCTAAGAGGAATGGGGAGACAAGAGCTGGGTTTGTTCCTGTTGTAGTCCTGCATGGGTGAGAAACCAACATGCAAGGGCAACTGAGTAGACAGGTTGTATGGATTGTAAAAATAATAGGCTGTGAAATGTACTCTGTTAAAATACTTCAATTTTCAATTACAAAACTGGAAACCTTGCATTGATGCATATAGAAAATGTCAGAATTTAAGTCCTTAAGATATGTTTTGCACATTACCAGTCCTTAAGATATGTTTTGCACATCACCAGAGAAGTACTATTTTATTCTTGATGTTGCTGAGTCTTGGAGCTTTTCCTATAGAAGGAATGGATAAATGTTCTTTTGTGTAAATTAATGTATTTCTGATATTTTAGTCCAGATTCTTACTCACATGGCTAAGAGCTTTTCAACATGGGAAACGTTAATGAGAACTTTTGTCTTGTAGGTATAATTCCGAATCTAATTTATGTCGTAATACCCACTATACCACTACTGCTGCTGATACTGGTGGCTTTTGGGACTTGCTGTTTCCAGATGCTTCATAAAAGGTAAAATATACTAATGCATAATGGTCTTGTAACGCAGAATTCATATTTCCATTGCCAAGCTATTCATACTGAAAGACTGCTTACATCTGTACCCAAATATGCAAATAAGCCACTTTTCATCTATTAAAATCTAAGTAGTTTACAGCTGCTGCAGCTGAACATTCACCTTCAGGCTTTTCCACAACATACTGAAATAGTTCCAGGTCTTTCAAAATATATTGCCATTAGGACTTCACCTGTTTCTGAAGAAGATATCTTTGCTGACCATTTGATAGGCTGAGCTACTGTCAGAACTTTTACTTCGCCTCTTCCATTGTGATTACCACCTATACAGCATCTGGGCTATGGGAAATAATAGTGGGGTCCTCACTGATACAGGGTGAACTCAAGGACTCACCTCACTTTCTGACCAAAAGTGCGATTTGTTCCAAGGATAAACCTAAGGGGCCAGCAGCTGTTTAATGCAGTTTCAGTGTGCATACCCTACGAGCAACAGATGGACCACTGGAGCAGACAAATTGAAAACACAAAGCAAAACCATGTTTTGAGCCACATGCCAGTGCAACTCCTTTGTACATCATGTATCTGCCAAAGAAGATGCATAAAGTAAATAGGTATGTGTACATAGGTGTAGTATCAAACAGATGTATTATTATGCAAATAGGAAACATTTCAGCCTATAAAACAGGGCACATTTTGATCCACGCTTTAAAATTCTTTGGACTTTTTAACTCCCTCAAAATATGATATACCAAGTTATGACAACATATAATACTTTATTCTTTTTTCTTTTAACTAATCTTTCTGAATCTTTCAAGGATACTTTTCATTCTGCAGCTTTTTTCAGGAAGTGTTCTCAAGTTGATGTAACCCAGAAAAGTTTAAACTGAAATATAATATTTTATGGATAAACACTATTTTGGTAAAATAACAAGAGTAATAAACAGATTCACAAGCTGTTATCCCTCTTGAAGAGCAGGAATAATAGTAAGGAATATGATATCACTGTTTTAGGAAATTAGAAAAAAATAATATCCTCCTTCCTTTTAGTCTTTATTTTTTCTTTGTTTTTTTTATTTAGCATTTTCTCCTAATAGTTGAAATATCTTATTTCAAGTGAGAAAACACTCCAAATGTCAAGTCTGCTTATGTCTGTATGAGTGAGTGTATGGTGATGTTCGCAGCACTCCTTAGTAATATGTCTCATTGAAACAAGTAATCATAAAGAAATGATATTATGAGCATCATAAACTGTGTCTTTATTTTATGCACTTTCCTATGAAGAAAAGGAAAATGTGCACCTTCCAACGTGTCTTATGGCAGGCAAGTTCATGCTTGTGAAAGGTTATATCCAAACCTCAGTGCTGGGGCTGTAGAAGGTTGGAAACTCAAAGCAAAAAGAGAATACAGGAATCATATGTATAACAATGGCAATTATATAAGCAATCTAAATCTGGAACCCTTATTACAATGGACCTGGATTTCTTGGTAAGTA
Organism: Aviceda cuculoides; assembly: GCA_035590195.1. Lineage (NCBI taxonomy): Eukaryota > Metazoa > Chordata > Aves > Accipitriformes > Accipitridae > Aviceda > Aviceda cuculoides. The sequence continues at coordinate 23,794,976 of JAVJGG010000031.1, forward strand.
CGACATATGTGTTCATACCTTTTCTGGCAGGTCTTTCTCTCTCCAGAAAAGGTTCAGCTCTTGAATACTCCTGGGAAAACAATGAGAGATTCATGGCCCACTGAAATCAATAGAAGTAGTAGTGTTGACTTCAGTGGGCTTTGATCAGGCCTTTGATGCTATAGCAGTTCATCCAGAAGTAATTCATCTGAACTTCCAAGACTTAAAGATTGCATGACACAGGTATCGGAAATTCAGCTTGGAAGACTGTGCTTTTTCTGTTAGCGGATTAGTTTGGTAGATTACATGACACAAAAATAAGGGAGAAAATGAATTTGAATCAAAACAGATGGTTTTTTGAGGATGTTCATTTTGGGTTGCACCAAAGCTTTTAATTAAAGAAAATAAAACAAATTTTCTTTAAAATTCATTTAAGTCAAAAGAGGATATTCTGGTATCACCAAAAAAGAAGTATTTTCTTTTTTTATCTGTTGAAACAGAACTTTGTTTTTAAAAAAAATTTCCTCATCTATTTTCGGTTATATATCCACATGCCTTGCGAATCATTTTGGTTCATCACAAATATACAGTTCTTGTGCAAAAAGCAAACAAAAACCAGAGGCAGACATTTGAACAGATCAGCTGGACACTGTAGAGCTTTAGGAAAGGGATTCTGTCCTGCTGGGCACAGAGGGATCCCCAACTTCCCAAATGAACCTGACTTCTCATTCTTTTTTAGGCTTCCACAACATGGTGACCTTTCCTCTGAAAGCCACAATCCATGGCCAACCAGGACATGCCTAGCTTGAAAGGTCATGACTAATTTTGCCTGGCGTTGGGCTCTTAAAGGGTAGTAATAAGGCAAAGGAAAACATCTTCCCTGTAGCTGGTAGAAATGATCAGCTCATTCATGCTTAGATGCTCTCCCTTTCATTTCTTCCAGGGAAGCAAGGAGAAACTGCTTCAAAGACCCATCTCCATTATCATCTGAATGCCTTGCAGAAAGTTTAAATTCCAACCTGGTATATTTCTAAGTTTCTATGATTGCGTTTGATGGTCAAAACAGCAATGTGCTCAAGCTATTTATTGCATCTTCTTTACCTTTCTTACTAAAACCTATTTCCTGAACCAGATGTATAGCTGTCAAAAATCAGCGTCAGTTTGCTGAAGATAAGCTTATTTTACACAGCTAAAATTCTGATGCAAAATATTTAGAAATTGTTCCTGCTGTGTGGCAAGAACTCTCCATTCAAAGCATTTCATTATTAATTTACAAAATATGCCTGATTTTGCTGTATTAATCTGGAAGTAGTGAATCAGTTTCCTAAGGAAAGTAGTGCTGAAACTACTTGATTCATTGCAATGGCTTTGTTTATAGCATTGTGGCCTGATCTAAAGTCCACTGAAACCAATGGGAGTCTTTTCAGTTACTCCAATGGGCTCAGGTACATAATGCACTACTTTGTAGGACTTCAGAGGTAAGTCTGGAGGGACTAAAAACTATTGTACCATCCAGCTCCCTCAAAGTACATTTTAAATCAACTCAGACTCGCTTACATTTACACACCAGGAAAGGAGTGAAACTGAACGTATAGGACTGTTGGGATCTTGCCTCTCAGGTTTCCAACTTAGTGACAGAATTATGTAGGGCTACTTCTCCTCTGGTTTTTACTTAATTGGAAAAAAATGATCAGCGTGAAACATTCTTGCCAGAGACTAAAAAGTTTTAATTGAAATGCAGCTGCAGTGGCTCATGAAGTGCCTCTTCTTTTCCGTAGACTGCAGCGCACTGTCATCTGCCATCTAGGTGAGGGAAAGTGGTGTGTTGTGGCAGTCGTAGCAGAGATGCTAGCCATGTGGAAAGACTGGCATCAACTTACAGGGTACCTCAGGGCTCCCTGCAAAGATTAGAGTGAACACTTTTGCAGTGTTGCAGAGCAAGTACTTTTGGAAGCAGTTTTATCTTTCTTATTAAAAAAACCCCAAAAACCAAAACCAAACACAGAAACTACTATTGACAGTTTTGAATGAAAACGAGGCCTAAGGAAGCTTTCTACCAGTCATTCATTGCTAGGAGTCCGATTCATGTGCCATTACTTCATTAGAAGTGTAGGTGAAGCCCTGAAGGGAAGAGGCTTTCTAGCGTACCGCTACACACTGGCACCTGTTAGTATGCCGGTGTCACGGGGCTGCAGCTCCGGGATGCGTGTGGGCAGGGTTGCGGTTTCCTCCGTGGGGTGGGTGAGCTGCACCCTGAGCACGTTGGACGTGTGCTGGGGGGCGTGTGTGCTCCCGTCCCCCATACGTCCCCCCAGACATGGGAAACACCCAGCCTCCTGCCACCCTGGTCAAACAGTGTCTGCACCCATCTCTGAGAAGATGACTGTATGAGTAGGTGTGGTTGAATGCGAACTGGAAAAAAGCCCAAAAAACCAACCCCCCCCCCGCCCCCAACCTGGGCCAAGTCAGTTCTGTTCCTGGGAGGAGCGCTGCTAAGCACGGTGGTCTGGTAACTTTGGTAACAGTTGCTTACCTCGACCCACCGCTGTGATGCTGTGCTTGGTGCAGCATGGGCATGACCCTATGCTATGAAAGTAAAAAAGGTGGCCTTCAAATAGGGGAGGAAATACCCAGGTCTGATAACAAAACTGAATCAGGACTGCGAAGGCACACATGCACTGAAAATAGTTTATATTTTTATTTTTCAGTAAAGGAAGAACAAAAACCAGTCCAAACCAGTCCACACTATGGATTTCAAAGACGCCTAGGAAGGACAGTAGCATGGAGGTATAATGATTTACTGACTAAAAACAAAGCAAAAATAACATTTTGCAGTCAGGCTGTATTATAATGTCGTCAAAGAACATTAGCTTGGAATGGCTTGAAAATGCAAAGGATCTACAAGAATGAACTGTAAGCTCCCCCTTGAGGCAAATGTTCAGATCATTTTTATATAATGTTTGATTATTAATTTAGTAACAAAATGTGCCATGCTAAATAAAGGGTATGTGTTTATTTTGCTAAGAGATGTAAGTTAGCTAGTTGTGAGCAATGAAATTAACAGAGCATTTGAAGTTTTTATGGGGAAATATCTACAATGTATATCAGTTTTAAGACTGTTTGTAGTTAAACAAACCCTCTTTGTTTCCTTTAGTCTCTCATGCATTGTAACCGAGTTGATGTACTGTAAATGGAACTGACAATTTTACAGTGTAACAATTATTTATCTTTGCATAAATGTTTGATACAAAATATTTGTTTAGTATTTATTTGCACACTTAACGCAGTTTTTGATCTTCAAGCACACAAATTATTTTATTAAATATTAGCATGGTTGCTGGCAGAAATAACCACCATGTTGGGACATTGATCTGATGTGATGAAATTCAAGGATTCATAAGTCATTTGATGCCATATAATGAATCCACTTTTCCAGGGAATGACCATAACTTGTTGACATATTGGTCCAAGGTCAACATAAATAACTTGGCAAGTGATACCTCATTAATGAAGTGTCCTTTGAAGGCAGCCATTAGTTGTTATTTAAGTAAAATATTTTTTACTTCTTCGGAAAAAAAAAATAATTACCACAATGGGTAAGAGTTTAAAACTATTTGTTTCACTAACCTATGTAAAAAAGACATTAAAGATCATTTAAATATAGCTAATAGTTTGTTAGGAATAATGTAATGTTGGATGAAGGCGAAGACAGATGGCTTTTCCTGGAAGTGGCACTAACTGATTGATCCCAACATTACTCAGACTATTAGCTAGGAAAACATTAATTATGTTAATTGATAGACAGATTTAGAGGTAACCCTGATGCATTTAAAGTCATCTTTTAGAGTTATTAACATCATTAATGTCCGTTCTCTTTGGTTCCTTAAGAGCTTTCTGTGCCATAAGAACGGTTTTTCCAGTCATTAGGAGCAGATCTTGGGGTGGTAGCAATAGCACAATGGCTGATTTGGTGGTGACAGTGGTGCTGTAGCAGAAAGTTAAGCAGTTTTTCTGCAGTTGCAGCAAGAGTTCAAGAACACGGGTTCAAGCTAGTTGGCTTTACGTTAACACGGATTCACAACTACCACTGGGTGGAAGTTGGGGAGGGGGAGAGGCGGACAGAAGCAAAACTGTATTAATCTTTAGGTTGCCTACACTGTGCTAGCTGATGTTGATCACAGCTGTGAGTTCAGAGACAAATGTGTATCAATTTTTCTGAGTAAAGAAAAAAATATTTAAAAGTTCAATACCACTAATACTAATTGTGCAACGCTATTGCTGAATCGCTTTCGGAAGCATCTTAAAGCTGCTTTTATGCCACATTTTTACTTCCTCTTTGAAGAGGCCGCCTTCCGTAGTTCAAGTTAAGTATTGCTATTCCTACTTAAAATATTCTGTAGTTTTTCCAGTCAGTCACAACTTCTTTCTTTGCTCAATCCTTTACTTCAATTTCCTTTGTAGTGATTGTAAATAGAGATGAAATACTATAATCCTGCACGATCACCAAGACCAGAATTTTTTTTCTCCTGACTTAAGTATTGCTTAACTGGGCAAGAGATTCCTCTTTCTTGGGAACAGTGGTGGTAAAAATAATTTAGTTCTTTTTTTATGGTCTTGAAGGATTAACTCCCTTTAACTTAATTTAAGGAATAACTATTTCTTCATACTTTGTGCTTCTAAAGGACATATAAAGGTGTAGCGATCAATATTATGATTAAGGCAGTAGAGGTGATTTCCATGCAGCAATTGGGAGAATGCAAATACCTTCAGATTTATTTCTTATGGGGTGAAGGTGATTGCTGGACCAGTCTTAAACTCTGTGTGAAGGAAGAATGGAAAGTGGCATACAAAACTTTTATTATAATGTGGTCAGATTCTATATGTAAATAAGAAATATTGGGTTTTGGGACAAAATATTTCCAGATCATATCACCTGCTTAGGGAAAGGAAATGTATACTTCCATGTATTTCCTTTGCTTAGGATGTTGTTCCTAGATACTAGATATAATCTAAAGAAACTTAAGAATCCTATGTAGGAGACTGCAAATGGTGCACAGATCAAACTTATAGTCTTATGGCTCCCACCTTTAAGCTGGTGATTCTTTTCCATGCAAAACATACAAATCCTATACATACACAAATTCTTTCATCTTTGTTTCCCTTATTTCCATACACAAAAGGGAGATCGGATTAAGGGTGAAAGGGGGAAAGATAGGTGTGTTGCACACTTGCAGAGAGAATACCTAGAAATTAGACTTTATGCTGGTATTTCCTTTGGATTTTGTTGGGGCTGAGAGAATCCAGAAGAACAACAGGTATTTATGTGATATGGTCCACTAGTGGCAACAGAATTGCTATTTAAAAAGAAAACCAAAAAAACCAACAAAAACCACCAACCCTCTCTCTCTCCTTCATATTCACATTAAAATCTACAGAATGGAGAAATGAAAATGATTTCCCATGTCAAGTGACAGATTTCTTCAACTACAGCCACTTTGAATAAGCCTGTTGGCTTTTACATACAGCTACGTGGTCTCCTCGTGGTGACCACATTCTCTTCTGCTCACTGCCTCTCTAAGTCTCTTCCAAAGGCCAGCAGTAGGTGAGGCAAAGAACTGAAGGATTAACAGTAAACCTTAGCTAGTCCTCAGATGGATAGCATGGCTTCAGTTTGGCATTTCAAAAATGTTATACTCCCACTGCCCCTATTTTCCACAGGGAATTCCCCCCCCCCCAAGTGATCTTGGCCTTTTGCAAGCAAGAAGCATCTGAGAGAGAAACCTGTTGTTTCCTTCTTTATTCTTTTAACCTTTTTTGGGTGCAAGCAGGTGTAAGTCATCATCAAGCTTCCACCCTCTATTTCAAAGCATTTTGGAACTGTGACTCAATTGAAAATAAACCATGCTGCCTACCTGTTTTAACATAGTAATGACTGGTTTCTCCACAGGTTAATATGCAGGCAACTGAAGTAATGGATGCTAAATGAAGGCTAGAATGTGGTCAGCTAAGGTTATGTTAGTTTTATCTAGACATAAATTCATTGAATAAAATCTTTATTTTTAATATTTGTCTAAATTACATGTATGTTTCTATACCAGAGTTTATACTAGGAAATTGTTCAGTCTGATGGGATGGTTTATTAACATATACCTCACAATACATCTATGCTTTGCAGTTTGGGAAGGAAAAAAATACACATAAATAAAAGTTTATTACTGTATTTCTGGGAAGCACATTTTCTAGTGACTGGATCTGCTTTGAGTTGGCTCTTGTATTTCATTAACAGACTGAAACACAATTTACAATAGTGATGTAAGGTAAAGAATGCAGAAATCGTGTCGCATTTTAACCTAATTGCTTCATCCAAATCAATTTATACAGATAGCAGAATGCACTTTATTTTCAGTGGCTGTTTTTAAGTGAAGGAGAGTAACAAGAGAAACAGTAGTCCACTATGAAAGAGAGGATTTGCAACTTTAACATTTTAATGTTAAAAGCTGCATGGTTTATATGGAAGAAGGTGTCTAAAACACCTTTTATCCTCTCTCTGGCTTAATTACATCTGTTGGTGTTCCTTGTGATCACAGATGTATTGATAAAACTAAATATTTTGGTCTGGACCTAGTCCTCTAATGCTTATGAAGACCTGAAAACAGTGTGGGACTTGGTATCTTTTCAGTGACTGCCAATCTGTGTTTGTAAGCTAGCCTTGTATTTTGAGCACTTGATACCTTCATTCAGCATTGTAAGCACTAAGTGTGGGAGCTCCTTACAAAAATCATACATCTATGTGTAGATACACATACACAGTAAGTTACATTTTGTATTTTTATGCAGTACTTGGGAATTAAAAATATATTAAATTCCTACACTAGGCTGAAAACAGAAATAAAGGATATGCAACATATTACACTAACATTAAGACACCATTTAATTTAAGGCATTTCAACAAGTAGATAATTATATGTTAATAGAAGCCTATTTAGAAAAGAGCTCAATAAGATAACCCCCTTTTTTTTTTTCTTCATATTCTTTCCCCTTTAGAATGCTGTAATGGGCTATTGTGATAGTTTTTATACAAAGCACAGAATCAGTA
>JAVJGG010000031.1:23802150-23814256 GCA_035590195.1 Aviceda cuculoides
ATACAAAGCACAGAATCAGTATTAAAAGTCACCAGTACAGAAAAAGTATGTAATATATTAAGGGAGTCCTATTACTTTTTATTCACCAGGAATAGCTGATATGCATTATTGTCAGATCTTTTTAAAAAACATTACTTTTTATGAGAGGAAGTTGCAGTATTGTGAGTCTGTGCTTGGGTGTACACAAGCACATATCTATAATTGCTTGAATAATTGCCAAAACACTTGCCTAAAAAGAAAACTGAAAAGCTATATTCAATCTTTATTTAACTCTATTAATTCCAAATGAATTACACAAGAGAGAAATTTTGGCTTACATTCAGTTTATTCATTAGAAAGCAGAATGATGCATGATCAACCTTTATGCACAATCCATAAACCTCATTCCAGACCTTTTTGTAGTAGACAAGACAGAAAAACTCCAATCAGCCCAGTTTAAACAGATAACATATAGCTTCATTTTGACATATGGTGAGATTAGTGAGAAGAGTTGACTATGCATGGAAATGAAAATGCACACTGAAAAATAGTGTAAAAACATAAAAACAGGTAATGTTTGGGTTGAAATTAATGATTTGGACCATTTTTCAATAAAGCATTTGCAGTTTGCCTTTTTTTTTTTTTCTTTTTTTTTTACTCACCATGCTTTGTAAAGCCCTCCACTATGCAGCTAATGCACTGGTGTTCAAAGAAACTGTTTCCCCATGGTCTTATATAAAAGAAGTAAAATGATAAAACTATTTATTAAAAAAACCCACAGCATCTGTTTTGAAATATTGCTGTCAATTGGTAATTATTAATATTTTCCTCCCCCAAATTTAAATATTTATTTAGTTTCTGTAGCTGTGAGATTGAAATGCCAGCCTGTTTTACATCATTATACAATGGCTTACTTTCAATCTTTAAATTCTATTTCTATCATTAAAAAATATCAAGCTAGTTAATAGATAATTTTTTTGATCCAGTCCACAAACATGGTGACTCGAACATACACTCCTGGTCGTTTGGGAAGTGCACACTTATAGCCAAATGATGTTACACCAACCAAAAACCACTTGTTACCATCTTCAAATGTCAGAGGACCACCTGAATCTCCCTGCAATATGAAATTCAAAAGTTAAAAGTGAACAGTGTCAACTCTGAAACAGAGCCTGTTTATGATGTTTTGTTCATGTTGATCCTTAATCATAGACATTGTATCCCTATATGTCTTGGGTACCATAAGTGAGATCAATATGAATTCTTGACATAATCCATTTCCTTTTTTTTTTTTTTTTTGAATGTCATGATCTTAAGCTCTTTTTAGTCTTTCAATTGAAGACTGGGTTTCAAATGATTTTTTTTTTTTTGCTTATTACTTTTACGTTTAGCCCTTCATCTTTCACAAAGCCTGCATAAATGAGTAGGATTATTTTTTAGTTGAATCTATTCAGCCAAAATGCAGTTCTATTTTTGGTTTCCCCAGAGTTTCTGCAGTTTCAAATTTAGAGAAAAAGACAGCAAGATTGCCAGAAGAGGAGGTGTCCTTTTCTCACACCTCCTTCTCAATGGTTTAGCAGAAGTAGCATTGCAAAAGAGTGTAGGAGATGAAATTTGATTCATCCCACAGCCTGAGTGAGGGATGAGTCAGCCACGAGTGTCTTGTTTTGATGAGGAAGAAAACAATGACTATTTTTCTTTGTCTATTGAGTTGGTTGAACCAGTATTATTTTTGTCTTCTCACGGCCCTGTGAATGGAGCTTTATGGGAGACTTCTGCAGGGACTCAGCTATTAAAATACTTCTGCCCATAACTCCAGGGCATCTGCAAACGTTCAAAGGCTGTGACAGCAGCCTAAAGGCTGAAGCACTATAAGGACTCACTTGTTCGTCTTTGGTTATGGTTGAATGGTCACTGATCACAGTGCTGGTCACTTGTGCTCTGTATCAGCCTGTGGTGGTACACTGCTTTTTTTCAGTATGAGGTTCAGAAGGCAAAAGGGAAAGAGGGAAGCCACAGAGGATGAAGAAATGGCAAGTGAAATTAGGCTTGCATACACACCTCCTTCTAGACTAAACTAGCCAAAGTCACTGCACCTGATGAAGGCTTAGGTTTTGCGGGCAAGGCAAGAGCAATTATGTGAGAGTGCTCCTCATCAGACTTGAGGAGAACCAGGCAGTCTCCATGCCATAAAGTACATATTGCTGGAAGAAAAATTATGTGACAGCCAACTCTGACTACATCCTCAAAGAGAAGCAGTGTGTTAGAAGCAGAGCTGGAACAGATAAAAACTAGATCTCTAGGAAGCAGCATATGAGATAATGCAAAAAGGCAACCTCTCCTAAATACTGTGACATCCACTTACAAAAGGTCTCCACAGTCTACAGCTTCTGGGGAAAAGCATCGTTGCTCTCCCTTTCCCTGCATAAAGCATTTCTGAGACTTCAATCTATTTGGTATTTATTTCTCCGTACTCTGCTTTTCCCTAAGCGTGTCCCTCTTTCCTTCGTGGAATTACTCAGCAGTAATTACTCAAAGCTTAGTGCAGAAAATTTCCAGTCCTCATATTTATCTCCCTCCATGGTTATTTATGTCAAGATGATCCAAAATAGATTTTTATCTTTTCAACTTGTATCCTGATAAAGTACTAAATGGGCTAAATACTGTGACTAGAAATTACATTCACAGACAGTGATTGTCCTGGTTTTAATGATTGGAGGATCAGGGAGCATTTTATTCAGTAACCAGATGTGATGTATGCTAGCAGTGGAAATGAGTCACTTGTATTTACCTCACAGGAATCTATTCCTCCTATGTCATAGCCCGCACAGACCATATTCTCAGTAATACTATATTCTGGCATCCATTGTTGGCATTTTTCATTCGAAATGAGAGGGACTTCTGCTTCTTGCAATATATATGAAGTGGGACCTGATGAAAATACAAAGTACGTTTACCCGCTGTAATAAATATGTACATCCTGCTCAGAACACTGATGGTTTGGTTCCTGTTCCAGCATGCTGGGCACACTATGGAGCAGCAGGAATCCCTGCCTCACTGCTGTACTATTCAGGCTTATACCACTGTATCACAGTCACTGATTAAATGGTGCTCATGAACTGAATCCTTTTTCATTTGCATAATGGGACTGAATTTGGTTATAATTAAATTAAGATTACTAAAATCAATGACTATGAACTCACTTTGGGAGATCTAAGGGGTAATTAAGGGCTTAGGAGTTTAGATTGTCTGGTGTTTCCTTACTATTCATTGTGTAACTTTGATTATTTCAAATTTTTATAAACACTTCTTATACTAATTCCTACCCCAAATTTTAAATGCAATTTTATTCTGAAAATGTAGAAGCAAATGCATACAAGCAACTGTGGAAGTGAAATGACATGTTTATTATTTCACAGAGACTCCAAATCTGGAGCGTACGATATGCAAACAGAACATACATTTCACACTACAGTCAGTATGCTTGAGTTCTGAGGAAAATCATCTGCACACTGTCAGGAACACTAATCTTCCTCCTCCCCCACCCAATATATGGAAGTAAGATGTACATATTTCATGTTGAGAAAAGTAGTCATCATAACTTCTAAGGGATGCAATAAGTTTTTTTCATAATTTAATGATCTTAGAGATGTATATTTTTTCTAATAAATATGTTATAACTCTATTGGTTTGCTTTAGAAAAGGAACAGTGGAGGGGGCTAGTTCCAAAATTTTCATATGGAGGAGTACCTCTCTAAACTATTTGACCTTAGTAACCTCTGTGGAATCAGGAGCAAGCTTTCCCTTATGGCTTCATGCCTGTCATAATTTTCCAAGCAGATGACCCACCTTCATTAATAAGCCTACCCCAGCCAGCAATGGAGCAGTTAATTCCTGGTAAAAACTGTTGATTTTTTTCTGGTAAGCAGATAGGTTGTATGTGATCTGTGAATGAGAAACAAGCAATCAATTTCAACCTCTTCCCTGTATTCAGGTCTTTATGAAGTCACATAAGAAAATGTTCATTAATTCAAACCCACTTTTTGGGCAAGATATCCAGGAAGTACTGGACTGACTACAGAATGATTAGCCTGTAAAAAACTGTACAGCCACCCTGTCACCCTCATATGATTAGCACAGTTAGAGTTCTGCAATAATCGAGCAAATCTGTTTTATGGGAAAATAACAACTCACCTGTATATTGCACTTTGTGTTGAAGGTGCATGAGAGCAATATCACTATCTTTTGTACGCTTCATGTAATGAGGATTTATAACTATTTGATCGATGTTTTGAACTACTGTTGAAAGCTGTGTCATATCTGATTGGTCATACAAGCCAAGAACTGCTTTCCATTGAGATGGTTTTAATTGCCTCCTAGAAGTTGCAAGGAATATTCACAATTATGAATGATTAATGAAAGTTTTGAAAAATATGTTAGGTAAAATGCTAATCTTTAACCTCATAGTAATTCATAGCATTTGCACATTTTGTCAAAATAAATAGAATGTAGCAGATGTGCTTACAATTTTGTGATAGTTTAAACATCCACACTATAGAAATATGTGCTTGATTTTTTATGTTAAGCTGATAATGCATTATTTATAAAGAATTAATCAGATAGTAGCACAGAGGAGGAAAATAAATTAACTAAATTACTATGGCTTTTTAAACACTGTGAAGAATACTGCTGACTGCCCACCAGGCAATTAATATCAGTCCCAGCAAGAAAATTATTATGGATTATCTAAAGAATAGTAGGTCTAAATGTTGTTGGAAATGCTGCAGCTCATAGACTGCATTTTTTAGATTTAGGTTAATTTTTTAATCTAAATTGAAAAAGATATGCTAAGACAATATGACTTCTGCATTTTTTGCTGAGCTATGCATGCTGTTTTGAGGCTGTATTTAAGTTAGAGAACTTAATTATTTGCTGTATTTTAATTAACCAGTTCATAGTTTCAAAAATATGTTTTCAGCCTGATTGTTGGACTGAACTGGTTTCTGCTGTTCTTTTAGTCTGACTTCAAGAGGTTATCTTGTTCTAAACTAGGAGCGTTTAAGTTAAATGTTCAGAATTAAGGTGTGAAACTGCAAGCTCTCACTTAGGAAAATTCCAGCAAAGTCAAGATGATAAAATGAGATTTAAGTGAAAAAAGAAAGGTGATTTAAATGGAAAGGAAGTACCAAGACAGGTGTGGATTTATTTTGTGATAAATAAAAGGGCTTGATCCTTCTCATTTCAGTGATGTTTTGTGGCATATAGCTCCTGTTATGAAATGAGGCAGCATTAAAGTATTGGCATAGTATCCACTGCCTTACTAATTAGCTATTTATAATGAAAGCTCTACTGTAATTTTGAATATAAATGTTCCTTTTTTTGCCATTCCCGTTTCTAGGTGTCTTCTACAGCGCTTGTTTTTATTACAGATGTTATGGAAGCAAAACCTAGAAAGTATTTAAATATGCATCATGTCTTTGAATGGTAGAAATTACACCATCTACAGGATATCCAATATTGCCTAATCAATGCACATAAATCAAGATTCATTCCATTGATGCACAGTAAAACTTGATCAATCTATGACAATATACAGGAGGAACAGGCAACACTGAGTTTACCTTTATGAGGTATGATGTCATCCTTTATACCACTGGCAGAGATTCAACTAATTAATGGAGGCCCACATTAATTATGGGTTAAGTGCAAATGCTCAGTATTAATACCATATATTTAAAGTGCAAGTCTTCATTGTTCAGCAAATGCTACTTGGTTTCCATGATTCTCTGCTTTAAAGTAAGGACTGGGGGTTTACCAGAAGGTAACGGAGCCTTTAGCTGAGCCCACAGGTGATTCAAAACACAGTAATTAAACTGTGAGCTAGTTGTTAAATTTTTATATCAGTGTCACAAACTATTCGTAATCTGATGCCTCCTTAGTGAACCTGCACATAAAACAAGTGTTTCATCATTATTAAAATAAATTAAAAAAAAGGCATGTCATGGGTGTCATATGGCCATCTCAGCTAATTGGAAAGATGCCCCAGAGTCATTGGAGAGAAAGGGGTTACTTGTGAATGTATATTAATTTCATTCTAAAGTAAATATCTAGAAACCCTTTAAGAAGTGCCACTCCCCAGTGATTTTAGTATCATCCTTTGAAAGTGTGTTTTGCTCTATACAAGATTGATTGATGGTTCAGGTCATACTTCAGCCCAGCTTTACTGACAACTATCCACCATTTGGATACTTGCATGTTGTGGGACTATCAGAATGTGTTAGCTTCTGAGTGCAATGAACATTACCCATATACACAGTGTGCTGCTGTCACCAGCCATTCATCACTGACAAGGGAAGCTCCACAAACAGGTCTGGAATTAAAATGGAGTGAAACTATCCAAGGCCAAGCCTCTCTTCTGGCATCGCTTCCACCTACAATCCTTATTCCATTGTTCTGTGTTACCAGGTGTTTTCCACAAGCTAAATTAAAAAAAATAAATAAATAAAAAAAAATAAAAAAAAGATTTGTAGATTTTTAGGGGGATATAGCATGTTTTATTAGACTAGCTAATATTCTTGGAAAACCAGGCTTTGTAGTATCCGAAATGCTATTCAAAAATACTATTATTGTGGAAAAAACTTTGGCATTTTATAGGTTAAATCATGATGAAACTTTATAACTTGGATTTAGATGTGTTATTTCCTCAGACCTTCTGGATTTTTTATATATGTGTTTTCAGTACAGACCCATGTCTAGTGTATACTTATACTCTGAAAACAAGTGAAGACTGTAAATTTTCTTGTGTTTATATCATTACAAATATGGCTTTTGTAGTCCATTCCCTAACCTTTCAATTCAAACTATAAACATTAGGCTTTATGGACTGAACAATTTGATTTCTGTGTGAAATATTCCCAAGGTATATGTACTTACGTTTAGTGTTACATTGCAGATGAACCACCAGGTTGTTCAAACAATGTTCTCTAGAATGAAAGTGCAATTAAATCACACTTATCTGCACTCCAGGTAACACTAAATGACTGTCAAATATACATACATACATAACACACACACACACATATATATAAATGTATGTAAGTATATATATACTTAAAATACATTAGTTTGTCAGTATCAAACTGTTAAATAGAATATTTTATACTACATGATTTAATTATATTTTAATTATAAATGTAAAAAATTATATTATAGATAATACTAAATGTACATATTCCTCTTCAATGGACACTTAATTGGTGTACATTACAGAAATAAAAGTAGACTCCCATTGTTGTTTAGGGAAATGAATCATCTGTCTGTGACAGATTCGCAATAAAATTGTAACTGCATATGGTATTTTTTCTACCTTTTGAGATGTTTTCAATACCTTACCACTAGAGATCAGTGTGACCAAAGAATTTAAGAGGTTAGTTTGATAGCACTGTATCTTTTAACTAAGATTATAATGCACTGTAAAATATATAGCTGCATATACAGCGTTAGAAATTATTTAGCAGAGATACAAAGCCAGAGTCTGAAGAGCACAAGACCACAGATCAAAACTACTCAAGCATTTCTGATATCCAGAGGTTTTAAGATTATCTTCATAGCTTGTAATGAATCTGAACACTTGGGACAGTGTATGTGCTAGTAATTTAAATCTGATACATACAGAAATATATCAGAGAAAAAAAAGTATGCCAATGGCTAGTTTACAGTATACATTTCCACATAATTTTTAAACAGAAAAAGTGAAGGATAATTTAGACATGATATGGTATTATGTATTCTTCACTATGCTTGCTCTAAAATTTGATATCTGTTATGAGGGAAATGCATGATGTGACCCAGCATTTTCATAATGGCACAGTGGTGCAAGAAGGTCAGGTGGGAACTGTAACCACCTCCCATCTGCCCAGTTAAATCCTTGCTACAGAGGGGGTAAGAATAAGATATGCCTCCAGCTCTGAACAGTCCCACATGCCCGTTTTCCACTTCAAGACAGGTGCATAATTTTAAAGCTGTAATATAAGAAGCTGAAACCAAATTCTGTAATTTGTATACAAATCTGTATTGACGTCATAAAGTTGTCCCTTGGTAGTGAGAAAAACATCAAGGAGGACAACCAGAAATGCATAAACCATAGGAAACCAATACGATCTGCGTAAACTTCAGAGCAACTGAATACTCTTGACCAAGCTCCCTCCATAGGCTTTAAAAGGGTGGTCAGTGGTATTGTATATTAGCTCCTTCAGCTGATCCTATGCTTTCTCTTAGCTAGATGCATAAACTGGCCAAAATAACATCTAGCGTGTAAGATTTGTCCCTATTTTGTTTTACACTGAAGCAGGGAGTTGCATGTACTGAGGGTCTTTGCCCTGCCACCACTACTTACTGATGCTTTAGTAGAAATTACTTCATGGACCTCTGCTTTTTCTTCTTCTTGAAGCTAGCTCCCAGTATGAAAACCACTTCCTTGCCTGCACTTCAATTCACCAGTCCTCAGTTGCCTCTTGGTCAGCACAGGAGAGTCCAAAAGGCAAGAGAGGCATTGCATGTGCTGAATACCTATCCTAAGTGCCTCTCTGAGTGTCATCGATGAAGCAGCATGCCAGGCAGAAATCTGGAGTAGCTGGGACGTCTGTGAGTATGATCTTCACTTAGGACTGGCAAAAGCAGTTATGCCTGTGGAATCTGCTCACATATATCTTCAAGGCAGGATTTTGCCCCATTACAAAGCTATCCTGCCAAGAAATACATTTCCTAAGGGCATCAGAGAACAGTTTTGCTATCTGTACTGCCACAGCTTTCAAGTCCTATTATATGTGCCCTCCTTTGCTTCAATGGTGGTTACGCTTGAATAAAGACCAAAGAGAATGTGAGAAATATATTTTATAATTTGATTACCAGTTAATGAAATTTTTTTTTAAATTATCAAATCTGTGTGATCTTTCTATCATTTATTATGTGTACAAAAAAAGTGTGCACAGCTGTAATGGTGTCACCCTGTAAAATGATTCCTATCAGCTGTCCAGATGAAACATGGTAGAAGATACCTATTTCTGCAACAGAAATACAGCTAAGATGAATGAACTTATTCCATTTCCTCCTGCATTAATCACTTTTTAGTGTTTAATAGATATTAACAGAAGACATCTTTAAATCATTACTGCTCTTTAAGATCTCTTGTGGCAATGCTGATTTAGACATCTACTCAAGAAAAAAAGAAAAATAGTTTGCAATGATATTCCATTAGTTTAAGATACTTTCACCACCAGTAAGAATGATAAATGTTTGGGATTAACAGAGTATAATTAGAACATAAAATGTATATTTAATTTTTTTTTCTTTTTTTTTTTTTTTACTATAGCTAACATACGGCATAGAAAATTAAGAATTCTCTCCTGCTTTTTTACTATGTGGTATGTTTATAAATGAAACCTGAAAGAACACAGACTCTTGCCATCCTCAACATGGTTTCAGCATTTTAGCAATAAGACAGTAATTTTCTGCCTCAGCACTTTTGGTAGGATTCCAGAAGAATGTGTACAATAAGCCCTCTTATAAGCAGAAAGACAGTAATTGAAGTAATTGTATATATATATATATATTTTTTTTTTTATTTGATGATGGCAAGCTTTTCTCCTTTTGAAGGTGTAATGTAAATCCCAGAATTTCCTGAGTATATAATCATGTGCTAATGTTACATTTTCATTTAATCTACAAGAAATCTGCCAGTTTGTAGGACCCTTCAGAATCACTTAAGCTGTTACTTGGACTGAGAAATATTAGAATATGATCGAGTTTATTCCTAGGATCATCTCACCTAAGGATTCACTTCTAAATGTGAAGACAAATCCAGAAGTCATTTTTGAGTGGGACTAATTTCTCTAAATATATTGCTTACCTTAGCAATCCACACTTAGTCCTAAGTCTGTATCAATAAAGTAAATGGATAATAGAGTGTGAATCATCATATTTCAAGAGGTGCCTTGATGGATCGCAATTTGGAGTGCTTATTTTTCTCCATTGATTACAGAGAGAACCTAGTGTGATAACTACTATATAAACATGGGTGAATGCCAGTCCATTTTAATTCTACTATATTATCTATTCATAATTCAGAGATTTCTAGATAAGAATTGTTTTGTAAAAATAGTAGTATTTATTGTTTCCACAGTAAATGTATAAAGATGTCACTTAAGATTGTACTGAATGCTAGCTAAAAATGCAGCAAGCATCTCACTCCTTTTAAATTTACAATAGATGGACAAGAGTGAGTTGCTCGATGTTACACAGAATTCATCAGCAGACAGAGAATAAAACCTCGATAAGTTTATGGTCCAGAACTTATACAGAATCATGTTAGCTCAGATAAACTTGAGCTAGTAATTAGTGTATAAATGATCACCACCATACTTTAAGTTATCCTTTGTATGAGGAAGAAACCTCACTCTACCCACCTTTTTGTAAATATTAGGCTGTAGTTGGCTGCTTTGGTGATGTTGACAAATGGGCCGTCTCCAGTGAATAATACAGTTGATGACATATTTGCATCCCTGGAAGGAAAAGATACACATGCATATTTTTAGATATTTATCCTGTTCCACCAGTGGAGGAATCTTTAGGAAATGATTATGCTGGTGGAATAAACTGCATCATTTTTTTTCCTGAAATAATGACTATTTATCAGGAGATTTTTGAGGCTTGAAACTCACATGGATTAAAATGCAACTCACCTACTTTCACTCTTACATCTTATTCTAAGATTTCTGATGCTTCAATAATATTGAAATACAGAAATTAATTATTTTAGTAGCACTAAGTTATCAATTTCTGCTTTTCTGTGCCACAGTGAAGGTTTGCAGTACGAATTCTTAAACATACGGAGCTAAAACTTAGTATGCAAAATGGAACAGTAATAGATGAACCTTAGAATATCACAGGTTTGCTTTTGTTGGAGGAGGGTAATTATATTGGTACTATACTTCTGTGCCTGGAGGAGAAATGAAACTACATTTTATATCATGAAGAATCTAATGGAATAAATGCTACCTTCCTTAGAATTTAGGTTTCACCTCGTATATCTGTTGAAATCAAAATAACTGTGGAATTAGTCCAAGGTGTCATGTTTGCTATTCAACAGGATAGTTCCTCTGAAGTAGGGTGTATTCCTTGACTAACTTTTTTTGTAACAATGGCCCGTTGAACACAAAGAATTCTGTGTACTATTGGTGAGATAAATTGTTTTGATGTTTACAACCCATATCCAGATTTACTTTATAGCCCATTCTGCATTATATACTTTGTAATACCCTATATGACCAGCTTGAAACATACTCCCAAGAAACATATTTGCTTTCTCTTGAGGAAGTGTGGAGAAAAAAGTTAGCTATGGTCAGACTACATAATTTTTTTGGAGGTGACAGCCTACTCCCACCTGACCCTTTAGCCGTACATATCTCAGGAGCAAGAAGAGAACCATTTGTCCAGGTTTAATACACAAGAAGCACCTGTATATCAAGGAAGTAGCATCTCTCCTCTTCAAGTGCAGTAAATCTCATTCTCCTGGGAAGTATGAGGTGTAGAATCTGCCTGCCAATCTGCTGTGTACGGAGAGTAAGACCAAGCATAGGAGAATGGAGAGGTTTAATAGCCCTGCTGTGCCACTAGGAGAGCTATATGACCCACCCTACTGAAAAAGTCATTACTGAAGTATTTCTTAACCTGGAAATGACAAAACCCACTTTATTCTGTCTCTAGATATATAGATATAGGCAGAGTGTCTGTACACTCTAGCCTAGTGTACAGACTTTTTCAATATAAAACACTAATATACTAATAAGTACTTCAGAGATTACCCCAGAACCCTGAACTGACCTTTTAGACAGTCCAGGAGAGTAGTAAAGTGCCAGCTAGGTAGAGTCAAATTCTACGATGAGGAACTTCATTGATACTGGTCTAATCACTGAGCCATGGTAAGTGCAAATGTGTGAAAAAGGCACTATGTTGTTTCTTGAGAAAGTTAGTAAGCAGGAGCTCTTACCAACGTGTCCTGGTTTCAGCTGGGATAGAGTTAATTGTCTTCCTAGTAGCTGGTACAGTGCTGTGTTTTTGAGTTAGGTAT
>JAVJGG010000031.1:23823849-23838700 GCA_035590195.1 Aviceda cuculoides
CTTTCCTTTCCTTTCCTTTCCTTTCCTTTCCTTTCCTTTCCTTTCCTTTCCTTTCCTTTCCTTTCCTTTCCTTTTTCAAAATACAGATTATTTTCAGATAAATGGGAGCTAATTAAGAATAAAATCTATGGTATTATACCTTGCAGTTTCTGCTATAGTTAACATTGTTCAGTTACTAGTGTTCTTCCCTGTCAAAAGTGACTAATGATTTGAAGTTTCAGATGTTCAGCACTTTCACAAAAGTTTAGAGACCTTAATGTCAAGTCAAACATACAAGTAAAAAGGCACTGAAAGCCAAGAGTCTCCTTTCGAAACCTGTCTGGGAGGAAAGGTAGCAGAGACGAAAGTAACAAAAATGAATGAGGAAAGCATTCACAAAAGTAGGATTAAGCTACTTTGGTATCAGTTATGTAACAAAAGCAGATCAGATAGACAGTAAATACAAAGTTATAATTCTTTCTATGGCCAAAGTGTATTTTTAATAGCACCATTTAATATATTTACAGGAAATATACAGTGATAAACTTAAATTCTATTGAAAAATTGTTTATTTTCTTTATTTTACCTTCCTGGACTTACTGACTGAAACATTTAATTATCTAGAAGTCTTATTTAAGGTAAGGTAGTTGTTTTGCTTCTGAATTTTTAATATTCATATAAAATGATTCATTCATCAGTCAGTATGGCCTGTTGTATAATATGAAAACTAAAGCATATGGTTTATAAAGGCCTGAACCAGATTTTCACACATTCAGTGGCCATAACTGATGCCAGATTTTCCATAGAATTTAGGTCTCACTTAGACAGGTTTTTTATTATGTTGCATACTGCCCAAAAGTATTTATTTTCAAATTATGCTTCCTTTTAAAAAACTTAGTATTTCATGGAAAAATAAAATACAAAGAAAAACCTACTTTTCTTGTAAAATTAATTTATTTACTGACAATGCTTTTATCTTTGGGCCTGCATGCTAATGATATTAGCTCTGTCCTTTGGCTGCAAAGATAAAGAATAAGCATAATTCTTTTGCAAAAGGAACCTTTGAAATATATTTAACCACAACTGGCAATGGCCACTTTGAGAACTCTGCCTTGTTAAGCTTAATTTTTATTTTACGACAAAATATGGGCAAAGCTAGCTCAGCAAAAATGCTGAACCAGCTAAAAAAGAGGCATGGTGTTGTTGGACTTGACAAATGTGAAAGAGAAGGCAGAACAAGAAACAGAAAAATGGTGATGTGTCCATATAAACCTACCTCTCAATCTTGCATGACAGGAATAAATGGAGTTGATTTTACAAAGGTAACCAATGGTTAAGATTCTTTTAAAGATTAAGAAAATTAATGTTCTTATTACTGTTAATCTATAAAAAAGCTGCACCTAGCTAAATATGCTGGGAGACACTTGCCTTTTATGATATTTGAAATAAGAAAAAGAGCATAGATTCTTGTCAAATTTCTGTTCATGTAAATGAACGGTACTTCACATATCTCTGAATGTGTACTGCTTTTTCTTTCTCTTTTTTTCTGCTGTCAGACTTTCACAGAAGTAATACAAAGACTCTAATTAATTCTATCAAGATTTGGCCTGGAGTTAGTGTAAGTATTTGTCCTGGTAAGCATATTGCTGTCCCATGTACTTTAGCATTTAGCTCCATATTGCATGTCTTTGTAGAGCTGATTGCTGAGTTACTTATGAGTGACAAGTCTAATTACAGTCCCCAGCAAACCCAGGAGTCTTTTAGAAGGGGACTGGCTGGGACCAGAAACACTGTTGTCCAGATATTTAAAAGACTAACTTTTCCCAGATCCTTCACACAGTAAGGACCAAATTTTTAAAGATGCAAGAAGGACCATATTGCAAACATTAATCAGAGTTACTGTATACATTTTTCTCTTCTAGTGGATGTGATCGATAATAAATATTTTACAAATGCATTTAAACACTCATTAACGACACCCTCAAATGAGTCACAAAGTGATGTTCTTTTCTGGGGCTTGTATAGCGAATAGTTCATATTTGCCCTCTTAACATTTGAATAGTTTTTGGTCAAAATACTGAGTCAGTTTTTCACATAATATCACACAGAGTTGCAGATGATACAGGCATTGGTCCAATTACACTAAAGCAACAAAAATGTCACTTGTCATGCTAGAAAACATAAAGTACAAATGGGTAACTACTAGGCTGTTTCTCTTCAACTTTTTCATATTTCTGTTGATCAAGGCCTGAGATTCATCTTCCACTCTCCACTTTTTCTCAAATGTATTTGACCAGTGGTATAACCTCTTAAATATAAGGGTTCATAAGCTTACCTAGATGGTATCCAGTAGTAAAGTTTGCAAGAAATCCTTTCTTTGTTGCAGACTTGTCCGTAAGGAGGATTACTGTCATCTGGTTTGTTGTAGAGAAGACATCTGGCAATGGGTCTTGTCCTGTATAGACAGCTATTCTCCAGGAGAACATGAATAAATTTAAGCTATTTTGTTCTTATGTATTTCAAAATGTTTTGGGTTCAAAAGCAAATACTGATACCAGATGAATAGTTATTCCCCCAAACCTAACTGCTGTCAGCCTGCAATGATCAAGGCTCAATCCCAAACTTGACAGACCAGTATAGAAAAACAAGGCTTGACTAAGAGATTATGCTTCTGTTTGTCCACATACGTGAGCAGTCTTATTGATTGGAAGTTAATTTCTTTTGGATTGCATGGAAAGTTGAGTGTGTGCAAACATTTAGGAAATGTGATGTCATGTACAGTATGCTTTCTCAAGCATGCTTTCCTCCTAATTTCTGAGACCCCAAAATGTGAAGAAATGTATAATGAAATTAGGGTGAATTAATTTCTTTTATATTATACCCATCAGTTTGCTCCAGCTGTCTGATTACATTCATTTTTGTACCCAATGCTGTTACTTGCCCAAAAGTAAGGAATTTGGTCCTCTGCCGTCTCTGACTTCAACTACATCATGAATATTTTCCAGATCAAAAACCTCAAAATGAAGTTGAATGTTTTTTCCCTTTTCAGCATTTAAGTACCACACACCTAGAAAATAATAACACACACACAGAAAAATCACCTTTTTTAATTGTTACATTTACTGTATTTTTCATGTTGAAGGTTTTTGGGGAAAAAAAGAATTTCTTCTAAACTATTAAGAATCACCCAAGAGACTTAGAAGTCTACATCTTTAAAAGCATCTTATGCTGTCAAGATTCAAAATTCAATTGACTCTCATTCTCTAAAAAACTATTGAAAACTGGATTTAGGCTCCGAAGACATATACTCATGCATTTTTTACCATTCATGACAACTGTGAATTTCCTTGAATTAGCAAAGCTAATTCTTGTGTAACTGAAAATGTGAGAAATAGTCTTGTAATTTAAGTCTTATTTGATAGTAAGATAATTTCTATTACCAGTCACAGAGGCCTGTCTTTCAAGTTAGATATCTTTTTTAGAGAAGTATTTGCTTCTGTTTACCCTATGCTTTATGAAATTTAATCTGTGTAAGTGTGGATACTATGGAAAACTTGTAAAGAAAGTAAAAAAAAAAAACCCAACCATTTTTTAATCTGTTCATAGAATGAAAAGTATTTTCTCACTAGTACGAATCTCATCTGGGAGCCTGTAAAATTAATACCTGGAAATGAGAGCCATATCTCAGGACAGAAGCACAAAATTGTAACTCTTGTGATTAGCATCCCAACACAATTCTCCAGTTAAAGGTGAAGTAATAAATAATTAAAAATTAATTAAGAAGCAATGACAGAGTTCTCTTCCTTGCTTCCTCCATCAACAGCACATAGCAGACCATGTTGAAACGTTTTCACTTTTACCAGCTGTAGCTTAATCTAAATCAAGTAACATCAGTAGAATAATGATGTCTTTTCACTAGTGTGTAAGAAACATTCAATAAAGAGAGGATCCCTTGCAAAATGCATGCACAGATTCTTTTCCACTAGAAAAGGTTAACCATTTAACAGAAGAGATGATGATGTTAACCTGGCAAATACATTGAGGTGTAATGGTAAAATGGGGACTTTCAGAGCCTTATCTGTTGTTGCATTGACATAAACATATTTGACATAATAGGCACGATGGAATTGGCTGGTCTGAACCCATTCCAAGGTATTATGCTTGTCTTCATCACTTTTTAATCAACTGGCACACGATTCCTTTGCTTCTGCTAAGTGCCATATAAACTTCAGTTAAAAGATCCCACTGTATATGGCTTAGACCTTTTTTGCTTGAGAGCATCTGACTTGGGAAAGCAGATTTAGTATCACTAATTTTATATGGCTAAACTTTTCCTGAAGACTTGGAGAAGAATGACTCACAAAAGGCTTGATTAGGGTAATCATTTGGAAAGTTTTCAGAGCTGAATGTACTGGATGGCTCCCATAGTTCAGCTGGCCCTCCACAGTCAGCTGGAAAAGAAAACATTTCAAAAACATAATTAACCTATTGTCTTACTTTTACAATCCATTGTAACGAAGATGATTTGGAAAAAGTAATTTTATGAAGACAATATTCAAGCTAAATTAATCACTGTAAGTGTTCAGTTACAGTGCCATTGGTATAGAGCTCGAACAATGAATTGTGAGAAACCAACACTCCGGTGACGACACAGAGCATTGAGGAAACAAGGTGTGTAAGAAATTCACTGTTCTTATTAGTTACAGTGTCTAAGTCAGACCTGCTGACAGATACAATTGATGCCATAGCGTTATCTACAGCTATAGTTCATGTACTGCTGTTTGTGAAGTGCTAGTGCCCAGGTGCAGAACTGTATTCATGATGGTTCTATGAGAAGTCTTCCTCATGTAGTTAGGGGAAGGACAAGTCTGTGCTTCATTTGATTATTGGTCTGCACATGACAGAAAATATGAAGAAAAGAATGTGATATGGTTAACTGTATAATTTACATTAATATAAAAGCTAGAAAATGTCAAAGAAAGAGAGGCAAGACCCCCCGCCCATGTAACCTATTTATGCACTTAGCTTGTATGTCTCGCTTATTATCTGATTGATCTTTTTGCAACATTAGCAGAGATACTCAAGTATAAAGCCCATTTTGTCATCTAGCAAATAAACTTTATAATAAAAAACCCCTTATGCTGTTATTTTGGTTTCATCAGGACCCTAAAAACTTCTACAGTTAAACCTTGTGAATGGTAAAAGTAGCCATTTGCTTTTTCCTTGAAACTACTGCTCCAATAAGAAAGGTCTTTACCACAATCATGTATATGCGCTTATATCTAAAAATGAATAAAATTTATTTAAAAGCAAATATTGTAGATACGTATATATACCATACATGCACTCACACAGACACAGCTAACTGTACTTCATATATTCAAATTCTCTTTCAATATATAGTTTAGTAGTGGTTTATATCCAAAATATGTCAGCTTCATATTCCAAAACATTACTTCATATTGAGAAATATTATTTGTTTTCATTTCAGCTGTACCGTCAGAATGAACTTTGGTGTTTTCCCACTTCTGTTGTTTGCAATTATTAAAAAATAAACAGTACTCCTCCACCTACTTCAGGAAATAGAAGTTAAGGCAGAAGAAATCTACCTTTTTTATTTTGTTTTGTTTTTGTTTTATTCTTCAAATTAAAATGGATTTTTTTAACTTTCAGACTTTGGCTAAACTTTAACACCCCCCACCCCCCCAAAACACTCTCCCAGCTCAAATTTTGTGTTTCATTATCTGCCACTATTGCATACTCTGAGGCACTTGGCTGGAGACTTCATAATCTACAAGTCCTACTGAGTTTGCCTATTGAATCACACTGGTAGGAAGCTCCACTAAATACAAGAAAGATTTGAACTTTCTCACTAAAGCCATCTTACAGAACTTTCTATTTCACCAAATCCCTCCTGGCAATAAAAGCCAAGCTGATCTGATCTGGTGTTGACTTCGTAAGGCACTTTAGTAATGATCTTTCTCTTGCATGGATAAATGAGTAATTGATTTTACTAATGTCTGGAAAAAATGTTTTAAAAATTTCCAATGATCTTTAAACACAAATTTATATGGAGTTATTGGTATAGCTGTCACCTGTTAAAGAACCAAATAGCAACCAGCACCAATAATCTTGGTCCTTTCATTGAGCATAATAGATGATTTTCTCAACACTATAGAAAATTATATATGACCCATTCATAAAAAAAATTCCTCTGTGCTTTGGCCAAAACTTTAATTTATAGTGACATGCACATCTTAAGTGTGGAATCTAGACTGTAGTTTCCACACCGTTGTTTGTGTTAAAAGACAGTTTATAAATTAATATGAAGATGAAAGCAATCTTTGTTTTAGATGAAAGTGTAAGATGACAGTGTTGTGCAAAAGACAAAAGCAAATCCAGCTTCCCTATCCCACCACCAAAATTTTTTTTTTACTTTCCAGTGAGCTTTTCTGGCACTGTGAATGATGCCAGTGCCTCTTACTGAAGTGCTAAGTCTAGCAAAAGAAATTGGCTCAGCTCAGATTCTTTCATCTCTTGTTTATAGACATGACATTTGTAGTGAAATCATTAGTGTTAGTAAGCTTGCCCCACATCCATCAAAGTAATTTCATACTTCTCTGAAGATGATTGATAACATTCACTTTTTTTCAGCTGGTTATAGATAGCATATACATAGCATGCCTCAACAAAGTTATGCAAAAAGTTAGTTTTTCCAAAGCAAGAGCTTAGACTGTTCTTTTGTATCATATTGAAGGACAGTATGGAACCTCTCTAATGTGTTTCATAAGGAGTTATGTGCCATATGACCACTTCCTTTTTTTTTAATATTAAAACTTCATCACCATATTTTGGGTAGAGATCTATAGTGTAAATGACTTTTCTTTGGTGTTTTGACAACACCGCTCAGCTACTATGTACCACAGGGTTGTTCTACCACTATCATTAGACTGATACTAACTTGTGAGGTGTGTTGACCCACAGCACCTGAAACATAGCTGGAGGTGGCAGACCTCGGCACCTCTCCACAGTATTACTTTAATGAAAACTGCAGTCAAGTTCCAAAACTCACTTTGGTAAATTATAACTGAAATTACTATTGTTATTAAAATCTAATTTTGCTGACAGAGACATCTTGTTGAACTTTACTTCCTTGTGTCTCAGGATGGAGCTCTCAAACTGAATTTTGCTCTTATTTTCAGAAATGTCCTGATGCAGTAGATTTAGTGGTGATAGTTTTGATAGAATGACAATATTAGTACACATTGCTTGCTCACATGCAAACAGGTTTTTTCTATTATTTTAATTTTAGACTATTTTTATTTACTATATGCTGTCAAGAGAGCAACTAGCTCTGCTTTGTAAGTGACAGTAAATCTGATAGGAGGCAGTCCTGGAACATACTCACTGTTTGTTTTAATGATTTGAAGCCATCTGTGAAAAGGTCTTTTGTAGAAATCTCTTTTTTTCCAAAAGGTTCATGCCTTTTTCACAATAAATTACAAACCCCTATTAGATATTTTAATGATTCTTTTCCACAAGATCTATTCATATCTGCACCAGTTTTTGCTTTGAATGTGCGTGGACCTGATTAACATCATATGCAATCTTTCTTCATTATTTGATATACATTTTCCAAATTTATAATGATGGCTACAGGTATTTTTTCATATTTTTCTCAGTGATACTCTTCTAACTAGCTCTGCGAAACTGGAATGCTTTGAGGAAACTTAAATCTCTGTGCTTTCCCTTAAATGGCTCTATAATATGATGGGTCTGGATCAAGCTGTACAACCTGTCTGGAGAAGTGCATATGTGCAATAGGTAGTGATGTTTCATGTTTCATTAACTTCTACTTGACTTGGAGAAGATGGCAAAAATGTGCAAACAAAATGAACCCTTCTCCAGTTTTCCACTGAACCTGTGATTCAGAAGAGGTGTCAAGAAGATAGTGAGATGAAATGAGATGAGGCACCGTCAAGCAGGAAATTTATTACTGGAGCAAGTGCTCATTCATCACTCCTGCCTTATCACAAGCAGTAGAGTTAGCAAAGGCAAAATTGAAGAAATCAGGTTTAGGTCTTGACACATGCCATAATTTATGCAAATATTGAAACCTCTCATTAGATGAGGGAGTGAAAAGGGTCCTTTGATTGTTTTTTTTTTGTCCACTCATTTCCTCCAAAACCAGAAGAACTGCTAACTGTTCTTCTGTCCTTTCTGTTTCCCTATTTAATTTTTTTTTTTTTCAAATCAAATATTGCTTTCTTTTTCCTTTTTAATGTAATCAGATGTAATAGGAATAACAATGCAGCCAAATGCATATTGGAAAGAACTCATTCATCGTGAGCCTTGTTTCAGATAATACCTTTTGGATATTAGGCACTGACATAGATCCTGCTCCATTCTTAAACCTTTCTGGCACTATTATAGATCTATTCCCCTAAATATCTGAGTTGTCAGTGTGCATGTGTTCTCAGAGCTTGGTGAATT
The DNA here is from genome assembly GCA_035590195.1 of Aviceda cuculoides. NCBI lineage: Eukaryota > Metazoa > Chordata > Aves > Accipitriformes > Accipitridae > Aviceda > Aviceda cuculoides. Next base: position 23,832,322 of record JAVJGG010000031.1, read on the forward strand.
TTTACCACTGAGACCTCTAGTGATATTATTATGTGATTTTGCTTATTCTTTTATTCCCTTGCTACATTGCTTATAATTTCAAATATAGAGGTTATAATCTTCTTTCTTTTTCTTCTTCCTTCCCCTTCACTGGCTTCCTGGAAGCTTTACTAATTAAAGCTTTTAGAGATAAATTCTGAATTCTTGAATCAATCTCCGCTCTTCAAGTTTTGGAAGATACTGTACTGATAGCTTTAGCTGTGAATCTACCAGTTCTGTTGCTATCGATGGGTCACGGGCAGGGAACCTGATCCCTAGTACGTCATCGTGAAGATAATTTTATAATGCTGAGGAGAGATTTTTATAAAACTGAAGGTTGAAAATTCTGAATCACCCATACACAAATACAGTAATAGGAAATGGCAATCAACTGTAATTTAGTGTTTACTTACTGGGAACTGAAGGGACAGTAGCAGCAGTTGGAATCGCAGTTGGGTCTACGTAAATACTTTCATTACACTTTCCCTTTGTCAGGCCAATATCATCCAAGGCAATATCACTGGCACCACGCTTTTTAAAGGCATCAAAAATAACCTGAAGTTCATGAAAAAAGGTTAGGATTTTATAATTTAATGAAACATTTTTCAAGTTGCTATGCTGAACCATTCTGTTTTCTTTCCTGAGTGCTCTTATTTCCACTGTAATCTACACTGGTGCTACACTTAGAGGAGGGCATTGGGGATGAGACAGGATTCCTCACAAAGCAAAATGGCACTATGCAAACCAAGTGGAATGGCACTATGCAAACCATTCTAAGGAATGCAGGAACTTCTTTGTATATATGATGAACATGATTCAAAATTATTCAATAAATTAACTTTTTATATATAAAATCACATAATTTCTGAAACACCAATTCTGTATCACTCATCAGTCCAAACTTCTCCTGATCTAATGGCATATCCCCATGCAAAATTGAAATTAATCTCATTTGCTTGTTATTGTGCTTTAATATCCACGTATTTAAAGTAATCCTGCTACCAATGAATTTGTGCTGGTGAAATACAGCTAGGTATAACACTCTTCTTGAGATCATAAACCACACATTTGCTGGAAATCTGATGCAGCTAGGTCACAGATCCATTTACTTCCTAAGTTGGTAAACACATCTTTCTGGCAATCTTTTTGCATCAATCAAAACTACTATAGCAGGACAAGCCATCCCAAATACCTTTAAAAATAAATGGTTTTTAATAGAGAGTTGCTGAACGAATTGTCTAGCATAAGTTTCCTCCTTTTGTTTACAGGTAAGTCAGGTTGGTTGTGAACAATATGATGCCAAATACATTCCCATCTGGAACACACTTTCGGTGAATTATTCTGTAATTAGTGAAAATACTGCTTCAGAATCTGAAGTTATTTTATTGAAATCTTTTCATAGCTAAGTGCTTCATATCACACTCACTGCCAAGATTTTAAACTCCATATCAGATTTTGATAGGCCTTGAACCCCCTTTTTTTGTGGAAAACTCTCTTTCATGATAACGTTGATTGTCCCATGACAATGTTAAGGTTTTCTGTTTTCTACAATAATAATACTTTATATTCCAGAGCACGGAAGTGGGAGGAACGACAATTCAAATGGGGACTCCAGTCTTCTGCATGCTAACATTAATTTGATGGCATGCGTTAGTAAATAGTACTCAATATTATCTTTGGAGCTGTGGATCATTGCTTTCATTTGGCAGAAAACTCTGATATCAGTTTAACTAAAATTTTAAAAAGAACTAGCAATTTTACAAACCTTAAAATCAGATGTTTCGTTTAAAGTTACTTGTCCGTAATTCCAGTTGTTTCCATAGTTTCCTTCTTTCTGGAAAATGATCTTTTCCAAACCATGCTCATCCCTTATGCTAACTCTTAAACGGTAAACATTAGTACTGTACATGAAATACCTAGAGGGGGGACAGTAATTTTGTTATTATTAGAACAAAGTGAAATTTAATTAAAAAATATAAAGCTTTTTATTTTATAAACAGTTTTATGGAATTAGGACTAATTCACAGTGAGCATGAAAATAAAATGAATTGTATGTTTAGATTATACCTGGAAGTTTTCCTTGGTATTTTGCTATATTTTCTGCAGAGGCCTAATTAAGCTTCATGACAAAAAACATTTCAGAGATTCTTAATATCATTTCTGTATAGAAATGAATATTGGATGCAGGGTGAAAAAGAAAATACATTAAAGCTAACTGCAAGAATCAAAACTATAAAGGAGTCAAAATTTCAGGCCTAGAGTTGAGACTGATCATGGAAAACTGAACAGAGGCAGGCTTGTATTGCTGGCACACTGACTTTGATTAATATTATACATGAAACAAAGCTATTTGGTTTTATTCTTAAACAAAGTATATGTTTAGAAATTATGTAAGAATACCAAAAGCTTAGACAAGTTGAATCTGAAGAGACCAGGGGCAAGCTCAGAATCCGGACTCTCTCTTCTCTGAATCCAAGTCCTGTGGGTGTTGAAATATAAAATCCTGCAAGATAATAAGCACATTTTAGTCAGTACAGAATTACTGAAATTTCTTTTTTAAACGAGAGTTTTTACATTAGAAATAATATCAATAATATAAAGCACAGATAGTGTCGCATGACTTGGAAGATTCCTGACACAGCGAATGTGAATGATTATGCCAAGTTATATTCATCAGTCAATAACATATTAAAATCAGCTTCTAAGCTTGTTAGACACTCCTCAGAACTAGACATGAAATGGGAAACTAGTCCTTTTGAAGTCAGTGGGAGATTTGCCTTTTGTTTAGTGAAGGCAGTGATTTACCTGAGCGATTTCTACTTAGTTTATAAAAATGTCTTCCTGTTTGACATTGTTTGTGATTTTGCAGAACAATTTCCTGACATTCTTATAATTTTTATCCACATAATAATGTGAAATATTGGTTGCATGTTGAGGGGGGTGAGAGAATGACTACATGAATATGTTATAGTAAGGTGAAGCATTATAAACAAGAAAAATACATTATTTGGGGAAACTGGGGTTTTAGCTCTTTCTATTTCCTCGTAGCTGGGAATTTTGACTTCTTGCTGCCATGTAGAAATATAATGTGAGGCCAGGCTACAGAAGCATTGTGATTTGTCACAAGAAAAGCAAAATTAGGCAGAGTTAGAAGTCCTAAAATAAAACTCTTGCTTTATTGAAATCATGGCTGTAATCCTAGATTTTATTCTATCTATCTAATACATATATATTCAAAAATTATATTCATAGAAACTACAAATAAATATAATTACATAATTTAAATTATATATACTATATTCTGGGATTTATACTTCTAGATTAGCTAGCTTTTCATGTAGGATGTTAAAGTACCTGAAAATTAGTCTGAAATCTGAATCAGGCCTTTCATTTCCTGTGTTGACTTAGAAAGCATGCATTAAAATGTACATGGTGTCTAACTTTAAGAAAATGAGCATAGCATTCTTTTTCAGAAAGGGACTTCATATAGTCAAAGTGATAGTTCTCTGTTTCATCAGTTGTCTGAGCATTCAGAATGAATTGTTGAATATGTATTGAGTCCTTTTCTTTTCAAGAGCAGCAAAACAAAAATACACTGTCTCACTGAATGTATGTAATAGCTGGATACTAATGATGCAGCTCATTTTTGCTTCACAGGCAGGTTGTAGAAATTTTGAATATTCAATATAATAGCAACATTACATATAGCAACTTTACAGATGTCAGCTTAGATCTAGCACAGTGAAACAGAGAGCACCTAAAATAAATTAGCATTTTCAAGAGAGATAAAAATAATTGTCAAGTAACAAATATTATGTTCTTTCATCTGATTTGTATTCTAGGAGTCAAATGGGAAGATAAAACAGTGTTCTGAAGATTGCTTAGAAAATGTTCATTTACTCAGAAAGAGGTGGATAATTTCTATCCAATAATGTGCTGAATAATATTTTTCTTTTCCTGGGAGTAACTTCTTCTAGAATAATCTGATATTTTTCCAGTCATTTGTCACTAAATAAGTTCTGTACAAGTCTTGCATAGAATACATATAACCATTGCAAAATCCAAGTTATGTTAAGTAGTTTTAGCTGGACTGATGAATCAGCTGAGAAAGAGATTGGTTTTCCTGTTGAAGCAGAAAAAACTTTTGGAGTCTAATTCTGGGATAAAGATTCATGATATATGTTCAAAATCTGATTCCTATCAGTATTGTCTCTTTAATTAAAACCCACATTTGATATGATCACTCTTGCAATTAAGTTGTTTTGCTACAGCAGTTGCTGGAGTGTTTGTGTGTTTTGCACATGTGTTGAAAATTAGTGTGTTTGGTGTACGATTTTAACTGGGGACACAGATGCCCTATGTACCCTGCAGGTCAATTTTATGTTAAATCAAAATTATTGTGTGACAACCACGAGGATTTCACCAGTAGATAGTGATGAAATAGAAGTGATTTCCCTAAAATGTAACTATACTTGTTTTTTTCCTTAAAGGTAAACATGCAGTTATTTGACCTATAACACTGTTGCATAATAGAAATTAATTTCTCAGTGAAGGCACCTTGGAATATTAATAGCATTGAAACTTTTCAGTACCTTACACTTTAATCACTTTATATATTCCTTTATTTCTTCTTTTAGTTTTGGTATATTTCCACAAGATGGGAATTAGTAGCATAAAATGTTTTATGTGGTAGTCCTGTCTCATTTTTATGGCAGAATAAAATTACATCCCAATAATACCACTATGAAGAATCCATTGTACAGTGGTACAACATAAGATAAATCAAGATTTTTCTTTAATCTGCAAACAACTTGTATTTGATCTTACCTGACATGTTGCCAAATGTATGATCAAAATCAGGACCACTCATAAAGGGAAAGGTAGGACCCTGAAGTCTCTCCCAGTCTGAATCATCATCTAAATCTTGTATCCAGTAACAAAAGCCATCTTCAAAAGTGCAATTGACTTTCTCATAATCTGTGAATAAGAACCTCTAGTAAATAAAAATGACAGAGACGTTAAGTATTTTCTCAGAATTACATAAGAATGAGTGACAATGTAAATTTTTAAGTATGTTTGAAAACTGGAGCTCACAGTGACTCAGTTTCCTCTTCTATGCAATGCAACATAATTACTCAAATAAACGTGTCATTTGTACTCATTAACAAAACACTGTCGCTGAAGGCGGCTCTACATGCTCTTGCACTCATTCACCAACCTTCTTTTTTGATCCTTCACCAGTGATGTGGGGGAGTGAGGGAGGATCCCTTGCACAGCAAACACTAAGGGCTAACCCTGCTCTTTTCCTCTTTTCTTTGCCAAGGCCCGGAATGCTCCAGCTGAAAGGGCTCACTACCAGAGCTGAACGCTTAGAAGATAAGTGCTGGGCTCCATGCACCAGGGATGCCCCTTTCCTTGTCCTTCTTTGCTCCTTTGCTCACATACATTTGCTGCAACATCCTCATCACTTTTCTCCCCATGATATTTTGCTCAGTGTCTTTTCGTGATGCCTTGAAGTGTGGGTCAGCCCTCAGCAAGGGCTTCCACATGACAAGGGTTAGTTGGCACTCTGGATGCCTCTTGCAGCATGTCCCTTCCCAGTCACATCCCCTATTCAGATCCTGCTCAAAATTTAGCAGCTGAAGAAGCCTTCACTTGTGCAATCTGCAACTAAATTTTTTTCCCAACTACTAAAGAACACCAATGCATGAGTCATATTGCTGCATTTTGTTGTCACCGTAGATTTACTGGATCTGGGCTTCTTCCAATGCCTATTTACTGAAGCAGGTATTTTCCTGAATGTTAGTTTTACCATTTGGGACTAGCACTTGTGCCAATAAGAATAATGATTAGTGTCAGTGATTCAACAGTGTTCATTAGTGAACAAACTTGCTGAGAGGAATCTGATGGAGATAGGGCTAGAATTTTACTCTTATTTAAAGAGATTAACTTTGCAAGGCATCACCCTACTGCTAGATACAAGACTGTAAACCTGTGGACAGTCTCAATGAAATCAGTGATTTGATCTTTAAAACAGTATAAAATTTCTAAAAGTGGATCTAGTTAGTGGACTGAGGCCAGAAAATACTGCTTCCCTTTTCACCTCCATTTTGTCAAACTGAAAATACGGTTTCACCAACTGTTGTGGTTTGACCCCAGCCAGGAACTAAGCACCACACAGCCGCTCACTCACTCCCCCCCCTCCAGTGGGATGGGGGAGAAAATTGGGAAAAGAAGTAAAACTCGTGGGTTGAGATAAGAATGGTTTAGTAGAACAGAAAAGAAACTAGTAATGATAATGATAACACTAATAAAATGACAACAATAATAATAAAAGGACTGGAATATACAAATGACCCAC
>JAVJGG010000031.1:23838962-23849315 GCA_035590195.1 Aviceda cuculoides
GCATACTGAACTCAAAACACAGCACAGTACCAGCTACTAGGAAGACAATTAACTCTATTCCAGCTGAAACCAGGACACCAAGCTTTTGGGGTAACAAACAAACAGACACACACACAAAATAACCCACTTACTGTTTAGTTCATTTGCATTAAATGTTGTGTACGTTGCATTAAAGCCATTGTGATTTTCAGAATAATCTGATACAAACTGTGCTGTTGCCTCATGAGAAAAAATGTAAATTGTCTCAGGATTAGTCCCTGACAGAGAAGCTGAGAACAAATGAAGAATAATATGGTCAGAGAGAAAACAATCCCATGTGCATTAAAATCCCAGTGCTGTCACAAAAATACAGTGGATTAGCTTTTTTGAGTTTTAAAGAATGCTTTCCCTCTTGTACTGTGATCCTGCCTACAGTAGCTTCAAAACCCTGAAGTTATTTAGCTGTTTGGCTGCCATATAAGTATTCTGCATATCCCATATATCATATGCATCAATATGGGTATCAGCTAGTGGAGAAATGTCTCTTATAGTACACATATTCAACACTATAATCTTCATATCCATGCTTATTGTGCTGTAAATGTTCTCAAAATTTACAGGTACGCACTCTGAAACTCTAGAATCACGGTATTGATTACATACTTTTGTTATATATACTTACTCTCACAGTTTAATTAGCACATACACTTACAGATATTCAAAGAGTAAGGAAACTACAATTGCAATGCTCCAAGAAGTGACTGGACAGGGTGCTAGATAGTCTCATCTAGGCTGCCTTTTCCATGAAAAGGACCAGAGGATCTCTCAAGGTCCCTTTCAACCTACGCAGTTTTATGATTCTATGGTACAATGTATCTAAATTTTTACTTCAAATTCTAAATTGATTTAAATTCATTCATATAAATTCCATACGTGTGAAATGAAAGGATTGATACAAGTCATCATACAGTAAAATAGCTGCTTCTCCATCTATAGCAGATATGATGTCTGACAACAACAGTTAGACTAGTGACCATATTCAGGATAATGAAAAATCCAGAATTCTTCACTGTTCTGTGACAGTTTTTGTCTCTGCTCTTTCTCTTCTGAAGTCCTTGCCCAATTTTGCACAGATAGAGAGACTTTGCTTTTCTGAGGAGGAGCTATTTACCTACTTGTAATACTATATATTTGAAACAGTGCCAAATTATTAAGGAAAGACAATGGGCATCATCTTTCACACTTTTAATTATATGTGCATTATTTTCCTTTCTCCTTCTTGGATTCTTTTGCTTAAGTGGAGAGTCTTAATCTGGACATGTCTTGTAGTCTTTCTTTCCTCTACATTTGGTATTTCTAATACCTGAAAATCTACTCAAACTACAAAGTTTTAGGCAATCCACTGAAGGGCAGTCTTTAACATTGTCTTTATGTCTTTGTAGTATCACTGGTCATCCCCACAGCAGTCCTTAAAACCATGCAAGTTAACGGTTGCTGCAGACAATATTATTGAAGCAATGTCTCACAACTAAATTGAAATTCGAAAGGGGGGTCAAATTCAAAGCAGAACTGAAAGGGTAGAATTTCTCTGTCCTTTATTTTATGAGTCTTTTCCTATTGCTCATTCCTATTCTCTCCCTGCTTTCAAAAATAAGGATAAATAATAAATCTTTCTGACTTCTCTTTGTATGTTTATCATCAAGTATATGTATTACACCTTTGATGGAATTCAGCTATATAAGCTGAGTCTTGTGAAAATTGGGAAAAATCTCAGTTTTCCAGAATAGAATATAGAGACAGAGATAAAGTATCATCAATATTTCAAGGTCTGTGGAAAGCAATGCCATGCTTGTAATGAGTTTCAGGGAGTATCACAGTACTTCTTGCAACAGTTTCAATCTATATGCTTTCATTTTATGTTACTGTGTGTGATGTTACAGGATCTTCTGACAACATATTTCCAGTGAAACACAGCCCCCACAAGACCATGGCTCTGATCAAGTTATCTAGATTGTTCAGATAAGATCTTAAAAAAAAAGTAGATATTTTTTAATATATTAGGGAAGCATTTATCTGGTCACTTCGTAAGAGTAGATATGTTTATCAAGTTCAATTGTCTAACAAGGTAACTTTACACAGATGCATTCTTCCACTTAAACATACACATGCATTTTTTTTCACTTCAGAACACTTATTTTGCCACTTAAATTTTATTAATGGAAAAGTAATATTAGCTGAAAAATAACCTTACCTCTTAAAATCTTGGTTTGTCCTATGCCTTCAAAAATATTTAAACGGTCCGCATATTGTTGTGTATCAAAAGAAGTGAAGTTCACTTTAATGGATAACCCTTGAGGCACTCTAAGATAACAAGAGAAAAATAAACCTCAAAACTGGAAGTAATATTCTAGTAATCTTTTTTTGACTGTAGTAAATTCATTGTGTGCTTGAATGATGTTAAGTTCAGAAACAACGTGAAATTACATTAGTCAAGATTATTAATCAAGATGACCTATCTGGCAAATTTCTAGTTTGTAAAATTACCAAAGGAATAGGGCATAAACCTTTTGTAACAGTACAAGTACTCCTTTACTCACTGGAGTTAAGTATATTTTAGGAACTGAATCTTCTAAACTGCCGAATGTGATATTCAGCTGAACAGGTGTTTTGTTTTGTTTTGTTTTTCTCTGCTTCTTGATAATTTACAATTCCTTTTTAATACATGTTACTAATAGATAACATCTCACTGCTCAGATAGAATTCCTAAAGTCAGAGGAATGGTATCATGGTACCGATATGAATAACAAGATTTCAAAATCTGACTCCTGAAAGTCCAAAATAATGTCTCATATGATAAAAACAGGATTTGAATGAAGATTTGAGGATCTCAAACACACTGTCTGGGAACATGTTATCAAACCTAACCATCACCCAGTAAGTTTAAGAACAAAAGTCACTTTAAAGTGTAAAACATGCTGGGTTTTACTTTGCTGCAGTTACGTTCTTTCAGTAATCTATATTTAAGTAGTTCTCCCATTGCCTTTCTACTAAACATATACAGTAGTCCAATTTCTAAAACTCTACTATCACAACCATCTTAGCTTCCTATACCACTATTTGTTGTTTTCTTGAATTGAGAGGCCTGATGAAGATAGCTTTTCAACAGCAATCTGCTGGTGCTTATCAGTACCAATTAGTAGAGAAGCGTGAAGTAAATATTTGAATATTTGCATTTGCTTTTTTTTTTGGTTATATATTTCTCCATAGGAAAAAAAAATCCTGGGTTTGAAAAGAGTAAAACATGTAGTTAAAAGGTAATCTTTCAGGAAGCTAATCTCTCAGAGAAATATTTAGCATACTGCTCTTTTAAAAGGAAAGGAAATTACATCTTTGTTTGGGGAAGAGTTAAATGGAGTGAAAATGTAAATGCTTTTCCTAAAGGTAATGGGGAAATCTTTCTAGACAAAGGAAGGCAGAAGAGAAATCAATCTTGGATGTGTTGTAGGGTGACTTCTAACACATTTTTATAGGGATAATAAAAATAATAGGACAAAATGTCTCTCATTGGTTACTGGAAAACCCTAGAGGTTTCCTTATAGAAACAGTTGTGTTCAAAAGAGAGATAAAATTTGAGTACCACATTGAATTTTTCAGGTGTTTACTATCATTGTTGCCAGATTTTTTTAAAGCTGATGAGTGAAAAATAAAACCATATGGTTGTTTTTGTCATTGATCAATCTGCAATTACACAGATCTGCAGCACCTGTACTATATTACCTACAATTACTCATGATTCTTTCCAAAATTAAGCTTTTGTTAGCTACATACCTAGTATAGATATCTACCTAATACAATGCTTCTTGCAGCTATAGCAATGTTTGAAGAAAATTTAACAGCTTAGAAGGAAATAGCGCACTTGAGACATGATTATTTATTGTGCTCAAATTCTGCAACACCATGAACTTAGGAACAAGTCAGGCTTATATTCTGAAGGATACAATCTTGTGCTTTTCCTGTGACACATCTATATTTTAAAACCAGGTGTAGCCAGTATTGCTAAAGATGAGAAGGAACAAATGTACTAAACAGAAGGAAAACCATGACTTTTTCCTGAAGTGTCAAGGTAAAGATGAAAGTCCTGAGCAAACTCAAAGGCTAGCACTTTCAAAGGAGCCTTGGGAATGAGAAGTCCAAATCTTATCCAATTTTAAAGGCATTTCCTTAATCCTCTTTGAAACTCTTCTACCAAATTAATGCTTCTCAGAATCAAAGAATGGCCATTATTACAAAGCCGTAATAAGAATTACTGCCTTTCAAAGCAGTAACTTCTGAAGTGGCAGTCATCGTAGGGATTTTTAGGAGCTTCCAACTTACAATCTTCTACCTTATTTTAGATATGTACTTTACGATGAGATTTATCACATACTGTGGCTATCTTTTTTTCTCCCTGGTCAATGAAGTGGACCTAGTGTGTCAAAGTCAAATAGCTGTCCCTCCCTGTAGATATGTATCCTTGATTAAACAAATTTCACTTCTTGTGCCTAGGGCTTAAAAGGCGTTTGGTGCTATTATGTCAAATCATACTCACGCACTTTTAAAACATACTCCCAAATGACTTAGGAGCACAGGTGCTGTAAACACAGATGAAATGTGTACCCATAAAAATGACAAGGGAATTCTTGAAAATTCCATCTGTTAGTAACAGTTATATCATATAAAACCATTACCTAAAGACTAGTATCTACTGTAATACTTTGAAACAAATATCTTGCAATTATTTTTCCTGTGCATGCATATAACACACAAGATTTCTCAAAATCATACCTAAGAATTTTTCTAAGTGGGAATATTATTGACATAGTGAAGGGTGTTAGGCATGGAAGTTTTTAAAGAAAAGTTACATAAACACAAGGAGAAAATGCTATTACATATTTTCCATCCTGGGGTGTTTGGGAATACAAACAAATGGCATAAGGTTGATGTGCAAGAAACAGTATCACCTCATAATCAAAACAATGTTAGGTAGAAAATTATTGGAAAATGGCTTACAGTATAATCCATTGGCAAATGATATTTGCATTATATGGTTTTGGATAATTCATGGAGTAAAAAAACCCAGAGGAATCAGTCAACATAAATTTTCCATCACAAACTGCAGCTGTAAAGATATAATGAAGAACATTTGTCAAAATGCCATTTGAAAAACAGAATCAGAGCCAAAATGAGGGCAACCTTAGATATTGGTTTACATGGATTAACTTAGAAATGCTTTATAAGCAACAATAGGAAGACAACATAAAAAACATTACCAACTTACTCCTGCTTCTGATTCCTATGACTATTTGATCTCAAAGTTCTGAGAAGAAAAGCAGTACAGATAATTCACTTGTAAATTAGAGACAATCCAACTAATCCAAACTAGTGCAAATCAATCCAAATCCAACAGTTGGATTCAACTAATCCAACTCTCTTTCTTTCATTTTATTTTATACATTTGTAAGGAAACAGGATCTTGCCTTAACAGTTCTTATCCATAGCTATTTTAAATCAGGAAATTGTATTAGCACTACCAGAAACAATTTGGTATCATATGAATAAAAGCAAGAAGGGATACAGTTGACTATTGCTATCTCTACTTCTATGAGCTTCCTAGTTCCTCACCTTATATGTTACTAAGTTGTCAAAGAGATAAGTGGATATCCCAAGTTTCTTGCCAGCTAGTGAATTAATTCATCTAGGTAAATGTCATCCCTCATCATGTATTTTTTCAAAAAGCTTTATTAGTTTTGTTTCCTTGATGATGCTATTCCCTTCTACGCATGTTCTTCAGTTTAAAAATCAGTTATTAAGAAGAAGAATCTATTTTAAGCCTCAGCAAGATTGGAGATGCTAATTCATGTAGTGTTATTTTATTTCAGCAGACACTGAAGCACTGTTGAAGCTTTTGCTGCATCTCTTGAACATTATGTTAGGAATCTGATGATGGTTTTTCTTCAGTTTCTCAGAAAGCATCATAAAACTTTCAAATAAGGATGAAATCAGCACCATACATGATTATCTGGAGAGGTAAGGACAAGTTCATCAATTCGAGGCAGATAATCAGAAGTTAGATGGTCCTTTTCATTAACATCACAAATGAAATCATACCTATAATGACTATACAAATTATGAATAATCAATCATATTGAAAATTAAATGGAAATTTTATTGAGAGTAGTTCTCCTCTGGGAAATGATATATAAAATGATAAATCTGGGCTCCTTGTCTGTTCATATTATAAGTGTAAAATTCTTTCTGACTACCACTGTAGCAAACACAACATAAAAATTAAGCTTTGTTTCAGTCAGGCTCACGCATGCACTGTTAATAAAGACTGCAGGATAAACTTCACTAACAATGATACATCTAATGCATGAGCTGGAATGGAAACATATTCCCCTTTGCAATCTTTATGGCTTTTGAGAGGAAAACAGAACACTTAAGATTCTAAATACATAGAGAAAAAATGTCCATGAAAGAGAGAGTTACTGTTCTATATAACTTTTTATCAGAATAGGCTACAGCTTTAGAGCTGGATAATAGTATAGAAGTACTTTTTCTGTCCATTTAAATTCATGTGATTCTTCTCTGTACAATTGGGCTAATATTTACAATCATTTCCCACTGAGAAGAATAAAATCAGTGTGAGAAGAAGGAAAGTGTTATTGCTTGTTATTGTTATTAATGAAGTGTACAAAAAAGTGATACTGTTAACAATTGGTTAGCAAGACACATCCTGATCTAAAAAGGAGTTTATAGCACTGGCAGTAATAAATAGAGAAATAGTATACTGTATTAATAAAATTAATGACAAAAGTTTGTTCTTGTCAACAATTAATTTCTGTTCTTCTTGTTTCATTTTATTTGTTTCTTCTTAAGACACAATGAGTAACTTGAAACAGGACAGAAAGATTCAGGGAAAAGTCCTTAGGCTGTGCGTTCACAGCCTAGCAATAGTCAGTGCTTAGTATCTCAGGAATGAGCACGAAGATAGCTGGGACTAGTCCTATTTCCCTGAAGAACCTCCCAGTGCTTTCTCATTGCAGGGAGGAGGCAGCTGTGGTCACAGGTGGGCAGGGTCAGAGAAGTCCTTACATTTCTGCCTCCTCCTGGAGCCCTCAGAAAAGCCTCAGTTGTTCTCCTAATGAGACAGGAGACATCTTCTATAGGAATCACTTTCACTGCTTCCCCAGCATGCATCTTGCTGTCCATTTCTATTTACTTATTTTGCATAGAGCTCTCATTAGGAGGGCTTAATCCGGTAATCCTTGAATTGCAGGGAGAAACTCCCCAGACTGGTCAGATCAAGTCCACATATTTTGCTTGACAGGACCTTTCTCTGCCAAGGGCAGTACATTACTTTCTGGCTTCCATATGATTATTCTCCCTCAGTATTGTAGTGATGCTGTGAGATAGGTAATCACAACATGTTAGCTTAGACATAGAATAACTGCAAAGAGAGTCTGTAGAGAGAAACACCTCCTACGTTCAGCCTCCAGCCTCCCTTTCCTTAGACTTATGTGCTACATAGCTGCTTTTCAGCAATGCCAGCCATTATTAATAGAAGCTATTCAGACTTTCACGTTTCTCTAGAGATCCTTTCATTGAAATTGCTAACTGCACTTTTGCCATGCCTTTTGTTACTGCACTGCATTGCAGAGTCAGAAAGAAACCCTTCAAGATAATTTTAATCAATACAACCAAAAAAAATGAAGGTGTTCAGTTGCCTGAATCTCTGCTGAGAATCTGAGATTTTACTGAGTTCTGTATAATGCAGGAAGAGACTATTAAAATTCACCCCTGTACCCTATATTTTAAAACCATTAGCATATTCTAAAATGAGAAGTACTAAAGGGAATAATAATCAAGACGAAAAAACAAACCCAGTTGTTTAGATGGCAGCAACTCTGTTGTGTGCAAGAGCACTTGTAGCACGAATAGTGAATTAGCTGTAAATCTCACTCTGAAACTGAAGCACTTCTGAAAATCTAGACAGTTTTAGCTTTTATATGACTGTATTAAGTTACTCTAGGGATGAGACATAGAAAAAGAGGTGGGAGAATTGGCAGGTATCCCATATGTGCATACAGATTATTGCCAGTCATTCCACTGGTTTTGCAAAGTCTGCTAAAATACCTAAATATATAAATTTAGAAAAGCTCAGAGTTTTTGGATGGAAAATCTTAAGACTAAAATGTAACGTAAGAGTCATGGAGCAACCATTTGTCCTCCAGCTAGAATTGTATTTCTGTAAGCTTATGAGCTGAAACTGCTAAACTAATGGTAACTGAATGAGTTGCTTGGAAATATGAGGCATTAGTGAAGATGAACAGGGACAAATGTTCCAGTTCCCTGAAGTGGAGCATAACTGTAGCTAGTTTCCTTATGACATTCTGTCTGTTTCTACTTGTATGCACATTCCTGAAGCTTTCATCTCAGTTGTGCATATTCTTCAGTGACTGTTAAAATGCTGATTAAGAAATAATATGCTCAGTTACAAAGGAGCAGGGCATTCACAACTTATATTTGGTAGAGATTCAGAGAGAGATGCAAATCAGCTCTAAAAGCCATGTGCATAAGAGGCTATGCCTCAGCTGAAAAACTCTGCTCAAGCACAATTCATAACTTAAACCACTGTGTAGCCTACAAGGCACAGCTGAGTCATGTTTCCATAGCTTTGACTGCAATTAGGTGAGCTTATTTTTGTCTGTATCTAGCAATGTATGAATATCAATTAAATTCTGTCCTATATAATAGGTCTGACTGTAATACTTTCAATAAAGTGTGAGCAAAGCTCATAAACTCAGACCTAATCATTCATATTAACTAAAAAGCATTCATTTTGATGAGATGTATAATACTACTTTTTAACTATAAGGATCTGCAATTTTTATTTAGCTATAGCTAAAATAAAATAACATAAAACAAGACAAAACCAAACCAAACCTCCAAACAAAATCCATGCCTCAAAACAACAGTATGATTGTAGAAATGAATGACTGAATAAGTCTCGGGTTGTTCTACCTTAATGCTTGCAGTGAAACAAAGATCTAGCTGAAGCTACTTTAGGACCTTCTGATTTCCTCAACTATAGAGGGACCTGCTCAGAGCCCACCATCCTTATGATCTAGCTGGATGCAGCTGTTAATCTAGAATAGATGTTTGGATGTGTTTCAGTTGATATTTGACTGAAGTATCGTGATGGATATTTTCCCCCAGAAGTTCATCTGAATCTCCCTTCTGAACTGGCTGCACACAGAAGAATGCAGGTAATGGGCAGGTCTGCAATTCATTCCTGAAGAAAATTCCACTTCTGGCAGAAGGGGTCAGGATGTCATCAGCCTTCAGAATCAGGCTTGCAGATTCCTTAAAAAAAATTGGTCTTTTACTTGCTTGTTTTTTTTAAAAACTAGAGCCCAGCATTTTACATGTTTCTGAAAGCTCAGACTGGACTGCCCCCACCGTTATCCTCGGGAGAGCTCAGAAGGCTGTTCTCACAGCAGAAGGGAAACAAGCTTTCCAGATTTCTAGCACCAAATTCTATAAAAACCAACCAAATGAACCACAACACTTGGGGAGTTAATCGCTCCAACTTTTCCTAAAACATTTGCAAAGTTCTCTTTGCAGGAAAACTTTACAGACTTTGAACTGAGAGCTGAGACTGTGAAGAGCAGTGCAGACAGCATTAACATGCATGCCTCCCCACCAAAAAGCTGCACATGCACTTTGGTAAGCAGCAATATAGTCAGACTCCTCGGTACAATTTCACAGTGTTCACTGCTGCATGGAACAGTGGCTGCTCTGCACAAAAAGGTGCTCAGGGAAACTAGGTAGATAAAGGCAAATAAACTCACTGGTGCTGAAGGATATAAGCTTTTTCCATTAAAAACCAATCAGGTTTCAGGTTTGCAAGACTTTCACAGAATCACAGAAGGCTTCAGATTGGAAGGGACCTCTGGAGGTCAAGCAAGGCCACCTAGAGCCCATTCCCCAGATTTTCACATCCTCATCTTGCATCTCTCACAGTGGTGCCAGCAACTGAAACATTTGTGTCAGTCATACAGACACTCCTATTCCCTAGCAATCCGTGTAGGGAGATGCAGGTGGGTGGCCAACAGAGTTAAGACATCCTGCTAGGGCTCCCTCCTGCAGTCACAGTAGCCTGCCCTGGCTGCAAAGTCCTGCACTGCTCACCTCCTTCCCCCCGCATCCCATCTGTGTTTCTGGATGTACAATATCAATGTATCTGAGTGTACATAGTTGTCCTGGTTTCAGCTGGGATAGAGTTAATTGTCTTCCCAGTAGCTGGTACAGTGCTGTGTTTTGAGTTCAGTA
>JAVJGG010000031.1:23849415-23862220 GCA_035590195.1 Aviceda cuculoides
CTATTAAACTGTTCTTATCTCAACCCATGAGTTTTACTTCTTTTTCCTGATTTTCCTTCCCCATCCCACTGGGCGGGGGGGGGGGAGTGAGTGAGCGGCTGCGTGGTGCTTAGTTGCTGGCTGGGGTTAAACCACGACGATAGTAAACTGGGAAAAGCTGTTTGTAGTGTTTTGTATGATGATATTCTAAATGCTAGAATCAAAAGAGAAACCTCTCTTCTGACTCCAAATACGCAATTAAGTGGTTTCTGATACTAGATAATGTGACTTTATAGTTGTATAGGATCATAATTTTAATTTTTAAAAAAGAATATTATTTGATATTACTGGTATACAACTTCATATGACATTCTATATTATTTTATAATTTACATTATATTTATGTTATCAATATTTATATTTATATAATAACCAATAATTTCTATATCATTTTACTTTAATGCAGCCAGATTGCAGTATGTCTTCATTATTCATTAAGCAAATTCTTCATTAATGAGAATTTTAAAGAAAACTGTTTCTATTTAGAAGATGAAGATTATAACAATCACTCTTGTTAATATTTTTAGTAGAATTGATTTGGACTTCACCGTGCAGTTTATTGCCTATAAACAATTTACAAACTACTGACAGGTTTAAGTATGTTTAAAAAGACTGATTTACAGGGGTTTACATTCTTACCACACATTTTTTCAGATTCATCTGAACCATCCGGGCAGTCCAAGACTCCATCACAAAATAAATCTTTTCTAATGCAGGTTACACCATCATCACAAAGTTCAGCAGGTGGCAAACACTCGGCTGAAATAATAAGGACAATAGCAATAACAGCACAGCAGTAATGCAGTTTCACTACAAAGGAAAATTGACTTACCTCTGGTTACTTTACCACAAATCAAATCAACTGCTCTATTGTGTTTTACAAAACTGCATTTTTAGAATCCTGGAATGAAATATCACATACTAAGAAGATAAATTAAGCACAGTATGGAGGAAGTTCTCAGAAGTGACATATTTTTTGAAACTAAGCTTGAAGTAGGGCTGGAAGAAAATTTCCATGAATTCCCATTTCCTTCATCTGCCCAAATAAACTACTTTATGCAATATAATAAATGACATTTTCCATTTTTTTATGCTTGAATAACATGAGAAAACTGTACTTTGGTTTAAATAACCATGAAAAATCTCTGGGTTTAGTAATATAATTTAATTTAATTTCTTCAACTTCCACACATCACAATGTTGCACTTCATCATGCTAAAGAATCTCATTTTTTAACCAGCATATCCTGAAAACGAGCGCCTTTAAGACTGGATTTTTGAAATATGAAGAATATCAGAAACTCCATTCTTTTCAGATTTGCAAATTATATTTATACGTTAAGAGCAAATTTCTGCAAAAACAATACATGGGCAGATCCTTAAAATTGTGGAATCTCACTAATAGTGTTTTCCTAGAGCATAAATGTTCATCCAATGCGAACGTGCTCTTTTAGTCTTTAGATAGTTTTGGTCCTAGACATCTGCAGAATTCAAGTAAGTCCTATTAAAGTGAACGAAAACATGCAGCTAAAATAAGCTTTGGATAACTACTAATTTAAAAATTCTTGAAACTTGCATTAAAATCTATGGAAACTATTGATTCAGCACTATTCACATAGTTCCTTTTCTGTACTTCAGTAAATACTTGCTGAAAAAGGTAAAAAATTCTTATGGAAGAGGGAAAAATATTAATTTGTAAAACTGATCTTGCAGCTTCTAACCATTATTGCTTCATTTACTTTTTCATAAAACTGTTAGTTCTGTAATCAGATTAAGTAAGTGCTTGTATGATATTGTATTGTATATCAGTATAAGTGACAAGGACTAAAATTGGTTTGGATGTATTGTAACATTTCAAAGCGCTCTACAAAACACTATCAGTGTTAGCAATGCAGATAGTGTAAAGCAAGAACTGCCATTTTGCACCCAATTGGTAATTGAAGCAAACCAAACATACTGTAGTCAAGTGTCAGAGGTGATACACTGCCAATGCATGGCCCCAGATAAGCAGAGACGAAACTTTGCATTCTCAGACCCAGAACAAAACCCCAACCAATAATCTAGGAATATTTGTTGCACAAGCCCAATATGCAAGAAAACATTGTTTACATACGACATGACAAATTCTAGGTTTATTCTTTACTCAGAAAACTAAACAGCATTGCCACCTACTGGACAGAAAGAAATTAACATTTTCTGGTAAACCTGACATTTTTAAACAGCAAATTGCCCTAAATTGAAATGTAATTGCTATACTCAGCTAAAAAAATGGCAGTAAATACATTAGACCCATTTGAAAATGCTTGTAAGTGTCATATATATTTCACCATTTAATAAGGCTAGGGGAGGTTTTCAAAGATTTAGACAGCTTTGGCTTTCTGTCCATTGGCAGTCATGTCAGAGTTTGCTAACAGGTCGATTTTTGGGGGTTTGTTTGTTTGTTTGTTTGTTTTCTTCTTCAAAAAAACCCAAAGAAATAATAGGAAACAAAAATGACCAGTGAGTATGAGCATCAATATATATATCAATATACACAACACATATACCACTTTTGTAGAATGTACAGTCTTAGAAGTCCCTTCTCTTTGAAGAGGTCTTCTTGGTCAAATCAAAGGTTAACCTGCATTTCATTTATTTGTAGGAATGGAATGTGAGAATTGAATGATGTGAGAAGAGGCCGTACGCAAACAGTGTAATTCTGAGATGTCAGACTTTCATATAAACTCCCTGCTTCTCCCCGTCCATAGTTACCTACCTACAGTTGTTGGGAACTTGCTTGTGGTGAGCTGTTCTGAACCTGGGCAAACACAACCCAAAGTTAGAACTCTACTTCTTGCTCTCCGGCAACACCTCTGCAGTTACCTGGGCAAAACTAAGCAGCAGCTAGTCTGCTCCTATATCTGCATTATTTGCTGTATCCCCACACCCCAGCTTAGGTAATCATATGGTAACACCAGCTTGAGTGGCTTGATCCTAAAGGTCAAATGTCACAATAAACATAAGAAAACTAATGTGGAACCCAAGTGCATTTTAAATCTCATTCTTTTAGCACTAGTCACATGCTTTTCAATAACTTCAAAAGACTTTTGGGATTTTTTTTTTCCCATTAGAATAACAGCAATACTTTCTTGTCTTCCCCTGGTAGGGAAAAGTTCTGACCTGAAGTTGGTGTCAGGGAGCTTGTAATTAGAGTCACGGGATCTGTTGAAACAAGAAAAGTTATGACAACTTTAATATTAGTACTATAATGTGTATGTACATTTTCTTATAAATAACATTGCTAAACAAATCAGTTATTGCAGTGTGAGGAGAGAAGCCTCAAACCTATCTAGTATTTGTATATTTACATACATGCATACATACATACTTGTGTGTATACGTATTTACACATGAACAAATGCCTAAGTACATAGGTAGATTTGTATTAGTGATAGTAAACTGCAAAACATTCTGGAAAAATGGAATGCTTATTTGTGATTGCTCCAACACAACTTCTACTTAGTTGTGATTTTAATAAAAATCACTGAGGATGCCCCTGGTGTTTCCAGCTCCCAAATAATCTCTTTTTTCCACTTTGAATTTGCATTAGCAACCCTGTTTACTATTTTTACTTTCTACATTAAGACTCAAATAAGTGATTAGGATGATGATGTCCTCAGCTGAAAAAGATCCCCATGTCACTATAGTTAAT
Organism: Aviceda cuculoides; assembly: GCA_035590195.1. Taxonomy (NCBI): domain Eukaryota; kingdom Metazoa; phylum Chordata; class Aves; order Accipitriformes; family Accipitridae; genus Aviceda; species Aviceda cuculoides. The sequence continues at coordinate 23,853,145 of JAVJGG010000031.1, forward strand.
GGATCCTCTCCCTTAGTTTATAAAGATGAAGGGCCAGAAGGAATAAAGTAAGAGATGCAGTAAGGCCTTCTCACCTTCTCTATAGTTTGTCATCTATCAGTTTTGCTGGCAGAAGTTGCTGATCATTGGCCAACACAGACTCACTTTTGTTAGATGTTCCTGCTCTCCCAGACTTACTAGTGCACAAACTTGCATGAGGACTTCCTACCAATTTTCTATCAAAACATGTTTATTTAGCAAACACTATTAGGCTAAGCTAGGCCATTTTGCATTAAATGGATTACGCACCATTCTATGTTAGCAAATTTAAGGACACAGTTCGTCAGACAGAGGGATAGGAGAGCCCGGCAGAAGATGTAGAAAGGGTGCAGCTGGATGGACTGTTGCTTTCACACAGCTACATTCAAAGAAGGAAGCTTCATTCATACCTTCACAGTAGTTTCCAAAGTGTTATATACGTATGTATCCACCTACATATCTGTCTACATATTTTCTAAAGGATCGCTAGTTTGGAAGGAATGAAACATTCAAAGACCTAAAACATGGATGCTTGCATGAGCAAGCAGTTCTAATGAAACAATTATCAGGAAGCTATGTCTTGAAGACTGTTGAAAAAAATTGGGATTGTTACAGGCACTTCCAAAAGTGCACGCACAAGTTGACAACAAAAGCCACGAGAGGAAAAGCACAGGACAGTGACAGAGGCATCAGTGGTATAAGCACAAATCACAAATGGTCAATTACTGTGTGATCTCACTAAAGTAATGTGAGGTGGGTGAGAATGGTTTTAGGGTCAACAGAGCCAAAACCCAAGCATCCAGCAGATGTAAACATACCACATATGGTAAAGCTTGGGTATATCTTGGGATTTGGACTGAAACAGAAAGAGCAAGGAGGCAGACACTGTTAGCAAACATACAAAAATGACCCCAAGCAGACCCAAGACCAAGTGGGAAGGAATCCAGACCAAGAATATTATTCCATTACAGCCTGGGGTGCTGACAACTCCCAACTCCCTTTCCCTGCCACCACACTTGCACCTCCCAATTTCTTCTTGAGAATGATTAGCACCATTGAACTTAGGACTCAGAGGAGCATTGAGATAGCATAACAGAGGAATGGACAGATAAGAGAAAATTCATGTGTTAGCAGTTTTAACTGTATCATTGGATAAGCTGTAGTAGTTGTACACTTTGGACTATACGGGTTAGTAGGCCTGTAACTAGACTAATACAACACTTTCATTGTTATGGCTGTAATTAGACTACCAGTAGATACTTGGCTTCTATATTCATAGATGCCTTTCTTTAGCTCACGTAAATTGCACAAAGCTCCTGGTCTGATACCCTGCCTTGGAGAATTTGTATGTGATAATTTGTATTCACTTTGCATACAACAACTCTACCTGCATCTAGTGCTACAAAGCACCTGTTGTATTATTCAGCTTTCTGACTGACTTTTGGCAGGTTTGTAGTCAGTGAATTTGTGAGTCCAAGGATTTGTGTCTGCTTCATACCCTATCATCCTAAGACTTCCAGTGGTAGTGGAAGGAAAGTCTATCAATCAACATTGCTCAGTATATCGGTAACCACAGAATGAGAGTAGGACTCTCCAGTCTTGTCTACCTGCCTAAATCTGTGAAAACTTCAGCTTGCCACTCAGCTGGCTGATGGAGACTCAACTTCTGTTTTGATTCACTAATTAAGGTCTTAGAGCTTTTGTACAGACTTCAGATCATTGCTTGCTCAAATGGTCAGAAACAATGAAGGGCAGCTATCTATCACTGAATGGACACTAGAAGTCAAGCCCCAGTTACAGGTGAGGCAGCTTTACTACATTATACTATCTGAACAGCAAGTCTTATGTTTCTTCATGTATTGGTAAAAAAAAAAAATAGTTTCTGTTTTATGAAAGATACTGACCTGATGAAGTTAAAGGCATCATTGTAGTAAGATTTTCAGCAGCTACTGGAAGAAAGCAAGTTCACCATAAACTCCTTTTATAGCAGAATCTAGTTTTACACAACTCAGAGAAAGAAAGTTTAAACAAAAAAAAAAGTCAGCTGTGACTACTTCTCTCTAAATCAGCAGCAGTGTCCTGCTTCCTTCCTTTTGAACATGTCACCCTGTTCCCAGCCTTTTCTCAAACTCTATGATCTTCCTAAGGAGGAAAGGTCTATATTAAGCCCTTTCAATCTTCAATTCCCATTCATTGTATTGCATATAAAATGTCTTCATCTGAGAAATCTCTGTCTTGACAATTTTTATACTATGGAGATTTTCAGACGATCTGTGTTTTATAGAACAGTATTTAGATAAGATAAATGAGTTAAAATTAACCTGGGATAATTTGCAAGAAAATAAGTTACTTCTAATCACTGTGAAAACTATGATTTCAAGTTAGTCACACCTGTGTTGTAGTTGCCTCCCCCTCTGAAATAGGAATAAGACTTCTTTTGCAGAACATACTGAGATATAGGATGCAAAAGTGCCATATATGATTATGATCGCTAATTAGTTACAGTTATTTTATTGAAGCACTCCTGATGGAATGGACAGATGGTATCTCATGTGAAAAGAGGCATTTTAATGATCCACAGCAAGAAAAGTTTTACTACTTCAAAGTTCATCAATAGATATACAACCTTTTAAAAAGCTCTTCATAATTTTCTTTGGTGACATTTTTGAAGTATAATGAGCAATCACTTTCCACAGTGATGTGCAGTTATTTAGAACAACTTCTTACATGCGGTGCAAGTAGTAAAGAGAAATAAAGATGTCAAGACTCTGAATTTAGCCTTTGAATACCTGAAGTACTTAGCAAAAAATGTACCTTTTAGAATAGAGTAAGAGACATTGCACACCAGATGTCCCACTCCTCTTAAAGCAATCAGTTGCTACTTAATAGTATCTCCAGCAGGTCTTCAAATGTCAGCTAATCAACTTCCACTTCAAAGGATTCAAATTACTTTTTATCCTCACTCTCAGTGAAGGTATGTTTTGAAGCTTATTGAGGTAAAAACAAGGATTTCCATTGATCTCTTTGGGTTTCCATTTAGGCTTTGATAAATTTTCTAGTACTTACATAAAATCACTATATTTATATATTTGCAGAATTTAAAACTACCTAGTCTTTAAAGCCACATGCCTTTTTTTTCCATTTACACTTTACCTAAGCTTTAGAGGAATATGAAGTCAATTCCTTGGGCATACTTCTCCAGAAGCCACACTCTGTATTCAGTTTGTTGTTCATACTGAAATCTTTTCAATAAATAAGTCTTCACTCACTGTGAGGCTGAGCCCTTTTCCTTATTCTTTAGCAAAACAAAATGGTAATTGCATTTACTTATGAAACAACACAGTTGGGGCTTAATTGCTTTAATTTGAGGGATAACGAAATTAGAAATGTTATGCTACATAGAAGACATGAAACTGAGTGGTTTTCACTGGGAAATCACAACTTTGTCCTTTACTCCCTGCCTACTGAACATATACAATGCTGGCTCATACTTTCTAGTTGACAAGGTTGTAAATGGTTCTTTCAGCTGCTACTGAAAGTTCTGTAATGGGGGAGGGCACCCATAAGCATAAGTAACAATCCCTTTGCCAAAGTTTTCCCTTAGAAGCCAAAGTTTTCATTCATGTTGCCTGTATTCTCAAGGATTTATACAGAGAAAAAATGTTTACTAGCATTACCTGTGACTTGTATGCTGTTCACATCAATTTTCAAAGTCTGGGTAAGGTTAGTTTTATTTGCGTTGATACCCAAAATCAGCTCATTTTTTATTTTCTCAACTGTTACCAACTGGGTAAAGTAAAGGCTGAAGATCACAACAACACTAGCAATACAAAACAGAAAAGGTGATTAGTTATACAAACCAATGAAGTAAATTTGCTATATGACTTATCATCTAGACAGTATTTCATTCCAACAAGTGTTCATTTGCAAAGTCAGAGTTTCTTTAAGTGTTGGCTGGCAAAGATGACACATAAAGGAACACCTCTTAATTATCAGTCTGGTTTGAACCTTGGAGAAACAGGGTTTTTTTCTTTATCTACTCTTATTTTCACTGTGGGAAAAACCCAAAACAACATTCATATCAATTGCTACAATGGAGCTGAATTTGGATAAACTAAAGGAGAAGTAGGTTTATTGTTAATCAACAGGTCTCCTAGTTTAAGTCCTAAAATATTGATAGTGAACCTTGAAGTGTTATGAAAATTATATAATATATTCATGTTACAAAAAGATAATACAAAGTGATCACTTTTATGAAGCAAAGAATCTGTGGATTCTGCATCTGTGAGGATCTGCTGTGTGATTGCCTGGATTCTCGTAAGGAAACAGTAATGGCTGAAAGCACAGATATTTTAAAATCAGTGGTTTAACCACATTTAACTTCTACAGGACCTGAATTTTTTCCAGAGTGTTTTCTATTTGCTCTCTGCCATACCTTCTAGATACTATTATTAAGTTTTATATTTGTAGCTAGATTAAGGTAGCATCAAAGTATGATGCTTGCTAAAGTTTTTCTCCATTTACTTAAATTTAAGTTCAGACTTTTTTATTCTTAAGCATTTATACTACCCAATTGCAACTGACTCAGTAGTGCTTTTTGATAAGGGGTGATTAATCCCGCCATTTTGCTGAGCATAGTTTGCAATTTGCAATACATGGAAAAACTCTCTTTAATTTCTTACATGTTTCTGATAACCTCTGGGCCATGCTGAGCAAACAAAAGCTTTTATTGTTATCCTTGTGACTCAGCAGAGTGAAATAACAAGGAGATTGCCCAAAGGGGTAAACACTTTAAATGAAAAGAGTCAACTAGAAAATAGTTTCTGAGACAAAGTAATATTTCAAGTATTATTTCAAAGCAGAAATGAAGGCAGATTCTTACTGACGTATTAAAAGCCAGATCCAACATTCATTGACATCAGGTTTTTCTGTGATTTCTGTGGTATTTGTGTCAAGATACAGAGGTGGAATTGGTTTTACCAAATATAGATGTTTACAGTGCAGATACCTAGGTTCCTTCATTTCACATCATTCATTTCTCAAAGTCTTCCAGTTCTACTAGGGTGTTAATCTTTTGTTCTCTTTTGTTCTTGCCTATCATAGTGTGTCATCAGACCGTTCTTTATTTGAAGCCCAAATTCCTAATGATAATGTGAGATCTGCCCCCCAGTCTAAGCAGCTTTCCACAAGCAAGCTCAGCACAAACTGATATCCTTTCCTTTCTAGGTAGTTTCCTACCTACTTCACTGTCCTTACCTTTCCCATTTTTCTTTCTAACTTGATAGTCCCAAGGACTATTAAATTTTTTTTTCTTCTAATCCTACAGGACGTTTTTGGAGGAAAGGTATGTCTTGAAGCTTCATGTGCTCTTCAGAGGGCCTTATCCAATCTCTAAAGATGTATTTTTTACTCTATTCACTGTCCACTGAAGAAGTTTCTAAATTAATAGCATCATTGCCTCTTGCCCGTATTTTAAGTTAACTTTGTCATACGCAATTACCCAGTTTCTGATTTCTTGAATCTTTCATGGCCATCTTCAGATTTCCTGTAGAAAAAACCCAACAATAAAACAAAGCACAACACAAAAGCACATGATTCCCCGTGAGTTTATAATGTTCTGCATAAGAAGCGTCTTCTGAAACTGTTTAGTAATGGGACAGAGTATTACATGTGTTTTGCTGAATCAGGACCTTATTAAGAACAGTGCAGATGGAATTAACACTACAAACCTTACTTATACTGGACTTTTTTGCCAGCTGGCCTTCAGTAGGACAACCAACATAACAGGATATTGAAAAATGAGGTCAAACAAGCTTCAATAAATGAAGCAGGTCTTACTGGACCTATTTTATGGACTCTTCAGGACACACAGGGTGCAGCTTTACCTGGTGTCAAATGACAACCTCACTTGCTAACACCCTAAGGAAAGTGAGTTAAGTGGATCCATGTCCATAGGGACATAGGAGTGTATTTCCATTCATCTGAGCTTATGCCAGCAGATCTCTAACCTGAACTTTCTTCTAGATGGCAAGGTCCAGCAACCCTGCAAACATAGCACAACTAATAAACCTTGGGGTCAAAAAAAATAAATTAGCAATTCTTTAAAATATAGAGGTTCTGTGAGTTGGCCTTAGGGCTCAGCCTTACTGGTTTGTTCTAGGCATGGACTTATAGGAGTCTGAGAAGGCAGTTTGCCCAAGGAAACACATTGGTGTCAAACTTCCCACAGCAGCACTTGGAAGAGATAAGACATGAAAGGAATAATATAGGATGTTCCCAAGGATCTGTTGGAAAGCAAGGTATTGGAAAGTACTACTGAGAGAAATACCTAAGTGAGGACTTTTGATGTTTATTTGCAAAGTTTAATTAAATAGTACCTACTTGAACTGGGAAATTTCACATCTCTCAAATTCGTTTTTCAGATCACTTTCTTGAAAGACTTCTTGTATCTATATGGAAAAGAGAAATCTTGAACAAATACAGTAATTAAAAATACAACCAGTTGTACACTGCGTTCATGGTTTTAATGATAAATAATTTTTCCTTCCCAAATCTAGACTACAGAAGAAAACTTTTTCTTTGATGCTTCACTGATTTTCACAAATAAGGAATATATTGAGTTCTGACCAGGCTTAGGACCTGAAATATCTCATTTTGGGGGAGAGGAAAAAGCCATCAACAGCAGGTTGTGTTGGGGAATTAATGTACCTACCAAATACTCTTGAATTAACCAAAGACCAATAGGTTCTTACCAGTTGTTCAACATCAAAGGCAAGGACTTTGAAATCAACTGATGATCTGTTTTGCAAAGCAGGAATGAATGATGTCCCAGAGAGTATTGTAAATGTTCCCATGTAACCATGAGTATTCTCATCTGCTTCGGCTGCATAATTAAAAATAAAATTCAATGTTTTGAATTATACAGAAAAAAATGAAAAACATTACATTAGCTTTTACTCCACACAGATCATCAAAACAATAACTGTTAGCTTTCTGTTTTGCTTTGTAATCAGAGATATTTTGCTTAATGCTGATTTTAAAAGGGATAGACATTTTTCAATGTTTACAATAGTTACAACTGTAAACATATTTTATGAATACTGTTTATCCTTGGTTCTCATTACTTTCAATTCCATTTAAAATGCTGCTTTCCAGCAGCACTGTGAATGGATAAAGGGGACAATGGTATGTCCAGTTATGTCTAACACAAGGCACAAAAATACATAGGAAGAATAATAGTTAGTGAATTTTGAGGTTTTTATGGGTTCTGGATTAAAAATATTAAGAATTACTACTGTACACTTTCTGTATTAAATGTTGTGCACTTTTTATATAAATGAATGCTGGTTTTGATAACAGCACTGGAAACACTATTGTCAGACTAATTAAAGTATTTTTGACCTGACATTTCTTACCAATACACACATTAAATGCTGGCAGGATTTATGAGGAAACTAGATAACTGGTCCTTACTGCAAATTCAATCTTGATTTTTAATATGTTACAGCATATGAGGTATGCATAAAGCAATTCATTATACATTAAAAATACTTTCTCACTGTGTAACACACTGGAAAGTTTCAGATAAAACCTGAATTAATGATGGTATTTTTAATTTGTGTTTGAAGACATTAACATCCAAAAGGAGTTTCAAGACAAAAGCAGTTAACTAATAAATACTATAATAAACAGCTTGTGATGGAAGGCATAGCCTAGGGACACCAATTTGCTACTATCAACTAGTAACAGCAGACTACTTTGAGCTTCTTTGAAGGCCATTTATCCTTACAACAATGGCAAATCTGTTTAAACAAATGTTTCTAAATAGCAAAGGACTTTTTTTCTGTTATATATGTCAAATAAAATTTTTTAAAATCTTTTATAATTATAATTTGTACATGATTAAATTTCTGCCTATTCATCTTCTAAACCCTGTTATTAATTTAAAAGCTGTCTCTAGATGCAATAATACAGCATCACTACCTTTAAGCTCATTTTATTTTACTGGAATATGATAGTATTCTGGTAAAAGGGAAAGAAAGTTAGGAAGAAAGTTAGTAGGGAAAACAAGTTTTAAAATCTGGAATGAAGAACAATAGCAACTAAAGGAAGAGACATGAATATTCTGACAAAACATTTTTTTTTAAAAATATGGCTTACAGCTAGTTTAGTCTTCATGTGCTTCAGTGTGAAATAGTATGGACTTTTGGTTAATGAAGGCACCAAAAATTTCAATGTATCAGAATTACTTTTTCAGCTACAAAAATCACTATAATGAAAAAACTTATTTCTTGAACCTCTTGCCTAACCTGTTTTCTTCACCCCACTTCAAAACATCTTTTTGCTATTAGCTGCGAGGGCTCCATAGACCTAAATACATTTCCTTCCAATCTAAAATCTAGATGTACTGTGGAGCCCAGAACTGGACACAGTACTCCAGGTGTGGCCTTACCAAGGCACAGTTAACATATATCCACAAGACCTTTAAATCAAAGTTTCAGTTCCATTTGAAAATCATCCTATGTCGGTTTTTATATTTAGTTTACTTTGAGTATCAGTAGCTTGATTCTATCACATTGTGAGCATTGGCTAAATATTAAGAATGACTTTACCTTAACTTCACATAGGGCTGGGGGCTGTCTGTCTAATGCAGGATCTCTCACACATCGATAAATTTCTTTAAAATATATTTTTTTTAATAAAAATGAAAAGGTTCCAAGAAATGTAGGATCCCTAAAGCTCCCCACAGACTTCAGTGGATTATCAAAGTCTTTCTGAGTCAAACCTCATACATGGAGAAAAAAGCAAAAATCTACAATTTGCCATATTACCTTCCCTAGTTGATGAATGCAATTGAATAACCAAAGCTTTATAGCTTGGATTGCATTCCAGGGACTTCTCCCAAATACTAAACCATGAAAATTTATTTCTAAGGCTTCAGGATATGCTTCAAGTGCTTGCCTTTTTGCCTGTTTTGTTCACCTCAATTTCCAGGGGAGAAGAGGACAACATCGTGGGGGGGGGGGGGGGGGGGGGGGGGGGGGGGGGGGGGGGGGGG
>JAVJGG010000031.1:23885796-23896144 GCA_035590195.1 Aviceda cuculoides
TAATGCAGCCTTTCAATATATAAAGGGGGCTTATAAGAAAGATGGGGACAGACTTTTTAGCAGGGCCTGTAGTGATAGGACGATGGGCAACCATTTTAACCTAAGCTGGCCCTTGTTCTGGCAAAGAGGACTGCTTACTAGTCACTCTTTAGCTCTCGTGAGCTTTCTTCTGCACATTAGTGTAACTCCAAAAGAGGATTTAACATTTCTGGCAAACTAAAACATTTTTATTTTTCAATTTCAGAGTCTTTCCTAGGTTAAAAATCATGCTCCTTGCTTGATTTGCCACCCCTTGGGCAAAACATATTAGTTATCAGGAGGCAGCCACTTTGTTTATTGTTGAATCTTATTCTTTTCACATTATTCCTATTTTAACTTGGACAAATAAAAGAGTTTTCTTCTTCCATGATTAGAAAATAAGATTTTTGATTCTCACTGATGATGTTTTATAATACTGTGTGAATCATTATGATTTCTGCATTGTGCTACAGTAGTTACACTGACCATCTCTTCTGTTTAACTTTCATAGTGATACTTTAGTGTGCAGTGAAGTTGCTATTACAAATTTTAAACAGACACTTGACTGTGGTGTGTATGCTGTGCTTACTGAACACCATTTCAGTAGTGACGATTTTGGAACCTGGCTGACACCAGTGTATTTTCAGACAGCTTAAGATGTAGCTTTCTAAAAGCCCTCTTTTATAAGAAGTTGTTAACCTACACAGAATTTAGGGTCCTGGTATGTCAAAGGAACTTTTCCAAGAACTTCTGAAAGTTTCTGAACATTTCTGTTCATTATCATGTATATTAAAAATTAAGAGCGTTTTCCCAGAAAAAGACACACCAGAAAGCTTCAAATGTTTTCCTCAAATTTTCTGTGTGAAAATTTTGCTTTCTAATTTTCTATTATTTCTTGTTCATACCCCAATTACTTCAATCCAGCTAATAATTACACAGTTACTTCAGTGATATTATGCTTTTGTCTTTAATACCAATTCAAAATTAGAAATTTAATCAAATGTTATCTATATCCAATCAATACATTTATTTTTCATATTACTTTATATATACTGTGATTATTATAATTTGACTAGACATGAACTTTTAAAAATCTTTAATAAATAGAAAATTAGGAACATAAAATTAAATGTTAATGAAAAATTATCCCTTATTTAATTTTGTAAATCTAATATTCTCCAGGAAATTATTAATTGTTTTAATCTAACTTTTCTTGTCTCTTTTACACCTTTCTTGGCATAGTTTTTAATTCTATAACATAAGCAGCACCCAAAGATAGTATGTAATAGAAAATTAAGGTGTCTTTAAATGTAAGTGGGAAACAGCTTATTTTTACTTTTAACAAGACCATGTATGACATCCTTCTATTACTCATAAGGGTTAAGTGCAGATTTAGGTAAAGCCCATATGAACTGCACCCCAGACATATTTCTCTGAGTCACACAACCTTTTATAGTTTCTAAGTGCTTTCTGGGTTCTCTAAAGGAGATTTATTTTTTTTTTTTTCACCAGGCTGAGATGAAAATTGTGCTCCTTACACTGGCTCAGCTATGCCAGACGTAACTGAAGAGGGGTCAGAGAGCATCAATCCTTCACTTCATACCACTGAACTGTTCACAGAACATAGCACATGGACTCCTCATACTGCCTACCAACATCAAACTATCCAGGCAGATGATCCAGGGGATTCTGGTGCTGATGAACAGATACATAGGTTAAGTAGCATGGATAAAGGGCACAAATTCAGGATCAGTTCAGTGGACTATATAGGGAACCAGGGTCTGGCAGCCCTGCAAGCACCCTGAATCATTCATTGCTCCCTTGAACTTAGATATCACAGTATGCAAAGTGACAAAAGTAACTATAGAGTGTGTCCTCCATCCACACTAAAGGAGGACTTTAGCTTTTGGTTGTTAAATACAGTGCTTTTGGAGAGAGTCAGTCTTTCCTACTTTATAGAGTCAATATGAAATTCTAGCTAAACGAAAAGTTGAGGAAAAAACAACATTGTTGAATTTTTTGTCTCTGTTGATCTCTTTCAGACTTGGCTTTTTGCCTGATTGTTTCTCGGTGCCCAGTGAGAAACATCAAGGAGGCTGATGCATCAGCTTTCACTCTCTGCAAACTAAGAAGGAAAGAAAAAAAGACAATTTCATGGCACAAAAAGTGATAGTGAAGGCAAAAGGTTCCAAATGCCATTACCTGCTGTCAGAAAAGGATCTTTAAAAGCAGATAAAAGCTGATCATGTCCCTAAAGTAAAATAAACTGAAGGATGACAGGAAAAGATATTTATAGCAAATGGAAGTGGTTTGCTTTGGAATCAGGCCATAAGGGAAAGTGCAGCTGAGGATAATTCATTTTACAATCTTCCCCAGGCTGTACTAGTTCTCTTGCAATTTTGGAGAATAATAGAACTAAAATGTTCTTTCCTGGAGCTGTGGGTTCAGCTTCATTAAGTCTTTTTTTTTATACTGGCATTTAGATAGCAAGGAGATATGTCCCTTTTGTCACACAAAATGGACAGATACAGATAATTGGGTTACCTGTTCTAATATCTGGAAGTATCAGCTAAGCTTAGGGGTGTAATGCATTTGTTTCTTTAGGAACAGCCCACTGCTTTTTTTAGGAATTATGTCAACTAACCCTTATAAATTCAGTTGGTCATAGCTGGAAATTGTTGCTAATAGCCCTGATCCAAAGCCCACTCGAACGGGGAGACTCTCACTTACATCACCATTGCTGACATCACTTATGTCAGCTGGTGTGAAGCAAGCACTGTGAGATCACAGAATGGTGATTATATTTAAAAAAAAGTATTAAAAAATCATACTTGCATTTGAATCTTGCTGCCTTACATATTTATAGAGGTTAATACAAATCTAAATTCACTGTGAATATCCCAGATTTCAGTGGTATGTTAAATCTACATCCAAACACAACTTCTTAAATATATACTTAATTAAGAAAACATGTTTAAAAGTAATTTTCTAACAAACTGTAAAGTATATTGTTCAGCTACTGTATTCATAAAAGTGTCAGCTTATTTTTGAACTCCTGGCAATATTTAAAAAGAAGCTAAGCCACATTAAAAGTGTCTACATTATTTTGACTAATCAGTGTACTTAAAACCCAGTGAAGTTTAGTCCTATGTTTTAAAAAGTGTTTAGGTGGGATGAGCTGGTGATCAACTTGAGAATAGTTTTAAAATAACTTACGTGTTCATGAATACTAAACAAATCAGTTGTTGAGGGAAACATATTGCCACAACATTTGGAAAATCATCAAGAGAAAATTAAACTTGATTCATAATTTTAGCTTTGACTCAGTAAAGCGTGGAAACACATGCTTAAAGCTAAGCATGTTCTATCATACTTTGCTTAATCCTGTCTGTAACATGCAGCCAACGTGAATGAGTAAGTTAAAATAGAGAACATGCTAGAAAAGGGATGCTACAGTGTAAGATTTCAAGTATGAGTTTACATCTCTTGAGAAGATGGGTAGGGGGAAGTGAAATCTGTCAGGAAAACTAAGGTACTAGGAAAGAGTGATATGATAATGCCAGAGTTATGATGCCAGATATGATAATGCCAGAAGATCCGGCTGAAAATGAAGATCATATGTGATGTGTTTGGGTTTTTTTTCCCTAATGTAAAACAGATAGCATCTGGATGGACAAGAAACACAAATTTATGTTACAGTCAGAAATGCCATCCATCTTACTACTGGCATAGACCTGGTAAAGTCAAGTCAGTATCTAAGTGAAGAACAATGGAAGTAAAAAATCCTCCCTCTGCGGAATTTCTGTTGATCCAGGGAGACTATAAAAAAGTAAAAATTATGTTAGAGCTTGAAAAATACATTTGTAAGGGAAGATGTGCCAATAAAAAGAGCAAAAAAGTAAATATTAGTCCTTTATTAGAAATTTCAGCTATATTCATGTGGCTAAAGAAGTGAATTAAAACAAAAGTGGCTCAAGGCCTCAGCCTGAAATATGGGGGAAAAACAGGTTAGAGAGTAGTTTGAATTAATTAGATGTTTTCAACTAACTGGATCTGAGGAACTTTTTCTTAAGATACTTAAAAAAACCCCAAACACCTCTCTAAAGGGATCTTAAAATACAAATGCAGAAGGACTACTATGTGATATATTTAATATAATATGTAATAACAAAAAGGAAGAAAGAACTGGCTGAAAACCACAAATCTATCAGTGCAGGTTCAATACCCAGGTCAAACATTCAAAAAACAATGGAAAAAATACTCCAAATAGTTGTAAGCATCCTAAATGAAAGAGACATGTTAGGAAAACAGAGAAGTTATAACATGGACATTTCAAGAACAATTCACACAGAAATATCTAATTCTTTTTTTTTTTTTCTTTTTTTTTTCCCTAGGGGGCAGAGGTTGTAGATTGGGTCAGTTTTGACTTAAGTAGACTCCTGATTCTGCTTTGTACGAAAATTTCTCATAATAAAATTTTGCAAGGTGGATGCAAAGCTTTTGAAAATTCATTCTCAGAAGCCTGCCATCAGTGGTCCGTTAACTGGAAGAATGCTTGTGAAATGGTTTCATAAAGATTACTTTTAAGCAGAAACAGCGGCTTAACAACATTATTTCTACGTAAACATAGTTGTATATACACAAAATCAAAATATACAAATTTTATTCTCCTGCTTCTTTCTGATTAGATTCAAATAGGAATATTTTTGCTATTTATCTGAGCTAATGTCTATTGTGCTTTGTCCAGTGACTAAAAGATCTCAAAAAGCTGAATATTTTATTCTAAACAGATTAATGGCAAGTCCATATTAAATGCTTCATCTTGGGGTTGAAAGTTCGTGAGACTGAATAAAACTCATGAGACAGTGAATGAGACTTGAGGCAAATGAACTCATCTTTACTGACACTGTAGTGTTTATAGACTACCAGAGACAAATTTACTCCATGTTTATTTTGCAGTGATTTCTGATCTTGCATAGAAATGTTTTACAGATTTCTGTAAAAAACCCCAAACCAACAGCAACAAAAGGGGTTTCATTATTCATATTCAAATCCTAACCTGAAAGTTTCAATCCTACTCACGTATGTTTTGCTGGCAGTACAGTTCTAGGCACCTCTTTTCAAATAAACCTCTTCCAAGTGTATTAAGCCTTACCTCTGTGAAGGATTAATCTGGCCAGCGGAGGGCAGTGCTGCTCTTTACCAATCTAATTTTTTCCCTCCTCTGTTTGGAAGGAGAAAAATGACAAGTGTAACAAACCCGGGTTTCAGGGTGCAACTCTGAAAAGAACATCTTTAATGCTGTTCCTAGTATTGCAGTGGCAGCTTAGAATAGCGAAAATGCACAGAAACGTTCCCACAGTAAGCTATGTTCTGGATGTAGTTAACCAGTGGATACGCAGCCATACATTACACATGTATGCTTTTTGCGGGTGCTTCAACAATTTACAGTTTTGCCCTGGTTTTGACTACACTGACTCTATGCAACTTTGATAGAAATAATAGATCTCAGTTTGAGCTACACAAAAATGGAAGAATTTAACAATAAAGTATGTATCTGGGAGTGACAGCCTTGATTTCCTGCTGCAGACCACTGTTGTTGCTGTTTTGTTGCTATTGTTACAGTTATGAAATTTTAGAAAACTGTTGCAAACAAACTTTGTTTCTGAGAGAAGTTGCAGTTACCAGAAATTGTTCCACTTATGCTTTAAGCATTACATTTTAGTCTCTGAGTAATTGCCAAAATTATTTGGTTCTTTCACTCACTTGGAAACATAACGCTATGCAAGAACAATTCTGCTTCTTGATAAAATGATTGCTTCTTCATAAAAAGTTCAGGAAAAGCAACGCATTCCAGATGGCTGCATGAGCTCCTTGACTGTGAGTCTTTCAGTAACACATGTGCCTATGTACCTGCAAGATTCACTTTCTATTCAAATCCTTGAAAACAAAGTAACATACCAACAAAATTTAATTCAGATTATTTTTGTTGAAATCTTTCGGTTTAAGAAAGATTAAAAAAAGGAGTAAAAGCTAGTGTTCTTTTTTATTCAGAGAAATAGAGATCCTTTTTTTGCAGCATTCTCATCTTCAGTACTGCACATTAAGATGAGACAAACATTTCTTAAGTTCTGTTTTACCACTACCTGTGTAAATACTGCTATTTTATCAGATTCAAATATGTGAAGGGAGGTACAATGGATTATAATCACTCAGGCTTTCCAGCACTGAAAAATAAAGATTCAAAATTTTTTCTTCATGGAAACCTTGTTTACAAAACCCAGAAATAGCCCCAAAGGCTTTCTAAGATGGTAACATCTCCAGCACGATGGAGATTTTATGAACAATTTAAAGTAGTCTTCTCCACAGGGTTTTTAACAAAGTCCCACCAAACTCAACAACAGTGTTAGATGGGAAACAAGGTTGAATATGACAGAGCAGATTTCTATGTAGACTGTTATTCCTGGGCAGAACACAATGAGAGCTGTCCTGGGAAAAGGGTTATGGTCCTGAAACTCTGATCCAGTCACATAGGTTTCAAAAAAGGGTATTCATTACAAGAAAAAGGATGACCTGTTTGTGAACTGATAGCACTTGTTATTTTGTTTGTTTATTTTAACTGCCAAATTAAATTGCTGCTTGAAAAATCATTCCTAGGGATAAATTCTCAACTAAAGATGAGTGAATCCAGTTGTATTCTGGCTACATCTATCTGTTTCTCATTTTCCACTCACTCTTGCTCCTATCACCATTTTTAAAAGACTTTGAATACTGAAACTGTAACTCCCTGTTGGATAACTGGAAGGTTCCCAGTAGATTTGTTGATTCTCTGTTGGCACCTCCTGAGCTTATCACAGCTGCAGAGGCAAGACATGATCTGATATTAAATTAGGACGAGTTTTACATTATAACAACGAAGCTCAGAATTTAACTTGGTGAATGTCCCAGCACTTTTATATTGTCACCTTCCAGACTGCTCCTCCCATCTCCAGCTCAGTTCTAATAAGATCACTATGTCTTCCAAATTCACTGATTTTTTAGCTCCACAACAAATTCCACTCGTATTTCTTCATTTTTTTTTCATTTGCATGTTTTCATAATGTTGGACCGCAATCAGAAGCCATGAGGAGAAAGATAGACACTTTATAAAGAATTATTAAATTCATTTTTCTTACTGCTAAGGGGCTTTAAGCTGACAGGCTGCAATTAATTAGTAAATAAGAAAACTCAGCTCACTTCTCTTAACCTTTGAACAAGAAGCATGGAGAGCTAAATAGAAACAAATCACCTGCAAAATGTCCTTGATACCTCGGATCCTATTGGCATCATCAAAACCAACAAGGGCTTTGATTTGAAGCAAAATAAGAGGAAAAATAGCTGTCAGTTTATAAACAGTATCTCTGTAACTCATGTATCTATGTGTGTCTTTTTCTTACTCTTCTATTGCTTCAGCCTTATTTTAAATTAGGGTTCAATTTTTCTTGCAATGAAGGCAAGTGGAATCTGCTGATATAGCTGGAGGTTCCACTAGCACATGTAAACTCTTCTAAAGTTTCATAGACACTTATCTCCCTATCTTCATCTCTTATTATGTATGTCATGCTGTGCCTTGATTTTGCCTCAGAATTTTCTGTGACTTGAAAGTAGATGTGTTAATCTTTGTTGCTTATTGCTCTGTACACAGCTTCAGTATGAATGGCAGTGTACACTGTTAAAAAACTTGTTATGGGTGGAAGGGACCACACCTTATACATAGAGCCAAGAATTTATTGTTAGCCTAATAAAATTTTAACACTCTAATTAAACGGAAGCAGTAGTTAATCCAGTTACAAAATACTAATGCTCATAGTTCAAACTAGTAAAGAAAAAACTAACTGACGATAATACCCTTCCAACAGTTGTACAGGAAGTCTTACTAGTTACCTATGTCTCTAACGTCTTATGCTCACCTTTCCTCTGGCTGCTAGACTCAGTGGTGACAGTTTTCTTAAAGCAGAGAGATGCAGGGTGACATCAGCTCCCAAATTCTTCTCAGGAGGCTCATGCTGATGGTGGATTTTCTTTTCCCCACTTGCTCCCTTCCCCCTACTCCCAGAGAAGGAGTGAAAGCTTCCCCACAGCCCCCTCAATACCCCCAGGGTTCATTTGTCCCCCAGGGACTGCCTGGGGCTGTCAGCCCCTTCCCCGGCGGCACTCACAGAGCTGGAGCTCAGACAGGCTGGGCAGTGGGCACTGGTAAACCCAGCTCAGCCCCGCTCAGGCCAAGGGCAGCCCAGCCACCCCCTGGGACCTGACACAGCCTGACGCCTGCCCCCAGCAGTGGTGAATATAACCATGCTTACTGGGTTACAATGTCATATTGTTAATTTAAAATAAATGAAGGGAAGCTACACTGAATATGACTATCGCGTACACATTGAGGAAAACTGAGAAAACTGTTGGGAAATTTTTTTTTTAATAATATAAAGTCTGTTGAAATAACAGGCTTCCTTCTAATTCCTTCTCTGAGAAAATTAACCTTATGCATATTTTCATAATATATTTCATAAATGGTAAGTGATTCATGAAAGACCTGCCTGTGATGAAGAATTAAAAACATGCAACCATAGATTCAAATCTTAATTGAATGCTTTGTGTTCCTAGTAATTTGATAATAAATCTTTCATCTTTTAGTGGTATAGGCTAACATTAAGAGAAAAACAATTTGGTTTTATATAGAGGTCAGCTACTCTTCTGCTTCATTTCACTATATCCTGTGTTACACAAAATAGGTAGCAAACATTTGTCACTTTTCTGCAGGTCTCCAGCAACATTATCTAATGTTAATGCTCACGTCTGGAAAAAAGGACATTACTATGCCTGAAAGGAGACCACCAAATAAACAATTCCTCTAGTATTAAAGATTCACCTAGCTATACAATTATTTGGTCTGAGAAATACAAATTTCCTTTCTGTGTTGTAAATTTGGGCCTTATTTTACCAGAGCAAGCCATTCTTATTCACTTGGCTATGAGGCACCTGTTAAAGCCAGCTCAGCCCAAGGCAAGCCTGTGGCCTTCTAGTAGCAATGGAAAAATCATATTTACTGGGTTACAAACTGCATTCATCCTTCAGTGTTGTCATCAGTAGGAGTGCAGCTTGAGAGGTACTGCCTTCCCTGAGGCAAAGGAACGTAGCACCACTAAAACCAATGGGCACCAAGACAGGCTTTATGCCGCAGTGCCTATTGCTGCACTGATGTGAGATACGCTCTCACATGCAAAAAGTAAAATATTCTTGTTCTTATCAAAGAATGTACATAGTTCCTGGTAAAAGAGGTAGCTATACTTTGTCTTAAATGTGCTTGCCACTCAGCTTCCCAGTATTTTTTCCTGACAAAACAGAAAGATCACTGATACAAATACTGCCAGCATCTCAAGGGAAATAGTAGCAAGTCTTTGTTCTTTGAATTAAAATTAACGTCCCTGCTTTTGTTTAAATCTTTGAGCTGCTTTGCTTAGTCTATGACAATTCAATAATTATTTGCATACCATTGATTTTCTTCTAAAGCTAAAGTCATTAGACCTTTGGCTTACAGCCAGTTTTGCCAAGCCTAGATGGATAGAAATCATTGCATAAATTTTAATGGTAGCTAGATTCTGACTCTGAGATTTTCTTCAGTTGTTGGATTGTCAAAATAAAATGCTGAACAAACACTCATGTCTCATATCATTACATTTATTGTTGAAAATTACTGGTCGATATTTGCTTGCACATTAACTAATAGCACTATTTCACTGCCCGTACAATATTATAGTTAATAGAAATTGTGATGCCTCACACCACAAAAAAAATTGGCTTCAAAAAAATCAATAGATTCCCTGTTTTGTATCAGAGAAGACAGATGAACAATAAATCATGTATTTTGAAGTGATTGTTTAGTCTGACAACATGGTATTCAGAATTACTTTGAATGATAGGTATGATTCACTGTAGAGTCAAATTCTAATATGAAATGCATCTCTGCGTACCTTTGTTGCTTCTGTTTAGGGACAAGTCGCTACAATAGTGTCTTGATGAATTTTCTGAGCAAAAATATATAATACAAGTTTGGAGTTCACACCACCGTTTTTGCCTGGTGTCGTGGTTTAACCCCAGCCAGCAACTAAGCACCACGCAGCCGCTCACTCACTTCCCCCCCGCCCCCGCAGTGGGATGGGGGAGGAAATCAGGAAAAGAAGTAAGACTCGTGGTTTGAGACAAGAACAGTTTAGTAGAACAGAAAAGAAGAAACTAATAATGGTAATGATAACACTAATAAAATGACAACAGTAATAATAAAAGGATTGGA
>JAVJGG010000031.1:23896244-23929226 GCA_035590195.1 Aviceda cuculoides
TTTAAACCTACTGTAATTAGTTACCTTTTGCAAAGCAGCAGGAGCAGCTTTTCTTCCACAGTCAGGCTATACCCATCAGTGGATCCAGAAGATGTACATATGGAAAATGATAGGTTATATTATCTTTTTTAAGAAAGTCTTTGGAAGAGAAGATTTAGCACCTACAGTCAGTAATGAATCTAAAAGAATAAATTAGCTTAGACTGGAAAAAAGGACATTATTTCGTGTTTTTTCTTACTTAAGTGACACTATTTTACTTGGGAAAACTTTCTCTCCCTTTCCCCTTCCTTTCTTCTTCCCCCCAAAATCATCCCATGAAGGACTTCAAGAATTCGCCCTCTCTGACAGGAAGATCACTCACTGGGCTACCACTAACTATGTAAAAAATATTTACTTTGATCAGCCTGTGGCTGTTGCAGGAAAAATAACAATCTTTCATCCATATAAATGCAAACAGGTGCAAACAGGTACGAGTTCTCTGTGAAAAAGTATACAGTAAAATTAACAGAAAGTTTTTAACGAGCATACACATTACTTTCTGAGAGAGACTTCCAAATACAGAAAAGAGATGGCAAAAATGGACTTGTCTTAAAAAGGTAAGTAATCAATCTATGAAGAAAATATACACTGGCATTGCCCATGGTAGCAGATGCTTGCAACTCCTGTCGCAGAAGTTCTGAGCAATCATCGGCTAGCTGTTGTTCCAGTTTTCCTGGGTCAGATTTCTATGGCCAGTTATGATATCTTAGTTACAGAATACTGTATTTCAATGCTACTTCTAAAATGGCTTTGGTTTTGAACAGGCTGAAGTGGTTATCCGCCATTCTTTTAGATACTTCCAAAGCATTTGAGGCTCATACATTACACATATGCCCTCCTATGTGGTCTATAGAAGAACAGAATGTCCTTCTGAATTCTCATTTGAATAGAGAAAGCATTATAATAGCCAACAATCTCTTCGGCTGCTTTTGGAAGTTTTCATTTAATTTTGTTTCATTTCAATCCATAGGCACAGAAAATGGAATTATGTAGGATAGAATACTTTTCCCTCTAGACTTTGGGAAGTATGGTACTTTAACTGAGGAACCACTGGAAGATAAAAACTGTTTGTCTATCACTGCAGTAAAAACAGGAACGTTATGTCAGGCACTCAGCAAGAATGAGCTATCCTTTGTAAAGTACATTCTCTTATAGTCTCCACTCCAAAGATCATTAACAACATAAAGTTCACATGAGGTGATAAAATTTGCAAACAACTACCTACATTTTTCATGCAAAATAACAGAGGATATGATATACCTTCTGAGACACTTGCTAACTATCTGAAAAGCCAAAGTCTGCCAGATGGGTGTTTTCACATTAATTACAAATTTAGCACAGTCTACCAGTTACAGAATTTCAGACATTTTTCCCCATCTGCCCCATGAATTCCTTCTGGAAATGTAATAATAGTGTAAATAGAAGTGCATTAATTCTATAGTCTGCTGGATCTCTTTGGCTTTTGATTCTTTAGGGGCACCTTGTTAAGCAGAGCACTCAAACTAACACACAGGTATTTGAATAGCCTGATGATCTCCAATGCCAGTTGCCTCTACATTCATAGAAATTAGGTCTCATCAAGGTAATTTGCTATCTTTCTTTGCTAAGCTGTCTAGGTGGATGGATAATATTAGTAACTGATGGATGACTCGTGGAAGACAGGCTTTAGTGTTACTGAACAGAATAAGGAAAATTTAGGAATATACAGAATTAGTAAGGTTTATGTTAGATGTGCACATATCTAAAAGATGGATCTCAAGGACATTTTAAGCTAACATTCTTGGCAATGTTCTGGTCTTTCAGGACTTTCCCATCCTTCCCTACTACTCTGTTAATGCCAGTCAGAGATGAGACTATGAAAAAATACTCTTTACCAACAGTATAAAAGTGCACCAAAGACACACTCATCTCTGGGATACAAGAGGAAGTATTTTATTTTTTCAAACTCTCTAGGTATTGTGATGTCCACTAATCACTTTAAAAAAAAAAATTCCTTTAATTTAAATTAAGGCTTCTGGACCATGACATGTGTCTTGAGGAAAACAGACAAACAAAAATCTTATTTGGTGTCATCAACTTCAGCTAACATTACATTTTTCCTCCATGATACTACAGATAAACACAAGGGTATTGTATCAGGCATAAGAAATGCTAAATATTACAAAAATGTGCAATAGTGAACAGAAAATAATAAAGAATATTCCTTCCCTCTAGTACTGAAACTAAATATGCACAACAGGAATGAGCTATGTGATTTGATATAACTTCCGAAAAAGGTCAATCATATCTTCACATTTCAGTCAGGTTTTCAGCGTGACAAGACCCTGGATTTTGTACACAAGCTTTCCACTTAAAATATTTTTAGTTTTTACCAAATATTTTCACCATTTTTGTTTCCATTAAAATTCAAGATTATTTTCTCAAAGAAATATGGTCCTCTTTTTTTTGACTAACACTTTTTTTCATTAGTCTCTTTTCCTGACTGAACGTTCTTGCTCTCTACATTACTTACACATTACATTGCATTAGGTTGTATTCAAAACAACTTGTGAACTCTGCAAGTTCTCTCTTTCCAAGATCTGAGCTATTAAAACACCTCATGAGTGCCTAACTCTGACTCTTCACTCAACTCCTGCTTTGGTTTTGGCCTAACACACGGCTTATGCTAAGACCCGATGTATGCCAGGTGCAGTGCCATCAGGTCAAAGCCAGAGCAATATGTTGGCCGGAGACAACGGACAGGAAGGGATAGAGGTCACTATGCAGCCATTATCACCAGCAGCTTGCTGTCTTCTGCAGATATCACCTTCTGCATTCTTGCATAGTAATTGTCTGGAATTTTCTTCAGAATCCACTAACTAATGGATACAGTATAGACCAAAATTCCAAGCTGAAAGGTATAAATAGATCATCTTACCCAAAAAAGGTTTTGAAGTAGAACTGACATCAGATGGACTGCTAAGTCTTTCTTGCTTCCCAGAGTGATGCAGGAGAGGAATAGGGACAATGAGCACTCTCACCATCAACTAGGGAACCATTTTGCTCATAGACATTTGAATTAGGAGAGAACTTGTAAGAGAATCCATGTATTAAAAAAATAATGATTTAGTGAATTCACGTGTTAGGCTAGCCTGTACAAAGGGAATTGAAACACTGTTTGACTTGTTTGGGTTTGTTTTTGCTAATGAATTCATAAAATAAAGCTTAATTTGCAGAGTACATTGCCCTGTAAATTTGAGATGTTCAAATGGACCATGAGAATAATGTTCTGTAAAATAGGACCTCACATTCCTCTGGTGCATAGATTGTATTGTGTTTAGAACAAATAATAATACTATGAATGTTCACATTACCTTTATTATTAGTTATCATTAGTAGCAAGAGCCATGGGGTCAGTAAAGTTGTTAATGATTGCTGCATTCATAGACCAGGTGGAAAGGCAAGATAAGAGCCCTTGGAACAGCTGCATCCAGGCTGGTATTGCACAAATTTGAGCAAAGGTTGGCATGTCATGTTATAAAAGTCTGAGATGGTTCCCAAGCAACCTGTTAAACATACTTATAATGCACCATGCTCTGTACTGCCTGTAAATAAATCTGTCCTTGGCCTAGTGGGATATTTCTTTTTAACTTTTCCTGTTCATTTACCCAGCCTTAAACCCTGTGAACAAAGATGACATTCCCTCTGCAGCTTTAGACCTTCCCCAGCAGTCCCTGCCCTTACTTCAGAAACTGGTTAATATTCAATGGGCACATCTCCCCTGTCAGGTTTGGGAAGGTCAGTTTTGAAGATTAACTCTCAAATGAGACCGTCTGAAAGTCATCAACATTTCTGTTCCATAATGCTGTGAGCTATCCTGAAAAAGTCTGAGCAAATCACACCTCCTCCACCATTTGCAATCTGTTTTTAGTCAAGACCAGCAGCTCAGAGTGAATCTGATGTTTTTAGGCTGGGCCTGAGATATGTATTCTTTATAGATATCTTAGCCAAGAATTTCTAAAGTGGCCAAGTTTAAAAATAATGCTGGAGTTGTGTCCTATCCCCTGTCCAGTACACAAGTTACTAATGGGATTTCAGAAAAGAGCATGACCTCTAATCATGTCAATATTTGATGAGACAATAAATGCAGCTTGCTCAGAAACTCAAAGGTGCCAGAATTCTTAGTGGTTATGTTCTTTATGTTAAAATGACAGCAACCCATTTTAGTGTGTACTGGTCATAGAACAGAAGCTATGCTGTTCTCTTAGATCCTATACATTCTTCATTTAGAACATAATATGTGAGTATCTCAGAGCACCTTTGATTTAAGTCTTGTACCTATGATCAGGTATATTTCTCTCTTTCTAGCTTCCCCTATGATTCTGGAAGAGTTACCTATTTCTGGGAATGGTTATTTTATTAATGTTAACTATCATCTATATTACTGTAGTTTTTTGCACCTTTAATTATGGGCCAAGATCCCATTGCAGTAAATACTGTGCAAATACAGAAAAAGAGCTCCCAAGCTATAAAAAGCTCCAGGCTAAGTATGAGACTGTCAATAATGACAGACATAGGAGAATGAAGAGAAAATGAGACATTTTGGTCTACTTAATACATCCTGATGGGAACACACTAAGATCTTAATACTTCTAAACAGAGTTGCTTGCAGAGTTGGGTATCAAAGAATAAGGCTGCAGAGAGTGTAGAAAGAAACAATCAGATATGAGGAGTTACTAGTCTAGTGAGTAAGCATTATAGAGATTTTTCAAGGAAAAAAAAAGCTGAAAAATATCTGAAGCCCAGAAAAATGCTTAAAAATGCTGAGACATTTTTTTTTCCACAGTCCAGGATTATTCTCCATTTTCAGCAGTGAACTTAATAGAGATTAATAGCATAAACAAAGAACTCCCATGACACTAGAACTTACTCTCCATGAGAAATGAAGCAGTGAGAATAACCCTTGAAGTGATGCATTATTTAAGCACTGACCTGTGCAATGGTAACCAGCAGTTTGACAAATGAAAAAAATAGTGTATTTTTCAGATTGTGGGACTAATAGTGATTTTTTCTGCATTTTCTCCTGAGTCATCTTTGCCTAATAAAGAAATCTGAAATTACCATTCCTGCAGTTTCAGCTAGGAATCAGATTGTCTGGATAGGGTATTCTTGGATCAGTCCTCATAACTATATTTCTGCATGTATGTACAATTGCATTTAAGCAATCCCATCCCATTCAACTTCACTTTCAACTGAGAGCACAGAAGGTTAATTAATCATGAAAGGTTAATTCTGCAAGGTATACTGGGCAGCTGAATTGCTTATTGATCTTTAGCTTCCCTGGCTTAGTTTTTGCAAAAATATTCTAATCAAACCAATCCCACTCCCTTCTCAAAACAAAATGATATCTGGATCAAAATCACTTCTGCTTTGGAACCTTTTGGAACAGATTTTCTAGACTGGAAAAAAATTTGATGCACTTGACCTAACTACACAAAAAGTATACAGTATGGGAAAAATTCAGACAGTAGGGAGATAATTATTCTTATTGTGTTAGCAATTGTCCTAAGAAAAAGTACATTCAAGGCCAAAGAAATGAACAAACAGATTCAGAAAGTACTAACTTGAGGTCATTCATCATTTTTTCATACCTATTTATTTAGAGCAGCACATAGCCTTGTGGTAAGCAGAAACAGAAAAGGCAGTAAAACAGACAAATACACACAGAGGGGAGGAAAGAAAGAATGTTTAGAGTGAGTTGGCAGAACATAATAGGCATAGAAAACAGTAATGGGAGAAAGAGAATAGGGAAAGGAAAAGACAAGGAAAACTTTTTTTGATAATAAGGAGACCTTGAGCAGCTGTCCATCTCTTGTTTCATTGCAACTAATGGCAGAAAGCTCACAAAAATTTCAGACCAGCAATTCCAGAACTACGGTAAAAATATCACTAATGGTACAAGACCCCTCAAAATAATTTATGACTCCCCACCAGAGCCTGATTTTGCCACTGTGGCTACTAACACTGGCCAAAAATATCATGAAGCTGCACTTCAGTGGTTTCTCATGTTGAAAAATAAGTGGTTTTAATTAATTTATGTATATGGACTCGCACTATGAAAATATTCAAGGAAGTATTAACTCACAGGTATTTTGAAAGATGTGACAGAGGATTTACAACGGTGTCTGCACAGTTACCTTTTAATAAGCATATTCAATTCTACTTTCAGATTTCCCTCTACTTGAAAGGTAATTTTTTTCCTCTTACATTTAACAAAATCCCCATCCTTCCTTTTATTCTTATTGTAGTTTATTAAGACAGTATTAGACTCAATAACAGAACATACCCGAAGAAATTACTGTTTTCTTATTTAAGCAGTTACCTCAGAGAATATCACCTTAGTTTGGGAAATTAGCTTTTATACACTGTCGTCTTATCTAGGTAATCCAGACCTGAAGATGTTCATGGTTTTAGTATCCAGTGAACTCTCCTTGGGCAATGGGATATTTCCTCTAGTGATTTAAACAAAAACAGAAGCAGTATGTTCTGTACCAGTATCATAGAACAGTGTGCTGCTTTTGGCTGGGATAGAGTTGATTTTTTTCATAGTAGCTATAATGGGGCTATGTTTGTGTTGATAACACAGAGATGTTTTCGTTACTGCTGAGCAGTGCTTACACAGAGTTAAGGCTTTTTCTGCTTCTCACCCCACCCCACCAGCGAGGAGGCTGGGGGGGCACAAGGAGTTAGGAGGGGACGCAGCTGGGACAGCTGACTCCAACTGACCAAAGGGATATTCCAGACCATATGGTGTCGTGCTCAGCATATAAAGCTGGGGGAAGAAGGAAGGGGGATGATTGGAGTTATGCTGTTTTGTCTTCCCAAGTAACAGTTAGGCGTGATGGACCCCTGCTTTCCTGGAGATGGCTGAACACCTGCCTGCCCATGGGAAGGAGTGAATGAATTCCTTGGTTTGCTTTGCTTGTGTACACGGCTTTTGCTTTATCTGTTAAACTGTCTTTATCTCAACCCACAAGTTTTCTCACTTTTACCATTCCAATTCTCTCCCCCATTCTGATGCAGGGGGAGCGAGCGGGTGGCTGGGTGGGGCTGAGCTGCCAGCTGGGTTTAAACTATGATAGGCAGTCTTTGAAATAAAATATATCATGTTAAGTTATTTTGGTGGGAGAACAAACTCTAGTATATTTGTACCATTAACATTCCATAAACTGTTAAAAATTAATTATCAACTGTTTAAAGATCTAAATCATATTTTTGCCTATCAGCCAATTCCAGAGAAAGAGGAAGATTAGCAGAGAGAAAGGGTTTCTATTTGGTTGCAATGTAAATGATTAAATGATATCAAAACTAAATTGCTGAATTTAATTTTCTTTCTTTTTTTTTTAACTTTTTTTTTTTTTTTTTCTGACAACAGTATCAAAGATATTGTGGCACAAAAATATGAATTTCATCCTGTGGGTGGCACTCCTGGACTGTCAGAGAACTAGTGACTTTTGAGAACTATGTTTTTGATGACATTTTAAAGGAAAATTCAGATTTGTTTGTTCCATACCCACAATATATTCAGAAGACAAGACTTGAATAGCCAAGATACTCTTAAAATGACTGCAAATGCTCTTTATTAAGTGCAAGTAAGCAGTTTTTATAACCTCAACACCCAGTCAAACAGTCACAGACAAGTTCAACAAATACAGTATTTCCTCTGATGAATGAGACATTAAATCTGCTAGGGAAACAGCGGAGAGATATTATTACAGTTCATAATGATTTATATTGTATATGATTAAAGCAAAAGTCCTGGACCCAGCTCCTGTTCCAGATGACAAAGTCAGTGCATTGTCCTATTGGAGGGTAATGGTTTGACCATGTCTCTTGCTTTCTCTCTGGGGACATCCTGAGACAATTCTCTCAGTCTCTGGGCTTGGAGGATGATGATAAAACAAAGCCTTGGGGTTAATGTGCAGTGATGCATCTTTTACAATGGAGATGGGAGAGACAAGGAGTACAAGAAAGATTAAATGTGGGTGGCCCTATATTTGCCCTTTTGCCTAGCCTAGAATAAAATACCCTCTTCCTTGGGGGTGGCCAGGGACTGTAGCTCTCCTTGGAGAAGGAGCACTTAAGGCTAAGCAAAATGAAAAGAAGAAAGAGACATTTCCACAAACTAAAATAAGCAATGAATTTGTGAAAGAGTAAATATAGAGGTTACAGAGAGAAAACCATTTGAACAGAACTGTTTGATATTGACCAGCAGGCAAGAAGTAGCAACTTCATCCCTGCCTATATTGCTCAGGAGGATTCACAGAGTAAGGAGTACAGAAAATACTGGCCACCAAGGAAAACTCAACATACACTTCATGTGAACACAGTTCTCAAGCCTCTTGTGCTTGTAAACTCCTGGCAAAACACAGCTAGAGTTAAAAAAAATCACATCTGAAGACTGGACTTCATTTTTTTCTTCACATATACTCACAATTTTTCTTTTTTTTCCCATTTTTCTAACACAAGCAACATCATATTAAACAGATATTGCATATTACTGCTGTTGTCACATCCATTCAAGGCAGGCAAAAATAGGTAGTTGTGTTCTGTTAAAAAGTTTTGCTATGGAAAGCATGCAGCATTCAGAGGTTACCTCCCCCCAGCTCAATCTAACTGCTGTGACAAATAGGATCATATACAGGACAGTAAATGACCACACACTTGTAGCTATTTCCTGCATCTAAGTGATACATTTTAATGCCCTAAATAGAGACAGTCTATAATCTATATAAGCAACTTGTAAATCAAGATAATGAGTAGCCAAATAAAATTGCTATGCCTTCGGTAAAAAATATCTTGAGAATAAGGAATGCAGAGGAATTAATGAGTAAGTGTCATCTCTGAAAGGAAAAGTATAAAACAGTTTAATAATTAAGACTTCGAGGTCATGCAGGCAGTAATTGATCAAGAGTTACATTTCTGCAAGAGCACTGTGAATGAGTATGCTAAACTTCTTTGCTGCAAAAGCCAAATGGAGCTCTTGCTAAAAGAGTTCAAGCTCAAAATGGTATGCATCCTAGATGTTACTCCAGGGAAATCCATGTTCAGATTCATGGTAAGTACTAGCCAAATGTACATACCAGTGACTGTTTATTTGCTTTAGATAAGTATCAGTTCATAAGAATTACCAGGTTCATCGTAGGTCTTACACTATTTCCTCCAAATATGGAGATGCGGTCAAGTTAGAATACCTGTGCCAAACTGCATATTCATATTCTAAATATAACTTAACTTTAAATCGTTATTAAGTTTCACATCTTCAACAAAATGTATTTCTTACTCTTAGAAACTCAGTTAAGTCAAGTGTGCAAAAGAAGAGATCTCAACAGGCAAGAACTTCTTGAAGAATGAAAAGTAATGTTTTCTTCAAGGAGACATTTTTTCTTCACAGCTAGCCTAGCAACCAATTTAAATATATATAGCTCAGCAGGAATTGCTTTACTTAAACACCAAATTCCATTTTACAAGACATTAATGACATCATATAAGGAAGTTTCTCTAATACATCTGCCAGAAACTTTCAATATACTTTCATATTACTGCCTGCTTCAAACAGATCTTTACTAAAGCGTTCAAGGTACCCTCATGGGTGTACCAGGAGCATGATTTCCTCGCAAGAAACTTTTACTAAAGCCCTATTCACTTCAATGTCTCAGTCTACAGTCACTCATTTCAGACCAGAAGATTCATCACTTGTCCTTTGAATGTATGGTACAAAATATCTTCTTGAATGCCAGACTCCCATTCTGAGCATAGCACTCACTAGTAGAAGGGCCAAAACCAAACTGGCTTAAATAATTTGTTCTAGGACAGGTCTTCAGAGAATTACAGTGACTATTTGGTTGTCACTCTGTAGAAGCTACAATGCACCCCTGGCACAAACTGTAGCCACATCCATTTGGCAGTATCTGTTCAACAAATACTATCTATTCAACTGCATTTTAAGTATACTGCTTGCAAGATATCAGATTCTGGGTGAGATTCAGCTGCTTCAAGAAAACAAAGCAGCCAGAAAGATGGTATAAAGCAGTATACACCTTCTTCTGGATCAAGCAGGGATTTGTCCATTGTTAAATATTAGCACCCTCAGGGGTAACGCAAGCTCTCTTGTCACTATCTCTTACATAGCATGAAAACAGCACATAACAGTGCACAAAATATACTTTTTTTTTTCTCTGAAGGGTCTTCCTCCACCCTGAGCTCATGCTATGAGATGCTCCTTCTGTTGGTGCTGAAGGGAGGGCAGTCCAGCCTTTCATGCTTTCCCAAGATTGACAGAAGCAGCTGCCTGTGTCAGGGTTATTGTCCATAGCCCATGGTTATAATAGCCAACTCACACCAAGAAGAAGGTGGATCCAGTCAATGTCTTTAGAAAGCATGTGTATTATGAGGAGATTTCTCAGGAAAAGACGACTGTTTGAGGTAGAGAACATCACTGTCATTACTGTGAATATGGAGCTCATATTTGCCAGCCTTTGCTTAGAAAAACCTTGCTCTCACTTTGAAGGTGACTTAACAGATACATTCTTCACAGTCTGTGCAGTCCAGTGCCAGTACAAAGAAAAGAGATCCACAGAAACTGGAGATTATCTCTTACTGAGAAAGAAAGGAAAAAATAGTACATCCACCTAACAGTGAAGGGGATATGGCATGTGAAGGCAGCCAGGGCTATGATACCCAGAAGTAAGTTCTGAGTTTCAGTAGGAATAGGGAATTTACTTCTGTATGATGAACTGTAAATATCTTAATCCATTAAAGGTTTGAGGCTGTTTGAAACGGAGTACCAAATAGGCCTGTCATAAATCATAGCAGTAATGGGAATTACTGAGACTTTTATGGAATTGTATTGAAAACAAGTGCTTACTCTTTTCCAGGAAGGCAAATACGATTTTCCCAGAAGAGCCCAGGCAACACAAATTTGGAGGAGAAAACTAATGACCTTCAAAAATGAATGTGTTTCCTCAGCAAACAATGTTACTACTTTTATTCAGACCAAGCTGTGCTGGCTGTCAGTGGGATGACAAACTGGTATTTTGTGATATCCATATGGCTAGGGCAATTTTACTGATGCTATCTGAGAACACTGAGCTGTTAAAGGAGAATGGTTGTGCTATGCTGTTGAACTCCATTTCTCTTTAGCAAATATTACTGTCTGTCCACAGTATGCTATGTTATGACCAATTGGATGCAGCAGTGAATTGCCATGGTTAATCTTCCTAAAATCACCATTCTTCCTCCTTCATTGTTTCATCCATTTGAAGTGGATTCCTTTCCTTGCTCACTCTTCTGTATTTTGACCAACTATTTCTACTTCTATTCTTAGTGTAGGCCTTCCATCTATTGACTAAATTGAGATTAGTGCGGAATTTAGAGAGTGAGGCCTAAATCTGGTGGCTTTGTAATTTATACAGATGCTGCTTTTATAACTACTACTGGATGGGAACCTACTTTTGCACCAGATGTCTTCTGAATTTTGATTGGAATAAATCATTCAAATAAAAAAGGCAGATAAAGAAATTCCACACTCAGATGGCTCAAAATTAATTCTGGAATTAGAGAATGGATTTCATCCTATTCCATATACTACTGTAGTCCTACAATTGCAGAGTAGAAATTCTGCATTCTCAATTAAACCTGATGGTTGGACCCTAAAAGAAAACCACATGAGATTTTCAGAGAACACAGGAGCCAGAGAAGAGTGCTCTGTGGATATGTGATAGAGACAAAAGAAGACAAATGACAGTGACTAACAAAATGTGACCTTTTTAAACATATGTTATCTTACTGTGTTTGGTAGATATTGAAAGAGATGTCCATAGCTAACCAGAGAAAAGTCTGGAGCTGTAAAAAAATAGGAAAATACAGGCCAACTCACAACTCCATTTCTGAGGTAAATGCTCACCTTAAGCAGCAGTTCTGTAGTGCTGTGGAGGCAAAGTTACAGGCTATGAAAAAAGATAAGTAGGATATTTTACTTAAGAGTTTCCAGTAAAGCAGTCAAAGCTGGATAACTGATGTACAGCTGAATTAACATAAATTATTAGTAAAACTGCAGTAGTCCAAACAGGTTGCTGAGCAAGCAGTGATTAGGGAAGGGGCAGCAAGGAACAAATGGAGGAGTAGGGAATGGCTAACCAAACATGACAAAAGTGTAAGAAGTAAGGAATAGGTGACAGAAGAGAAACAGCTCACAGCATGGGATCAGCTGCAGCTTAGGTAAGGGCTTGTTACCAGGCAAAACCTTGAGGAGAGCAAACTAAGAATTAGATGAGTACTCCATGACAGAAAGCAAGCAACCAGCTGATTTAGCACTTGTCTCATAATCTCATTAGAGAAGTGGACCGTGAAATAGTTATAGCTACAGTGTATAAGATAGTTATATTATCTTTTTGGTCTACTTTGAGGGGTTTTTTCCTTTTCTCTATTTGATAAAAAAAAAGAAAATGAAGTCAACTGATTAATATTAGTAAGCAGAGAAAATCAGCTCAGTGAACCCAAAAAGTGTAATTAAATTTTCCTGAAGTTTCAAGGTGAGGCCTGAGCTATCATTTTATTAACTATGGCTTAAAACAGCATACTTGTCCCTTTTCCTGCATATCAGTCCTGACAGGTTGGGCTTCCTTACAGATGACATGTGAGTGATTGGGATGAGAGTTAGAAATGTGATATTTTTAGGGAAAGTTTAAACTGCGGTAAATATTCTCTAGCATTGTAGGAATAGCAATGGCGTAATACCTAGAACAAAACAGAGCAATTGCATCCAGTCTTTCTAGCTATACAGAGAACACAGCCTTTAGGATCAGAAGTATACATATTATGGGCTTGGTTAACCTGTACAAATTAAACTATACTGTACAAGCACAGCAAGACCGCGTACTCCCAGAAACTAACTGGCTTAGGGCACATAGGCTACAAACTCCCTGTGGAAAGAAGGGGGCTAGGAGTAGGCTGCGGCTAGCAGAACAATTACTTCAGCCCACTCTTGGTCACCTTTTTTCTTTTTCCTTTAGGCATTTCAGGAAATGATGAGGAGAGGAATGAAAGATGGATGAACTGTTTTAGCGATTACAGCTGGTGCTTAGTTGTCATCCTTCCAAAGGGTCCAGTAGCTTCTCAGTTATATGACCAGGTGTTTGTTCTCAGCATGATAGAAGAGGGGCTGCCAAGCATCTAGAAAGGATAGCAACTGTGAGCAACTATCATTGGGGAAAAAATGGCTGTTAACAGAGCATAAGGTATCTTTGAATAGGCAGAAAACAAGATCAATTGTCCTGATGACATGTCAGTCAGCCTGTGGGCACCACAGGGTAGGCACCCAAAAATGAAGTAGGCAGACTGAAAGGAAATTTATTCCACTGCACTATTCAGTAATTTTACAGCGATTCACAATCCTGGTTTGTAATATGTTACTGGAAAAAGAGGGTGAATCCAGTCCTTTCTCGAAAATTCTTCTTTGCTGCACAGAAATGAAGTTAGAAGTGTATCTTGAAGGTTGTTCCCCTGCTTGGTTAATGACCATTTGTGCTTTCCTAAGTAGCATAGTCCAGATATCAGGAGTCAGTATGAACATGGCTGGTATTCTGATACATAAGTCCACAGCTATGAAACTCTTCCCCCACCCACCATGTGGTATGCCATGTTTTAGTGCTCTTCAGTCTTCCACATGCAGAAACAGTTGATATTACATCGCTTACTATGTTGTTCTTGTTCTGCTTGAATAAGGATGGGTTTAAATCACTTGCTTTGGAAATATAATGCTCTTTATCTCAACTCTCATCAGGAGATAACACTGTTTAGCTTTGTATTTGAGACTTTTATAAAGAAAGATTGCAATCTGAGGACACACTTATGACTGAAAGATGTGAAATTTTAAGTTCATCCATGACCTTATCCATAACAATTCCACCTATACTTGTTCATATAATTCTAGTGATTTAGGACTTCAGTTCATATTATGTCAAACACGGCAAAGCTAAGTTCTTCAGTTTATTAAGGCTTACAGGACCAAATGTCACATTTTATAGACAAATCTGTGGATCACTAAAATCAAGTAGAACCTCTACAACTGCTCAGTAATCTACTATGGCTTTCACAGTGGATCGGTGGCGGATTCTAAAATGGCTCATCCAGAGAGGCTGCAAACAACAAATTCTCTTTTCTTGGCTCTCTTAATCCCTTGTAGTCCACGTGCTAACTTTTCCCCAAGTTAAAGATCAGCCATGCAGAATCAGCATGGGATGACATTTGTTTCAAAATCTAGAAGGATGCCACAAGAAATCAGAAAGGGGATATTTCAGAGAGAAAAACATGATATATCTCTTCTGTGTGTGTCTCTGTTACCATCATGAGTGTCATTTCATGGGTCATTGTCACATGCATAAACAGGAGGAAGACATTCCCACAACTGCTTTGCTGGTTGATGGTGGAAGAGAAATGTAAATGAAAGCTCCCACTTTAAAACATGGAAGATCTACTGTTCTGACTGTTCTCACAATTGCTGGAGCCCTGGAGGTCTCTCATAGCAGCAAATGTCATGCAGTTATACGTGCAAAGACAAATGAGAAGAGCAAAACACAAATGCAGAGCATTCAAAATAATTTCATTGCCATTAGTTCCAACTGTAAGATCTATCTGATTGATTTTGGACTTACTATACTTTAATAAAGACTGTATTGAGATATTTTTAGACATATACTTTTTTTTTAACCAAGCAACAGTAATTTTGAAAGTGTATAGTATTCACTCTTATCCCCAAAAGCTCATTTTTTTTTTACAGTATGAAAACTTCTCATTTACCAGACCCTGACTCAGAAGTGTCATTCATTTCTACCAAGGAACATCACTGCTGCAGTGCTTTGGAACCACAGTGAGAAGTTGCTGTTCAGGCTTCGGTCTCCTGAATCTCTAGAAAACACCTAGAAATACCAATTAGGCAGACTGCATATAAGCAGCACTATGACTGTTCAACTGGCCGAATAGGATAACACTCTCATGATAAAACCACTGAGCCATCAAAATAATTTTTACATTTAGTTTAACTGCTTGACTAGCCTAAGATCCTCATCAGCAAATGAAAACAACTGACTGTGGATAGCTAAAGTAATAAGCACTTCAGCCATGGCCTTGCATGCCTAGTAACAGCCACTGCACTATAATACAATGTGAAACAGGAAAGGAGTCCAGAGTCTGATCTGAAGCATTTAAACCTAGGACAGCACCGCTAACAATGATTGTTAGTAGATGAAGGTCAATTATGGGCATAGGACAAGAGTTAAGTGGCAGGCCATAAAAATGGGCCATGCTATTGTTTGTATTATCCATGTAAAGATATATAATGTTTGGCACTGGTTTCCAATCAAACTGCACTTAGTCAGGCCCTCCTTTACCTGACTTTTGCACTTAGTTTACCTCTGAATCCTTTTATCCTTTCATACTCATTGAAAGAGCAGGAGACAAAAGGGAACCTTCTTTTGAAAAAAAAAAAAAAGAAAAAAAAAGGAAAAAAAAGGTTGCCTGCTCTTTACAAGCAAAACTTGTCCCCAGTCACAAGTGCAGTCAATGTAGACCTTGGTAGCATCATGTTTTCTACTTTTATTCTTTGTTACTTAACTTAAAACTCGACAATGCTGTAAGGAGAAATATCTTTTGCAAATGCTTTGAAAGACACTGCCAATGTAGCCTTAAAATGAGATTAAAAAAACAAAAAAACAAAAAACCAAAAAACAACCAGTTATCAAACCAGGAGATTACCCAGAAATCTGGAAACATGGTTTGATGTATATTCATTATGAGAAATGAAAAGAGGGCAAGACAACAATTATATCAAAATGGTCTCAACAAGCACTGGAAGCTTTACATTTATATGGGAGCCAGAAAAATAAACCAGCTGCTCATTTTTTCTTCCTTTGCTAATTTGAGGAAGAGAATGGATTTTCTCTCAGGACTATTCCATATGCAATTGGAGGCACTAACAGTGACAAAAAGTAGGCATAAAATTTGAGTCTGAGCATAAGATATGACTTCTCCTAGTGTTTTGGGGTTTTGTTGTTGTTATTATTTTGTTTGTTTTGTTTTCAGAAGAAAATGGAAATTTGTTCTGTTTTCTGATCAAACCCAGACTTATCTGGTTGAAAAGGGAATAGCATTTTAATGAAAAATCAGGTTAAGTGGACAGAATCCAGTCAAATGAAAATCCCTATTTTATACCATTGTACTGAGCATGCAACTATCCAAGGACTATGGCTATTACTACAATGGTCAAAGTATGGGGAAGAGAACTAGAGTGTAGAAAACAATTGAACAACAAAGGAAAACGTTGCTATTCTTCAATTATGAGAGAGTTATCCTGACAGAATAATGGACTGAAAACTCATGGACAGCAGAGTCTGGGATAATTTTGCAGAGTTTAGCCCATAATTTGCAAATACCTTGATAATTTCAGTCTAAAACTGTCTCTAGACTGATGTCTGCTCAAAATATCCCATGAAGATGCTGTGCAATGCAAAAAATGCATGGAATTTTTGTGTTTTGTTTTGTTTTTTAAACACTGAAAGCCTGATTTATTCCCACTACAAAAACAAAAATGAAAACACAGGACTTGCAAATAAACAAATATTTTAAATTAAGACAGATATTCCCACAGTATTACAAGCAAAATTAAGAAATAAATAAATTCTCGTTCCGCAAATACCTTCATTTCATCTCTGTGTCTATAAAGACAAGCTTTATTTATTTCCATGGATACTCAGCACTACTTGGAAGTCATCATTTAATTACCACTACAAATCTTCAGCAAAATAAACAATGAGGCGGTAGTCACAAACAACTCATAATCCGCCCTGTTTTCACTTAAATTGAAAACTGCATTCTTCTGAATTTAAACCTTGTCTCTCTTGGGTTTCACTTCTGTTTGAGCTGTTAAGATATTTGCTTTTCTAATAGCTACATGATTGCAGTGGACAGACATGCCTTCTTTCTATTAACCTATATTTAAACTTTCTATAGTAATGGCAGGGACCTGACAAGGAAAGGAGATTAAGATTTAAGGCTAATAATCAGATATAGCTTTTATTTCAAGCTTTATGCTGATTAAGGGAAATGTCTGAAAAAACCTACTTTATCTTTTGTTTGGCATAGGAGTCTGGCAACACTGACAGTGGGACAACACAGCTTTTATTGCATTTGAGAGAAGTGATTGTCACTTTGCTTCTTTTTGATATTTTAAATTTTTTACTAGAGCATAGTCTAGTTTTTGCATAAAATAATAAAAGATAATATAAAAGTTGTTCAGACTTTCTCAGTAGAAACTGTTTCCTCCAGAGCCATTACAGCCTGTGAGGTAAACAGATGCCATGTCTTTACATCTGTTTACCTGTAAGAACTTTGGGTGATACATTTGAAAAATCTCTGTGTTGATCTGTATGTTGTAAAATACATATGTGCTAACAAAAACTGAGGGGAAGTTTAAACCAGCTCTCTCAGCCTCTCCTGCACCTCCAAAATATCTCATAAAGCTCAGAGGACAGGAAAGATCTTCGCCATCTTCTAAGAGTTCCTCCAACAGGTAGGAGCCTCTTTATTTATCATCCTTTGGTTCTTTCTCCTGTTAACTTCACTCTCACCCTTCTGGAGCAGCCCTCCCCTACACCCTCATAGGGCAGCATTGCCTAGAGGAGGGATGATTGCTTTCAACAAAAAACTGACAATATCAAAAATCTTTTCTGAAATAGGAATAATTGATTCTGCAAGAAATTGCCTATAAAAATACATGGTTACAGAAATCTTAAAAAAAAGTAAACATTTCTCTCCTAATCAACTATAGTGGACATCAAGGTCTGCTTACAGTTTCAGTCTGTGAGTAGTTGACCTAGTACACCACCATGGTCTAAAGCCTGAAAGTCTTTCAGCAACACTCAGTTGTTGCAGGATGAGGCCCTTTACACACAATGTGCAGTGTGTGCTGAGAGCCCTCACTGAGTTGTTCTTTCATACAGATCTCTGTGAATATATTCAGTTCTGGACATTCAAACGTATTCTTTGTGGCTCAGAGAAAAAAAAAAAAAAAAAGACAAAAAAAAAAGTGAGTACTTTTTCTTCCACTTAGGGATAATCCAGTTTCCCCCTTTATTTCCCTAGTTTCCCTGACCATGCAGGGGCTTTCCTTTCCTTTATATTCTGCATTTCAGACAGACATTCAGGCTGCTTACAATCGTCTACAAAATTAAGTCTCAATTTAAAAAGTTTCATTTTGATGGTTGAAAGAATCTAATCTGCCTTACATTCAAGCTTGCTGTCTATTCAAAATGAGTGGTAGATCACTGTGGTAATCAATACAGCTTTCCTTGTGCAGGCAGATGCCCATGAGAATGAAATGAAGGGCATCTGAGACATAAATCTCTTGAGCTCTCTTTCTAACAAGTTATTTATTTTGGGGGTGGGAGGCAGTCAGAGGCTCACATTAGTCGTAAGTGAAATTATTGTGTTACTGTCTTTAATGCCATACAAGGTATTGTTAAGAAATTATTTGGAAGTTTCTTTATGTTTCCTTTAAGGCTTATGCCATATGCCTAGGGAAGAAAGAAAAATGTCTTCCCTTTTGTTAGCAGATTTC
The DNA here is from genome assembly GCA_035590195.1 of Aviceda cuculoides. Taxonomy (NCBI): domain Eukaryota; kingdom Metazoa; phylum Chordata; class Aves; order Accipitriformes; family Accipitridae; genus Aviceda; species Aviceda cuculoides. The sequence continues at coordinate 23,914,936 of JAVJGG010000031.1, forward strand.
TTGATGCGCTGGGAGGAAGCAAAACCAAACAGAAAGAGGAAAGCATAAAGTTGTTATTCAGCTAAAAAAAAAAAAGTCATCTAACGGGGCAGCATAGCTCATTCATTATTTTTATTGGCCTTGGAGTTTAGATTTTTTTCTTTATATATTTTCATAGCTCCCCTTTCCTTTTAGAGCACTAGCTGCTAATATGCTTCCACCCCCTTCACCCTTGAGATAAAATACTTAATAACACAAGTAATATTTGTAGCAGCAAAACAAAGGCTGCAGAATTTCCCAAATCTGCAGCATTTGACTAAGAGTGCGAAGCCGAAAGTGAAGGAATTCACTAGCCATCATGGACAAACTTTAGAGGACATAAAATTTACTTGCCTGTGGCATTTCTCTAGACTCTGTTCCTGAATAAGGGTTTTCCTTCTGAAAGCATACTCTATTTTTATTTATTTTCCACAAGAGATCTTATGACTGCTTTACTACTTTCATTTACAATGGTAGTGCTGTCACTGTAGTGCCATGTGAACCTCAGTATATTTGATCATAGGAGGCATTTGTACTTAAGCTTTCATATCACATTGCTCTAGGCTCTCTTCTTTCAAGCTTGTTTCCTCAGTTCTTGAGCTTTTATGAAGTCTCGACACCATTTAAATAAAATGATTGCACGTATATGAACGAGAATCTTCAGTAACCTGAACTATGCTAGGCAACATCCTATCTGATAGTATCCCTACATCATATGATCCTCACTCATGCATATGGAGATAAGTCATGTGAACACTACAACTCAGATTCAAAAAACTACCTCAACAGGACAAGAAAAAATCTATTCAACTGACAGATGCTATAATGTTTTTCTTAGATTTCAGACAGAAAGATGCATGCACACACACATGTATAATAAATCCAGCATTTCTAGACATTCTCCACGTGTGCAGTACAGCAGGTCTGCACACACATTGCAGAGACAACCAAAATGTCTGAACAAATATTCAGGATGAACTGCACAGACACTATCATACAGCTGGAAATCCCTAATCATCACACAAAGTCCTCCCATATGCATTTTCCTGTCAGAAAGTAATTTGGGGGATATAGACAAATAAGAGGCCTGTGACATCTACCAGTTATAAACAGGGTTGTAATTAATATTACCTTTCACTGAATTCAAATATAAGCGTAGTAAAACAGTGTAAGAGGTAACAACATATAAATTTTGGGTAAGCACTTCACCTAAGCATGTGAGCACTGTGTCCACTAAAGACACAAAAAAGACAGGCACGGTTACATGTCAGAGACATCTACATTTAAAAAAAAAAGTTGTCAGAAAGAGGACAAGTTAAGCATAAGGGACTATAAATAGTTAGAACTTACTTCGAAATACAACAGAAGAATGACTAGCAAAGCCAAAACCAAGATAAGCACTACAGGGAGGGAAGGAGACACCACTTTTTTGGAAGGGGAATAATAGAATAAAAACATGTGGCAAAAGTAAGGAAAATCAAAGAAGAAAGGAGAGAAACTCACTTTAGTTTCAACTTCAGTTAGACAAATTTTACAACAAAAGCAAATTTGAAAGGCCTTTCATGTTATCATAAAAAAGTACTCAATATAAAGATTTTCACAGTACCAAAATATATTTGCAGATTCAACTTGAGCTAACTGTTCTGCTCAATGATGGTGAAACATTTTGAAATTTCTTTTAATTTTGATTAATTACATTTTTTCAATAATTCCTTATAATTTTGATTGGACTTTATATGCATTCTCTGACATAGCAGGTAGCATCAGCCTGTACTATTCAAAATTTACTTAACTTTATAAATTAGAAACAGCTGTATGTTGAAATATGAAATGCAGAGATTTTCCGAGTAACTGATAAAATCCAGAAGGAAATGCAAGATGTCCCATTTAGAGATGTTATCATCATTACTGTTTGTTACATTCAGTGCATCGGTGAACAGTCTGCTCCAGTCACTGCTGAACCCCATGGGTGCAATTCTATTTCATGACAGACTATATTTAAACACTTTGCTTCGTGATATGGCCTTACTTTAACATAAATTCAGTGTTTGCTATACCAAACTAGACACAGGGTCTGCCTGTGGGGAAAGTGTAAAATTGGCTTCTAAATCCATTGAACAGAAAATCAAGGAAATATAAACTCTGAGTGTGCCAAAATATTTTGTCCCTTGAAGGTAGTGAATGATTTATGCAAACCAATTTACTCTTTGTGTTGCCAGCATTAAGCAAAGCCAGGGCTCACTAATGAGTTATCAGGAGAATGGGAGAACAAGCTAAATGGGGAATCCTTTTAGTGCTGTCAGTGGTAAATTAGGTCTATCAGGATCACAATAAGAATACACAGAGTAGTCAGTATTAGGTTAATTACCTTTGTTGACTTGAAAGGTTGGAATTTAGGTGGAAACAAAATAAGGAAAGCTTTTGAATCTCAATCATTTTTGTATTTCCAGGCAGCTATCACATATTTAAAGTACAGTATGCCTTTTCATTCCATGGGAAAAAGAGAAGCCAAAAGGAGAAGTAATATCACTGCCGATATTATCAGGGCATTTGATAATTATTCTCATGTTGAATATAAGGAAAAGCATGGCAGGGGGAATTTCCATTTGCAACCTTTCTTCAGTTTAATTTGGGTTAGATTAGTAAAAGTAAATTCTTCTTAATACTTAGAATTCATTATCCTATCCCTCAAACTGAAGACTTACAAGTAGGGTGATTCAAAAGTCACCTTTTGTTGTGTGGGCTGACTGTAGCATTTTTGGAAAGTAAAATCATTAGTAATTTTCTGGCCAAAAAAAAGTTAAGGACCAATTTTTGCATATTAACCTTCCCATTAAACCCATGATTTACATAAGACAAAGACCCAAAGACCCAAGAAAAGATTTAGAAATATTCACTATATGGTAATTTTTTTTCTGGCTTAGAACTTTGGTCAGTGGTGGTGTCCTCATTTTATTTGAGCTTATTATGTATGTGTTGCTTACAGCACTAGCATAACCAAACAATCCTATGGTAGGAGTTTGTAAACTGCTAATGCGATTAAACAGGAGCCAATCCTCAGCTTTGAAGTTTTACAATATAGTTTTTGCTCACTCCTGAGACCTTTAATTACATTGCACAGCTGAGTCAGACCTGGCAGCCATCTTTTTGTTGAGCAGGGAATGTCTCAATCTGTTATGCCAAAGCCAGATGGCTACTTTTTTGCAAGTGCTTTCCAGATTGAAAAGGGAAAAGTCAGAACTCTATGCCAATGAATCAGCATTTCAAATCCATGTGTTAGGGTCAGAGTTGTGTAAATGCACTAACAGGGGCCTCTGGAACAGGATATGTTTCCCATAGCTCATTTGTTGCCTGTAATTTAGGCTACTCAGTGAGGATAATGGCTGAGGGATCATTAGGGTAAAAAAATGATAATAATCTAACAAGCAACAGATGACTGCCTGAAAATATATGAAAGCATGTTTGTGTACTGTGTGGGAAATAATCTTGTTTACAATCACACCACCACAAATTTAATACGTGTCAATGCAATGTTATATAAAATGATACTTTATAATTTTATGTTGCTTTCAATGGTTTCCATCACATGAATTGCTAAAAATTATGTGTATGCTTCAAGGTATTTTTTTTCTTAAAACATCTGTGCATGTGTGCTATCAGCAGTGACTTTGCTGCTAGTTCCAATCACCCTTGCATAAAGTCTTGTAAAATATTTTCTCCATCCCCACAGAACCAAGAGTGAATTTTGCTGAAGCATTTAGTTGTCAGGAGTGAACAGAAAATATATTTGGCAAGCCACAGAAAAGGCTCAAACCTCTGTAGAGCTTTCTGGGAATTTATCTTAAGCAGTGCCCAAAATGGAATTCAAAAAAGCTGTTTAGTATGTCCAATCCCTCATTTAATCTACATATGTTTGCACACTTATTGCTATAATAAAAAAAAGATGATACAATGAAATACTGTTGGTGGTCACTACTGACAGCTGGAGGTCAGAGAGTAAAGATCTTTGATAAGTTCTATTAAGAAACAAAAGAGATGAATGTATAAATACTGGCAGAAAATAACTTATCACTGAGCTGCTACACCATGCTGACATCTTCGCAATGCAATTTCAATTCAGGTCACTTCCTATTCTACATTCTTTTTTTACTCTTTACTTTTCTAAATTACAATCATTTATCAAATGTGATTTCAAGTGTAACTTTTCAGACATAGTGAAGAAAATATTATATTGAACTGCTTTACCTGCAGTACCACATCCTACACACTGTGACAGAATCATAGTTGCAGCTATTGTGTGTATCATCTGCCACGCAGGAGCAATATAAACTCTCATGCTTTTGGTACAACCCAGAAGACTGGAGGAATGTGAGCTTTCAATTAAAACCAGTACTTTCTAATGTGAACTCAGGTGAGAAGGAGTAAAGATTTAGAAATCAAAGGTTATGGAAAGAAACATCACCCTCGTCATTCCAAATTAACTGATATAAAATGTAAAGGTATTAAATATTTTTTTTTCTTTTTTGATGATGAGCTCATTATTTTTTGATCTGTTAAACCATACCACAAGCTATACCACACCAGGTTCAATCTTGTACTCTGTGCTAGCAGAGAAACCTTGTTAAAGGGAGTCACTTCAAGAATTGTTCTTTGGGAGGGAAGACATCTTTTGGATAGCTCTAAAATGATTAAACGGCAGACAGCACAGTTGTCCAGATTAACCAATAAAATGTTTTCCTTAGCTGCAAGAAAGATGCTGTAAAGACACTGTGTCTTCAATCATTCCTCATTTGCCCTCATTTACTGTTATAGTACTGATCACAGTCCAAACCAAAGAGAAATTTTAATGAAGCTGGAGCTGGATCCCCATTAATTAATTCCTACAAGAGAGAATTGAATCTGCAGAGAATAAATTGCACTTTCTCAAGTGAAAGCCTTATCCAGAACAGTTTTTCTTTTAAGAATGACAGACATTTGTGCTCTCAGAGAAATATAGTAGTCCTTCTCACTAATGGACTCAAACTTGTTTTGATTTTCATCAACACTACAATACAAGACTGTGTTGTACAGAGAGGAGGAAAGTTTAAGATACTGGCCTTGGGTCAAAAACTCGTGTTCAGGGGAGAAGGAAACAGTTTTGATTGTCAGAAATCCAGTGTCATGGATAGCTATCATGATTTCTCAAAGTTTAGACATCAGAATAGATTTATTCTTCACAGGATATTCAGTTAATATATGTCCCTCTGAGAGCAACACTTTTTACAACCATGGCAATGGATATTAATGCAATGTAATGTAAGGAAGCATTGTTCTGAGCATGGCAATAAAATATCTTTAGGTTTTTATTCATCTATACAAGAAGTGAAGTGTGCTACAGAGCCCATCCAGCTACTAAAATCCAGACAGATGTCAATCTGAACAGTCCTACACAACTAAAGGGCATGGCAACTCTATAAACAACCTCACAAAATATTTAAAAAAACAAAGTTGCAAGCACAGTGTAGAAGATTTCCTATTTGGAGGTTTCCTTTAGCACTCTTAACTCTCCTTTATTCCATCAGAAGGGAACTATTTTGCAAATACCTCTCATCATCTTGACAAGTAAGTTTTTCCTCAGATTATACATTAAAATATATTAAATATTATTAACTAATAAAGAAAAGCTAAACAAACCTCCAGAAATTTTGCCTCCCAGTGTACGTCCTCCAGTACAGGTGAAAAAAAAATTACAGTAGTTGATTTATCAGATTCAGTATGCTCAAATTTCATCTTTTTCTTATCCCTGTGCCTTTATATACCTAGGCCACTAGAGTAGATGACATGGATCCCTTGAAACTAAACATCTCTTACATTGTTGCTTGTAGTTGTGACACTTTCCTAAAGTACCTGCATAGATCTGTTTGAATTCATATCCATTTCCCTTCAATCACCAATTCAGAAAATGAAAGAAGTGGAACAATCTGAAGCATGAAAGTCAGCAAAAGTATGAAGGGAAATAAATAGAAAATTCTTCAGGGTTTTAATTTTTCAGAAATTAGAAGCCAGGATCCTTAGTCTTTCTCCTATTGCAGATCACACAGGTGTACCTCAGATTAGCTACATTTTGATAACAAGAGGCACAGAATTTATCTTCAGTTAAATTCATTTATCAGCTATGATAAACTTATTATAAATACTGAAAATATTCAAATAAACATAACCAATTATTTGAAATGTGATTTGAATAAGACCAGTCTAATTCATAGGATAATTTAATTTCAGAACAATGAGATATGACCTTGGTATCACTCATTTTATGCTTTTATAAAACACGGTAGCCCTTATCAGCTACCGTATCAAGGTCCGATTCCAACAAAGATTGTTTTATTCTAGGCTATCAAAACTTATTCAAGTTTTTCATTTCTTGCATCGCTGATGTATAAATTCATTCTCACAGAATGACTTTGCACTTGCCACTGCAGGGCCAAGTCTGTCCTGCACATTATTATTATCAAGTTAGCTAGCTCAAAACTTACAACAAAACAAAAGCAATTTCCTTTTCCAAGATAAAAATACTGGCATAGCCCTTATCATCTTCTATCTATTTCTAATATCTACTAGAACAGTTTAAGAAGGAGGTTTCTATCCTCATGTTCCTTTAACATGCTGAAGAAAGAAGGCATCTAAATTGGTAAAGCTCCACCTTAAAATGTTGACCTTAGCCAAGGCATCTAGTGCGCATGGCACCACAGTGACAGCTTGGTGGCCTGAATTATACTCCAGCTTTATCAGTGACATATTTGGCGAATTAAGACACCACCTCATTTTGCTACTTATTTTAATTGCCAACTCTCACATTGTTGCCATGAGTCTGATTTGCAGCTACAAAAGTCATGCGATTCAAATTCCAGCTTTGTTATTTTAGAAATTCTTATTAAGGTTGCAAAAAGGGTTTGAAAGTGTGATTTCTAAAATAATCAAAAGCAGATAATAAAGGACCTTCAAATGTATTTAAAATATTTCATAATTTGTCAATGATCCTTTTATTTTGCTAGTATATTTTAAGTATTTAAATTTACAAATACTGAAATGTTAAGCTCTTCAAACCATGCCACCTATCTTGTTCTATTTGAATAGCACTTTTCACAGGTGTGTTCTAACTTTAGTCAAGGCTTCTATACATTTCGTTTAGTATATAGAAAAAAGTCCTGCCTAAAATCAGGGCTACTCTTTCTTACAAAAACAATGTGTAAATGGCCTTCTCAATCTGCCACATCCTCAAATTGTGTTTATCTGTAGCTGACTCAAAGCTAGATGTATTCAAAAAGATAAAAAGCATATTTTGTCCTTGTTGATCTACTTTAAAGTAAACAGATGGGGTTTTTAGTATCCTTACAATGTTTATACAAGCATTGAAATGTTCTTAAGCAATCACTCAGTTCATGTTCACCAGCCAAGTTTTCTGTTTTCCTTTTTTTCAATCAACACTCTCTAAAATTATTCATTAATATTAAAAATGAAAAATAATCACAATTTTGCCTCATGTGATTGGCTTCTGTTCAAAGCTATTTAGCAATAATTAGGGCACCAAGACAGATGTTAGCATTGGAAAAGAATAGTTGCTGTTATTATTAATTCAATAAAACTTGATTGATAGAAATGAGCTCTTGGTCTCAAATGTGTTTGGGAAAAAGAATCTCATCTTAACATAGAAGCTAATACTATAGCAACTATAACTAACTACAAGTGCGACTCAAGTATGATTTTTTTCCTCTGATTCTCAATAGTTCAGCTGTTTCCACTGTTACACCAAAGTAGATAAGAAGTAATGTTTCCAGTTGATAACAAAACCACAGCAAAACTATCATAATTGAAAAACCAAGCTTTTTGTTTACAGGAGAGCTATTGCACTCAGATAATTATTTCTCTTGATTCTGTAATGAATATTACTTGAAAATTACAAGCTGAAGGAACTAAGAAGTACTTAAGGCTTTCATGCTTATCAGCACAACAGTATGTCAGATAAGTGCTCTCAATTTTCCAGCTTCTACTTGTCTCACTTTCCAGCCTGGTCTTCCTGGAAAATTACCAGCCAAGAACCTTAGTTATCCAACTTCTACAGCTGGCTGCCTGGAGTTTCAGGGTTGCTAATATGTGTCAAAAACTAATGCTCTGAAAGGAGCAAACTGAAGGAGAAATTTATATAGTGCGTACTGTATATCTTATTTAAACTTAAAACCACACTTTTATAGCAGTAAAAAGCAAAAAAGTTCAAGAAATCCCTACGGATGGACATGAGCCCAGGTGTTAATTGATAAAGGTTGTCATCTAAACCCCTTTATATTAAAAACATAATATTAAGAAATCAACACTGATTTAAGAAAACTTGCCAAAGCTTATATGAAGTCCATCTTCTGACCAAGAGCAAAGAAAAGAAATTCTTTAATCCTTTTTGAATCAACATTCTTGACTGTTAAATAGGCAAGTTATGTTTAGTCCATATTTTTGTCTTTATTTGTATTAAGGTTCCCTATGTATCACTGTTATAAAATAAATTAGATGTAGTGGTGCGAACTTACCTCCCAGCTCCCTTCCGTCTCAAAATGTTACTTTCTCCCTCATTCCCTCACCTCAGATTCCCATTCCCTAGGCTACTCCTCAGGCATTACTGGCTCTTCTGCAAACCATGTGTTGAGACAGGTCAGGGAACTGGTCTGCCCCAAACTAATAGTAACTGCTTCAATTTTGCTTGGCTTATCACCCTGAACAGACCTATTGCTAATGCCACAAGCATCAGAACTAGAGCACATGTGCTCCTGAGACCTACACTTCCCATGTTCATACAAAGAGTTACATAGTGCATGGATACTCATGCAAACAAAATAAAGTGGCCTTGAACATGCTGAAAGTTATCTTACAGCTACAATTTCAGCAACTATTGAGAAGAGGTGTTTTGTCACAATCAGTATAGGAACTGTCAAGGAGAACAGTTAAAACAATGCTAAAAAGATGAAGAGATTCATAGTGGTGAAGGTAATCGTTGTATTGATTATTGTATTTTGAGCAGGTATTTAACATCCAAAGAGCTTTGCAACCTTGGAAACCTGATGAAATACAGGATATAAACATTGAGTAGTGCTAGTATCAAAACATCTGGTAATGGAAAGAGATTTTATACAGTTACTGATGAAATATCTCACTTTTATACCATCAGTGTTGAACTGTTGGCAGATAGGTAGTATTAGCAGAGTTTATTCTGGAGAGGCAGGACTCTTTCCTATATCTTTTTATTCTAAGCAAGAGATTGCTAACCCATCTTTAAACAACTTCATCCTTATCTTTATTCCTTTTGAGGAGAATCAAATAGACTTCTTTCCAATGACATTAGAAAGTAGGCAAGGAGAAGGACAGTGAAAGTCTATTTTACATTCATCAAAAAGCAGCACTTCAGTCACAACACTATTTAAAAACTTTGTAAAGTCCCTTTACAGTCTCAGGGAAGTCCCAGGTTGAAATAATGTCACAGGGGGAGCAAAGATCAAACATAGCAGTAGTTTAGTATGTATGCTGCCCTGTCAAGAGAATGGAATTTTACGATCTAGTAATGGGCCTTTTCCATCTGTAAGTACTATCTCACAGGGGCACTGTGAAGATTATTTAGTTAATGTTTGCACAGCTCTCTGACCATGTAAAGTAAGTGCTAAGCGTTACTATTATCATCCAATTATATAATCAATCCAAATTTGAGTAGCACTAAAGTAAGTTCCAGCTCCAATTATGTTAATGTAACTCCAAAGGGACTGTACATCCAGAAATTCCTACAATATCCAGTGCTGTTGCAGTACCTTTGAGAATCCTCATTACAGTGACTGTTCCTAGCATCCATTAAACACATATTTATTTGGGGCCTGACTATGAACTTCAAGTATGCACCTATATGGAGACAATGCTAACCCGTATAGCCCTGAAAGACAGATGGTGAATACTGAGATGATAGACATATATTTATACTGGGGTCCACAATAGCAAGGTATATATTAAAAATGAATGCAAAGTCCAGGTTAATTAATCTCCTGTTTAGACTGGTAAAGCCCTCACCCAAGACTCAGGAGAGCCTTGGGACAGAGTTCAGGTGGTGGGAATGGCTTGCCTCTATTTTGGAATTTAAACAGTATTTAGATGACAGACAAGGGGTTATGAAGCTTTCCCATCCGCCTTTCACTGTTAGCTGTGGAAGTTCAGCAGGACAGAAACTGGAGGGAGAAATTAAAACTCTCCTCTGGAGCATTGGGCTCCAGCATCACCTTGAATGGCAAAAATCTGCAAGCAGACAAGTAGAGACGAGTACTGTTTCTAACTTCATTTCTGGTCTCCAGCTTTACTCTAGGATCACCTGTGGTACTGATAGCTCTTGCGCAACTAATAGCTCCTGTGCCAATTAATCGAAAGGACTAAGATGATCCTGCAGATACTACTTGTGAAGCTAGACCCCACAGTCTGATTGTAACAGCAGCAGTGCTTGAGATCAGAGCTTGGGCTCACACGAGCTGTCTGGAATTGGACCAAAGAAATCCAGAGCCCCTATCCAAAAAAGCTAATCCCATTACAGCTAAGGATTGGTATATAAAAAACCAAACAAAAAAACAAACCAAAAAACCCCACCCAGCAATATAAGTAGAAGCTTCTTCAACATGGGAGCAAAAGCCCTAGGAGGAAGGAGCTTTCCCCTCTCTAACATCATTCACACAGTATGGAAACATGAGCTCTTTCAACCTGCCCCTTTACTATCATAGCTGATGATTAAAATCAGGATAAGATAGCTCTCCACATTAGTTTGGAAAAGACTGTTGGGCTTTTATTGTTGTTGTTTTTTTTTTTTTTCTCCCCTTTCTTTGCGGCATAGTTGGTGGCCTGCTTCCTGGGATTATTACCCCCACCCAATGGGTTTCTTGACTCAGCAGGCATCTGGTACACAGAATTCTGGGATTGATTTCTCCCAGTGTTTTCCTTTTGTTTGTATAGTTGTAGATTATATCCTTGCCTAAGGAGTTTACAAGTGTTAGAGGGTCCTGGGAAGATAAATGCAGTACATATTCCAGGAACTCCACAGAGGTAAGAGCCTGCTGCATGACTGAGGGTGGTGTAGCAATTCAGGAGGGGTTTTCAGTCCTGTGTTTGCAGTATCACTGTTAATAAGCAAGCAAACGAGCTACTGAACTGTCTGTGTCTTCCCTCTAGCTGCTGTTTACTACATTCCTTCAACAATCTCTTTCCACTTACAGATGCTTCTTTTCACGTATCTTTAAACCTTCTCCCTTAACAGATTTAAAAAGAAAAGATGGGGGAAATGATGTATTCAAACCATTGTCTCACTGCTCAATTTATATGTTGTACAGTCTTCTCCTTCACACGCAAAGAGTGTCCTGGTCTATGGAGATTTTAAGCACAGCCTCAAAGTCAATTACAAACCCAAATGCAACAGTTCTTCCTGCACTCTTCTACAATCTCTGTTAAAAACACCAGAGAAGGAAGATGTGACTGGGGTTATGATCAGCTGTAATAGCCTCAAAGAGAACCAACCGTCAGTAATTCTGACACATATCCCCCAGTTATCCACCTGAAAATGTACATATCACTTCAAGGCTCTTAGTATAGCTGTACCATAAAAGCAGATTTTTTTATTTTATTCTTACCAATATTTTTATCTGACTCTTTCAGAGACTTTAAAGCCTTATCCATACCTAAGGAATCTTAGACTACTTAGTTCTGCATTTATCTGTATTTTTAATACATTAAAATCCCAATTTACTAAACTCATATAAGTCAAAACTGCTTCCCGTATACATAATCCTAGCAATCATGTGAAGGCAGTGGAAGTACAAAGTAAAAAATAAATAAAGGGATTATTTTTTCATCATAAAAACATGATTCTCCAAAACATAACTATTCAAGAGTACAAAATACTACAACCTATTACATAACATCTTCAAAAAGCAATACCATATAATGCTGTGTCTAACAGAGAAAATTGAATCTGAACAGAATCTTTGGACATCTGGGTACAAACATGAAGGCATATATATCCTGAAAATGTAATAGTATATAATGACAGCATTATCTTTACAAATTGGATCCCAATCATGAGGCTATGTAAACAAAGGGACAGTTTGTCAGTGGAATGAAATATAGAGAAACTTCTTGGAACTGATCCAAGTATTCTGTTTTGACAGATATGAGTGTGATTTTATTTTGTTTCTGGATGCTTACAGGTAAGGCTGCTAATGATTTTTTTAAGATACAAATGACAGTAAACGACCAAAAAATCCTCCCCCAAAACCAGATGTTCTGTTTCTAGGATATGAAAATTCTTACACCCTTAAACCTGTGGCAGTGCCTTCCACCACCAGACAAAAATATAAGAAATAATATGGCTACTATTTCATTAAACTACATGTGCTTGTTGAGAAACAGATAATGCACAGCATTATTATGGAATTCTTCCAGTATCATCATTCAAAATCTTCCATAAATTTCTAGCAAGCGCCCTGCAACATGGATTGTCAAAGGGTTTTTTTGGTACAGTATGGAAGTTTTTAAGCACATTGTAAAATACTGTGCAATCAGAGCAAAAAGCACCGTACATATGTATTGGTCCTTTTATTTTACAACAAAGCTAGCTTCATTTTTATTACCAAAACACCTTTTTTCAAATTCCTTTGTTCTTAACTTGACAATAACTTTAAACTTGTAATTTAATGCATGGAGCATGTGGGTTTGAAATTACTGGTTAGTATCACTGTTTGTAGCCATCTCCAAAAAGAGCAGGCTAGCACTCTGTGCAATTAATTGAAGAAACTAGTAGAAACTTGGGAGTTCGTAAGAAAGGAAATAACAAATCCCAAAATATTCAGTGTGGTATAGTATAAATAGATTATGTACCCACATATGAAATAAAAACTGAACTGCTGAAAAGAACTGGCAGTTCTATAGCCCTCAAATTCACTCTCTCTCAACAGGCATGATAAAAATAGAAAAGGCCTAGAAAAGAATAGTGAGATTCAGGAGAAGCTTCCATATAATGAAGATCAAAATAAACTGAGATTCTCAAGCTTAGCAAAGAGATGAGAGAGAGTATGAGGAAAATAAACTATAAAAGGTGGAAAGGTAACAATTGTTCACTATTTCTCATAACACCAACGCTAGAGGAAATTCATCTACCAGCAAGTTTAAAATGTCAAAAGTTACAGTGGTGCAATTAGATCTCTATTATTACTATTACTATTATTATTTTCTACTTACGTTAATTTATCCTAAGTAAGGTTCAAGGTCCTGATGTGATTAAACATCAGTACTGTGAAACATTGTTTTCAGGACAATTTAATATTCAGCTGCTTTTTAAATCAATCTTATTTTTTCTCATATTTTAGAGAATATGGAAATGCAAATGTTTTTATATTTATTTGTGAGGTAATAAAATTATTTATTTATTTCAATACACAAACTTCACTATAAATGAAGTAAACTTGGTTTTGGTGTTATTTGAAACAACAAATGAGCATTCTTAGGAAAAAAAAAAATCAACACACAACATTTTAACAATTTCAAGCACTATTCCAATTAGGAAAGTCATTTAAGCAAGCATTTTCCTGTCCATAATTTTAATTGCGATGAACTATCATTCTCCAGTAAGACGTATTTATCAGAGAATGTCTGGTAATATGCTTGCAACTAGTGTCACTGCCTGCTAGGATAATATCTACAACCCTAAGTAGAAAGTTTGCTAAAGACATAATTCTGCTTTAAAGAAAAAAATTCCCCTTAAATTTAACATTTTCATAGCATTAATATTTTGTAGACTTCAAAAAGTTAATCTTTGAGATAATTAAGTTAGGAAGTGCAACTATTCTTCAACTTTCACTTTTATTGAAACATAATTATACACATTAATTTAATTTAAATATGTAATAATATGATTTGACAATCAAACGTAATTACCTTTGTGATGGCACTAGGTTGTCCCAAGAGCATATTACTTTAATGTGATGTTCCTTGAAGAAAAACACAGGATATATTGAATCTGTACTTCGTTGCTTATATTTCTGCAATATTTTGGTGGTGTTTAAAATCTTTTCTTTTTACTTCAGTTTATGTGTGCATGTACTTATGTATATGTATCTATTGTGTTTTGGTTTTGGGAAGAGATGAACTTTGTTGTCAGGTTTCAGCTGGGATAGAGTTAATTGTCTTCCTAGTAGCTGGTACTGTGCTGTGTTTTGAGTTCAGTATGCAAAGAA
>JAVJGG010000031.1:23929540-23966984 GCA_035590195.1 Aviceda cuculoides
GTTGTCATTTTATTAGTGTTATCATTATTAGTTTCTTCTTTTCTGTTCTATTAAACCATTCTTATCTCAACCCATGAGTTTTACTTCTTTTCCCCTATTTTCTCCCCCATCCCACTGTGGGGGGGGGGGAGGGGGGGAGTGAGTGAGAGGCTGTGTGGTGCTTAGCTGCTGGCTGGGGTTAAACCGCAACATTCATTCTGGTTTACTTTTTTTTCAATTTTAAAACAAGAACACATGACTATGCTGTTTTCTCGTAGAGCCTGCTATAATGTAATGCAAATTTCTTTATAAAAATGTGTAACACAAATTTCTCAGCGATTTCTGTTACAGAAATATGTAATAATAATAATAACTATTACAGAATCTGCATCTGGGTCTTAACTGGAAAGGTTATACACTCCTTTGTGGAGCATAGTATCTGGATTAATCCCAGATCAAGTCAGAATGATATGTTTTGTCCTCTCACTCTCACACCTCAACAGGATGGGGTTGAAATAAGATGAAAAGCTCCTGGGTGAGCTTCACCCCAAGTACCTCTCCTCCCCACCTTGTTATCACCACAGACTACACTCAGTCTCTCGAGTGCAGGAAGGGGATTGTGGTACATACACAGTGATTTCTCTCTGCTGCTCCTTTCTTCTCACTCATTTCTTCTGCTCCATCATGGTCTTCTCCAGGGGCTGCAGGGGATCCCTGCTTGGGTGCCTGGAGCACCTCCTCCCCCTCTCCCCTCAGGACTTGCAGGGCTGTTTCTCACACTTTACCCCCACCTCTCATGGCTGGGCAGCATTTTACCCTTTCTTACACAGGCTTTCCCTGAGGTGACACCATCTTGTCTGAGGAGCTCAGCTGTGCCCTGAGGTAGGTCTGCAACATGGGCTTGCCTCTTATTACAAATCAGAGACCCCCTGCTGAGGACATGTTGCAAATGCCTCAGCTGTGGGAAAAGCCTCATCACAGCTCCTACCTCATTAGGCACTGGAAAATTCAAAATATATTTTTTATTTTCTGCTCTGTCAGCTGATCTCTTCATCTCTAGATAACTCAGTCCCTTCCTGTGTCACTGGAGGAACTGTAAGAGAGTTCCTAGGACAGAAAGTCCCAGGATAACCCTCCTCCACCACAGACATCTTAGATACTCCTCCAGGTATCTCCTTGACCTCTGACAGAACAAAACAGACAGTTCTCAAAAATAGCTGTTACAACGGATCATTGCATTGGCACTGTCTCTGGCCACTGAAGAAGAATTTGTAGAGGCAAAGCCTTCCTGCTGAGGCATCTCAATGGTAATTCGCCAAATGAGAGACACCACAGAGAAGATTATCCAATCTCCAGCTGAGATGGCTGCAATTTCAATTCACTCTTGCTCTTGCAGACCCAAAATATCAAGATAAATATTCAGAAAAGTGGAGAATTATACCAAAGAGGCTTCTAAATCTCCTTCTGTGCTGTCGTGAAACTTACACATATGAGTATCTCTCCATACACAGATTGTGCATGTGTGTGAGGAGGAAAACACAGTTCAGGCTAAAATTCTGATCAATCTGCCCTTTCTTTGTCTAACTTCTCAATTTTCTTTTCCTATCTCCTGACATATCTTCACATTAGAACTACAGCTCATGGCAGGAAGTGTCAGACAACAGTTTTGGCGAGCAGAGTGCTCTGAGGCAATGTAAATCAACAGAAACACAGTTTTGTCCCAGGGCAGATGTTAGGAATAAACTGGAAGATCTGGAGATGCAACAGAAAAGAGAAAAGAACATTGTTGGGCCTGGAAAAATTTAGCATCTCCATATGTTAACTCCAATGCCACATTTTCTGCTTAATGTCCCCAGCTCTGCCAAAATCTGATGAAAAATACTGATTTAAGGAGTTACATGTTCTTGGTTGTTTATTTTCTTTCTGGTTTTAACAAGATTTTGTCTTCTGGTTCTGGAACTTCCATGGTGTTTTTTTTTTTTAAATCCACTAGAAAAAAGATTTCTGACCATTTTTCATAGACTTTCCAGCTAAAAAATGGTGTTGATTCCAGATTTCACATTTCAATTTCTTTCAAATGAATTTAAAAACAATGCTGCTTCTCTTACTAACTAAAAAGATTTCTCCACTCTCAAATATCAATCAGTTCATACAATTTTGTCAAGATTTCCTGCTACCATCTTGTTTCAATGTTCACAAACCTATCTTATTCTTAGACAACTTGTTCTCTAACAAATTTAGAGATGGCAGTCATCCCCAATCAGACATTGTCAGAACTTATTGATTACTGCAAAGTCACAAACAATGGATTGATGGATCAATAAAAAAAATTTTCTAAACAAAATGACATATTTTCTACTTTTGTGCATTTTATGTTTAACTAAGCAATTATAGTCAGTGAAAGAAATCTAAAGGTATTGTTCTAACAACATATTATTTAAAGAAAGTGTTTCAAGCCCTTTGCAAATTTATCACAGGTTTCTTTTTTTTTTTTTTTTTTATTTTTCAGAGATTGTTCATGTGTTTGTACATTATGGTTACTACATGGAGTGGTAAGGCACCATGTATTTAAGCTGACTGTCTAGTGATTTAAATACATATGCAAAATACACTTCAAGCTCTATATGTATACTCAGGTTTGGGAGATCATTTGAGGCAGAGCAGAGAGACCTCTTTTCAAAAAAAGGAGAAATGAATCCTTGCATATATAGATTAGAGGAATTCTAGTCAAATTGACATTTGTCAGGTATTTTTTTTAAACCATCTAAGACTACCTCTATCTGGCTTTTATATAAATATATAGATAGATATAAAAACACAATATATAAACATTTTCAATGTAAATTAAGTTCATTCATTACTAAGCCAACTTTATGGACAGCAACAGCTACATGTGCAGATATATACCTTCATTAAATACTTATAAGTCCTCTTTCCCCCCAAATCAACCAAGCCATGCTTTGCAGAAACAGCTCAAAATCAAGTTCCATTTTTTCTGTTCCAAAGTTTACACTGCACTTGCAATAAATTTACATTATTTTTTGCCTCTCTGGCAAAATTGTTTTGAACCTTTTGCTTATACCTCAAAAATCAAAAGCCTGTCTTTCAATTTTCAGGCTACTATTGACTGAAGCTAAAAACTTAATTTCATTTCCAGGCATACTTGAGAAAAACACACAGTCGGAAGCATTTCTCAGGCTTTGTATTAAGTCACTAGATAGAACAAAATAGTGCCATCCACATACAATCAAGAGGCCGCAATCATACTGTGTGCTGTAGAAGTGTGCACCATTTCAGGAAATGCTTATGAGGCGGCTTGGTAACATTAACAGCCCAAAAGGACAACAAAATCTATGAGTGAGAGCTAGAAATTTTGAAAATAATGAATGCAGAGTTAATCCCATTCAGGACTACAAAATCTGCAGCAGAAGGATAGAAGGAATGGCAATATGGTGAAAGTGAACAACTCTTCAGGTGGCATTCACAAAACTTGCTCTTTTTCTGACAACTCCAGCCTAACAATAAAGCATGTATAAGAAACCACAAACAAATTTAATAGCTTCTCATTTATGTAAACAACTACAAAGATACAGAAACATACAGAACTTTGCAACTTAGCAGTAAAATAAAAGTAATAAAAAATATTAAGCCTAAGGAATTATATTGAAGCTAATAAATCCTGCCTATTCATAGAAAAAAAAAAAACCACCAAAAGAAAACAAAAATATAATAGTGACTTCTGCTAGAATTAGAACAGTGACGGTTGCCATTCTTGCTAGAGGAATCTCCTAAGGCTTCTTTCTTCAGATAGGCTTAAGCAAAAAAATATCTTAATGCAGCGGAGTTCATTAAACTCACAAAAATATCAATTCATCAATTCATCATCATCTTTAGATAAGTGAGTTTCGATTAAGTACTAATGATGGTTTAAAGGGAATATGTATTTATTTAAAGAAAGTAATTTTCAAAGGAATCAGAAAATACTGCTGAATTATCACTGCCTCCTGAAAATTTTCCCTACAACAAAACAAAAATTTGTTTAGGGGATTTCGGTGCTAAATGCCATGTGATTTCTTTTGCTAGTTCAATCGTCCCAATTTTAAGGTGCAGATGGTGAAATCGACTATAAGAGTGGTTTACTACTCGTGCTCTCTCTAGAGTTTCAAGTTCAAATTGCACCTATAAAAAGGGGCAATTAGTCCTTTCTGGTTTATTGCTGTTAGGGGAAAGGAAGCAGTTTCAGCTAACTACCAGCTAGACACCACTCCAGATTAAATATCCTAGATTCAATACCTTATACTGGCTTTCAAATACCAAACTGAGAGTTCAAAGAAATTAGGAAATGTCACCTTCCCAAACATTATGGACTATTAATTATGTCTTTGCAGTGAACTTTCTCAGTGCAATTAGTCTACAGACATGAAGATCATTCTTTATAAAAGACTATGGGCTGCAACAAGGTTAATTCCAATTTAAATTGTGTTAGTAACAAGAGTGACTGCATTCAGACAGCTGAACAATTATCTGATAAGCAAAATATGTGTAATGAAGCAGATAAAATTGACTAATTTTAAAACAAGCATGGGTATGCAACAATGTATGTTTTTCTTTTCTAACATACACACTGTTGTTTTCCTATGCTACCCTTTAACTATCTAGTTCTCTATGTAGAAACGATTCATAAACAGTCAATCATCACATATAAATATAAGTAAATATAAGTAAATATGTAGCTGCATTTGACACGAATTTGACAGCAGCTTTGGAATGTGTGTCCTTTGGGGTCACTTAATAAAAAACTGCACAGAAGATTCCCTTCCCTTCATTTTGACACCACGCTCTACTCATCAATAAAGCTAAGCACCAACCGCCCTCATGGTGGATGGTAACTGAGGGTGAGCAGGAGATCCCAGAGTAGAATTTCATGTCACAGTTTCTCTGGTGGCAAATCTTGTTTAAAAGATTTCTGACCTTTTTTTTCTGACTTTTTTTTCCAGACCTTGCCTTTTCCCAGTGAGTTTATCACACACTAGATAAAACTCTGTAAAAATTAATAAGTGACAAGTTCCTGTGCAGAAGGTGCCACAGAGAGAGCTGCACTGATTCAGCTGAAGGGGATATATATTTCAGCAGGAAGGGGAAAGCTAGAGGATGAAAAGCCTCTTAAACTGGTCTTGCTAGTGGTGAAAACATATGTTAGAACAGTATCTTCCAGCATAATCAACAACTAGATGGACCCAGCCCACAATTTAAAGTATTTTAGGAATGTAGGACTGGGTCTTTCTTTATTTTTCAGCATCTTTTAAGAGAAATAAAAAGAAGACTCACTGAAATACCCACAAACAAACAGACAAAATGTTTCACTTTGCAAGAAATTGTTGATAGTGCTACTTTTTATGGAATGAAGAAAACTGGGCTATGATTTCTTTCATTTTTTATTTAAGAATAACCTAATTCACTGTGTTTGAATTCCACTCCCAAGACGGAAAAAAAGAGACTCCCCATTCTTTTGGGATTGAAAACCTCTTTCTGACAGAAATTCAGATAACCTCCCTAAAGTGATAGTCAACTATTCTGGATCACCCAAGATAAAAATAAGTATTTCAGTATTACTGTGCAGAATAATACTTTCAAGCCACTGTGGTGGGATTGACCTTGGCTGGCCACCAGGTACCCACCAAGACATTCTAGTACTCCCCTCCTCAACTGGACAGGGGGACAAAATGCAATGAAAAGCTCTTGGGTTGAGATAAGGACAAGAGATTACTTATGAATTACTGTCATGGGCAAAACGGACTTAACTTGGGGAAATTAATTTAATGTATTGTCAATTAATTGTAACAGAGTAGGATAGTAAGATATAAGAACAAAACTAAAAACACTTTCCCCCACCCCGCCCCTCTTCCCAGGTTCAACTTCACTCCTAACTCCTGAGTGGTGCAGGGGGATAGGGAATTGGGTGCCATGGTCAGTCTTCAATTTCTTATCAAGTTCTCTATTCTACACGATAAGTCAGAATGCTCCTTATCCGATCATCACTATTGTGTTTGCATACAAATGGTTTCCCTGACCAGAGACAGTTATAGGCCATAGTTACCACTCAGTTTAAATATTTTTTCCAGTTTAACTAATTCCTTTCTTTCAAGAAACTAGGCAGCCAATATATTGTTAGTTAATAAGAGTAGTAGCAGCAGCAGCAGTAGTAGCAGTAGTAGTAGTAGTAATAATAATAATAATAATAATAATAATATAGTCAGGAGAAATGCACTTTTAAAGTAGTGTTCACAATGACCTCTTCTAAATATTCACCTTAGAATGAACTACATTGAAAAGTGACTGTAGAGGGAGCCCATACAGATAGCTAGGTTTTATTAGAAGGTTATATATTAGTTATATACCATCCTAGGTTTCATCTCATGAACCTGTTTACTCTAGGTTTGATTTATTTAGGGTTGTATTTAAATGCTCTATTAGTTCTTCTGTCTTCAGCCATTTCATTTCTATAGACAGCATGACAATTATGGGCATGTTTCTAGTAAATCTGTGAATAATTACTGTGAAATGTAATCATTATCAATTTGTGTCATGCAAATGAATTGAGAAATGAGCTAAACTTTAAACTGAACAAATGGCCCAGGACACAGAAATTAGGAAACTAGTATCTGTAGGCATGCAAAAAAAAAAAAAAAAAATTGCATGCCTGAATCAAAGGAATTTCCCTTTTTCCAAGGTGGAGGGGAAAAAAAAAGGAAATGTATAGCCATGCTTCACAAAAAATATTGCACTTACTTGGCCTCTTTCATTCCCCTTCACACATCTCAGTAAGGAGGGCCGTTGTTGATTAGTTTTTGTATATGTGGTATGAGTCCTGAATTCTTGTTAAGCCCAGGCAGAAGCAGGCATCAGTCACTACTTGCACGTGGGACTTGTACTGCTGCCCGGGTTGGCCCAAATGTTCCCTGAGTTACTATGGATGGGGTTGGTTTTCCTCCTGTGTGATAGTTCTCCTATAGATGTTTACTCCTCTGCAGTTTAAAAGCCTCACACATACATTGTTCTCACTTTTTAACTCTAAGCCTCAAAAAAATATTGCCTCACTACCACAGAACTACAGAAAGAAAATATTGGTAAGGATAGGATTTTTGTGAATCTTAGTAAAGGATCTGCAATTTTCTATTTCCTAATTAAATGTGTTCCTAATCCTTAATTTTAACCCAATATTTTTTACAGAAGAAAAATGGTGATGTGTATGGTGAAATTTATAAGGCACTTTTGGTTGAAGTCTTTTCTCATCCAAGTGAAAAGAAATTCAAAGGCATATCACAGTGGATTCCCTTCCTTGCCTAACTGTTTCAGATTGCTGAGCAGTGGTTTTTTCATCTGTCGGCTGATTATTTACTAGTGCAATGTCTAATTTTCATCATGACTGACCTCCTCATTCTTTGCTACTGAGGTGAGTTAGACTGGTGGCATTTTTATCTGCAGTAGGAATAAAGAAATGCAACCAAAAGAAATTATGCAAACCAACCCTTTCATTAAAGGAGTATTAAAGTTCAACAGTCAAACACTCCATAACAAGGAAAAGCCAGATTGTTGTATTCTTATCAACATTAATTGAAATCCCTCGCGCATAGGCAATGTGACGTTTTAATTAACTACACAGTCCCTACGCTGCCCCGCCTTTGCTTCATATAGTGAAGATCATCCACTTTGGGTATGTAGCTGGAATTTGTTGTTTTTCCCATCATTCTGTCTGAAGCCCCAGGATGTGTGTGTAGTGCCCTAGTCAAATCTTGTTTAGATCACTGCCCTTGTGGCAACAGATAAGCATGTGCCTGTATAGCGAGTGGCTTCTTCCTGTATACCCAAGGAGGCCACAGCAGAGCAACAAATCAGGCTCCTGAGCACCGAGGTCCTTTTTTTTTCCACCACAGCTCACAGCAGGAGCTCCCTGCAGAAGGTATGTTTGGTATTTCTTACAGTAATTGGGACCCTGATTGTGCAAGTGATGAACTCACTTTCCTGGTTGCCTTGTCTGTACAGCATGACAACAGGTAGGCCCTCCTTTTGGGGAGCGGATCTCTGTGGTCAGATTGAGTGCAGAGCACTTCATCAGCCACCTAAAAAGAATTTCACCGTTTCCCCCCCCTGAAGTGTTTCTACTCCAGCTGAGCAAGCCAAATTGCTTTGTGTGGTCTGATTTCTATCTTCTGTACTCACAGTTGGCTTGTTTCCTTTACCATCGCTCCGGTGTTTAACGACACTGTGTTTAATATAAGTTTTGAATCCCTTTTATATAAATGGACGCTCATTATCACTCACTAAATACTTCTAGAAGTTTCTGTGTTGTAAATACATGTTTAGGGCAGCCCTGACTGCTGTATCCCTAGAAGCAGGCAGCGCGTCTGCAGTTTTTTGTTGTGGCGTTTACAGCATGGTATGAATTTTGTCCTGACCTTGTTAAGATTTATTTTTCTGCTGCATGACTCTAAGCAGTTATTTAGTTTTCCTTGTTTCCTGTCAGTTTCTAGGAAGGTTTCATTCTCTCTGCCATAATGAAAACATTTTGTCCCTGTAAAGACAGTTTTACTTGTTATTCACAACATTAAGAGGTGGTATTTCTGTCATTTTCAAACAGGTTGTTAATAAATCTGGTATAACAGTCCTCCTGTAAATGCTGACTCCAACTGATAGACTCTGCTGCTGTTTGCAGTTGGCTTGCCCTCTCACGTTTCCCTTCTTTGTCAGATGACACTTGCCCCAAATCTCAGATGTTAACTTAGTACTCATGTCACAACTGATGCTCTAGAAGTATGTTATCTGTAGTTAGTATTTGAGATTTAAACTATTCTCTTTCTACATTTTATATTTTGTAAATACTCACATTTCAGTGAAATTATCCTAAATCATAAAAACGCTGATTTTTATTTTTAATCTTCCACAAAAGGTTGTGCTAAAACTCAGTAAAATAGGATGCAAATTACACAAATAAAATGCATCACACTATAGTCATCTTTATATTTACAAAACACATACTCTACACATGCTTATTAAAAACAAAATGAAAATGGAACATATTTTTCTCCACAAAAAGCACAAGCTTTCTGTTAAATCCATTGCAGAAACACCCCCATGTATCACTTTTACATTGCTGCTGCTGCATCAGTAACAGATATTCAGAAAGCAGATGGCTAACCTTCTGAATAACATTATTCATGGTTCCATAATAACATTCTAAAGACCATAATGCTGCACCTGTTCTAAATTCTTCCTTTTTAAGGACAGACTACTGTCAACTTTCAAATGTGCAGCTATAGATGCAAGACTAACCGTGATTTTAATAGAAGTGTTTGATCATGTACTAACCCCCCACTTTTATTTTTTTTTAATGCAATTGTCAGATCTGGAAATAGTCATTTATTACAGTTAAAGAGTAAATTTTCTGTTTCTTCTTCTCCCAGTCACTTCTGTGGTTGTGGAATGGCCTCTGACCAGCCTAACGAATGGAGTTACTTTTCCTTAGAGCAGGTCCCTCAAGCCATTCTGTCATGGTTCTGCAATCTGAACATGTAAAAAAGATGCTTAATCGTTACCCTGCAGTAATCTCACAATTATATATGATGCTTTCAGACCAGGATATTATCTACCAGTGACTCTGACTCACTGCAAGGGTCACAGTGTGCCACCTTGATTCCTTAGGGAAGAGTTAGGAATACGTATTTGCTGTACTTCATCAAAGTCAGGGTTCACTGAACCCTATATCCTGTATATGATGCTGAGAGTAGCTCAAGTGCTTCAGAAGTCTGTACACGGCCCCCATGGGAAATATGGATTAATCGTCCATCTTAAATCTTGAAGTGAAATGATAGCCTGAATACCCATATAAATTTCCAGTTTCTTTTAGAACCTTGTTAAAGTCTTGGCTTCAGAAATTAATCCTGCGACATGAAGACTAGTGTGTTCTACCCCTTCAGGTGTTGGGTCTTGTACAGCCCAAACCAGAGGTCAAACCACAGCTGTAGCTCTCTTCCTGTCAGGAAAAGAAGGATGAATGAGACCCAGTGGGAGTGATCTGCTCCCAGCTGTTCGTACAAACCGCAGCCGCAAGATGCCCCGCAGAGCTGTCCTCTCTACAGCACAAAGTCCATGAATCCTTCAGCTATAGGGCTATTCAAACATTTTGCTTTAAGAAAAGGCCTGACCACTTCTTCAATTTTTATTAAAGACCATTTTATTCTACAAAGTATACTTTCAATTTAAAGTATTTTATTTAGCATTTTTTCCTGGCTGAGGAGCTGCCATCACCATAACCCTGTGGACCTAAACCACATCGAGGAATGTGGAAGGTTTCACCACCTGCAATATGCTTTTGGTATCCCTTGGAATGTTTTTTCTCTCATTCTTTTTCTGTGTGGATTCAGTGGCTCAGTTCTCTCTTGAGTCCACCCTATGATAGTGGCAAAATAGTGGGTCCAAAGCTGAACTTAATCTTGCTACCTAAGTTGTCAGATGGGGGCTGAAAGTTTTGATAGATTTATCTGGATAACACAGTTACTGGGGAATTTAATAATTTGCTTGTGTAGCTAAAAGAAAGATTAACAGAGGATTGCAGGGAAAATAGATCAAATCAGATGTTCATTAGCTACTCTTGTATTTACTATAAAATTGTCTAATTTTTATAGGTTGTTTAAACTTTCATGTAAACCACTATAGGTAAGATACTGTTGTGTATCTCATAAACCTAATAAACCGTAACCATGTATAGAAAATATAACTTAAAGAATGTAAAATCTTGTAAGGATAAAAATAAATAGGGCAGAAGGCATCCTTGAGTCTTCATAAACCGTCTCATGAGATGTTTTCCAATTACTTTATGTGCTGTTAATAATTACTATGGTAAGTACTAGATTGAAAAATCAATCTCCTAACTAAACTATGTTTAATAAATTCAGCTCAAATCAGAACCATATGTTAGCTAAAATTTATACAGTTAAGAGCTAAACCACACACATTGGAGATATGGGGAGTGAATCTGCCTAACATACATATGTGTTTGAGTTTAATCAGTCAGACAAGACTGAAATCATATCCTATTTCTGTAGAAAGAAGGAAGATATTTTTAATTATTTTTTTTTAAACTTTCTGCTCTCTCAGTTTCTTATATGTGCACTAGAAAATAAGTATCACATCAGAGTGAGCATAAATTATCATATCTTGATTCTCCAGAAAAAAAGGAATGGAACAAAGTGTCCCAATTATTTCCACTGCCACAGCATCATTTGGAGGTTCAACTTCAGTATGCATCTTGAGAAAACTTACCACTTTTTGCTAGTGAGAGCTAGGTAGAAAAGAGGTAGGAAAGATTTTAATGTAGTATGGTTTCTGAATAAAGCTGGGGAGCCTAAAGCAAGTCAGAAGACAACTGCATCATTATTTGAGAGAAATATTTATTTTAAATCAAATACATATATAAAATACATTGTTCAATTGTCTTGCACATTCAAAAAATGCTTAAGGAACACTTTTTTATGTAAAGGTAAATGTAAAACTGTCATTAATCAATAATACAGAGATAAAATAAAAGTTTACATGAAAAGGTGATTGTATAACTTGAAGTACAGTCTCCTAGTTATTCTTCTGTGAGTGACATGTGACATCATCTGACATCTGAAGTCATTCAGGTATATTTATGAGATTATGCATAACATTAGAGCGAAAAAATTCAGTTTTGCAAGTTATGAAGAAGTAGCATCACACAGTATGCTATCCTTTTCATAATTTTTTCTTAACAATTTTGCTCTGTTATTTATATATATAAATAACAGGTGCCTTTACTACTATGAGACCTTCATGCAAGTTTGGGATTTTTTTGTTTGCTTTACCTTTTTATTTTTTTTAAAATGAAAACACAATGATAGGCTCAAAAGTATATTTGTGATAAAGGAATATGAACAAATAAGTAATCTAGGTTCAGAAAAAATTAGTCACTTTGAAAAATGTGTGGTGTGCATACTCCTGCTTTGTAGAGGCTTTATCTTCAAATGTTAAATAGTGTGACTAGAAGTTCATTCCTTAGTTTAAACCAAGTTATATTTTTGTTTTTACTTTGTCTATACATCTCTTCTAGTTTTCTTTTATTCTCCTCTAGACAACAGCTTTTCCTTGCATGCTTTCAGTGATACTGAGAACATATCTTTAAATACAAGTGTATTTTGCTCAAAAATATTGCTCTCATTAATAATTTTAGTATCAAATACTGATAGTGTTCATGCTATTGTAGTGGAAATACGTACTGATGGAAATCGTGAACACTCTCAAGGGAAATGGGTGAAATCTCACTTCTTTCATCATCAAAATTTTCTGTTTCCCACAACACTAGTTTATCAATTTACAAACATTTCTAATTTTCCAAATCATCAAAATGAATACAATTATGTGTCTACCTGCTTGGTGGCATATATTTATCAACAGAATATGATATTTGGAGTTCCTATCTGGCAAGTACTGCACTGTTAGGTTAGTTTAGCTTCAGTGATAGGAAACTCATCTGCACACAAAGAAAGCACAGAGGAACAATGGCAGGAGTAACTTGATTAATAATCTGCCTCAGCTGCTCTGAGGCCCATCACAGGAGTGTCACCAGCTCATCAAAGGTCCATTGCCACAAACCCAGAAAAGCAGAGAGACATAATGGTAGGTAGGAACTCAAACTGCAGATTCTGGAGGAACCAACACCTTGTCTGGGCTCCTCTCAGTGCTGTCCCAGCAGAAACCCATCACCTCCATGGGATGCAGGGGAAGAGCACTTTGGGATCGCACATGATTTATGGGATGTTTCAGGAAGGAACCAAAGTTGGGAAAAGGATGGACTTAGGTGTTTTGAGGCGGTACAAGTGCAGGAAAACAGAGGAGTAAGGGGATAAAAAGGGTAGTCTTGTATAAACAGCTTGCTGGTTAGTATGCCTTTCTGGCCATGCCCAGCACCTGATCACTGCAGTCTGACCTATTTCCTTATTAAACTCCACCTTCAGCTATTTTCCAGCGAGGAGATCTCTGCTTCATGTGTATCTGTGTGTATGGGGGTCTGTGGTGCCAGTAACTGGAGTGAATGTGGGTGTGCAAGTGGGTGTGTGATGACTAGTAAAGATCAAGTCAGATGAGCTGGCAAGCAGGTGTAGTGATCTGGGGACCAAGGGGATATATAGCTCTCCAAGTGACAGCTCTGGGGTGTGTGTGTGTGTGTGTGTGTGTGTCTACCAGCAACTGCACTGGGGCTGGGGCTGCAGGGGTTTGTATGTCCAGGTGCCAGCAACTGGAGAGACTGGCATCCAGGGGCCACTGATAGGGCAGACTGAGTATCTGAGCCCTGCTGCTGGTGAGATCCCCCTTCTACATATATGCATATACACATTTACTTTTACTAGTAGAAATCCATTCTGACCAGTCAGAAAGGGGATCACGAGGAGACAATTGGTGCTGTCATTGCTCCTGTGAGTGCTCTGTGTGTCTTATTTATGTGGCTGTTCATGTACATATTTATATTGTATACAGCATAAACTCCCTGTTGGGAATGTGCGCTCAGCCTTGCTATTGGAGAGACCAGGGACTGAGCTGGACCAGGAGTAACCTGGTCCCTACAGCCTACTGTAAGAGGTCTGGGAGACAAAGGAGGAGGGATCTGCTAGGTTCCCAAGCTTATCTGATAGGGTGTTCTCTACAGTCACAATGAAAGGGATGATAAGAATGATCAAAAAAAGCCCACAGGCCATTCACTACAGTCATCTCTAGACTGTAATGGCTCTTACAGCATCACAACCATATGAGAGGCAAGAAAGGATGTGACTAGGTCACACTGCCTATAAGCAAAAATTTTCATCAGTAATCTTTAGAGATTCCAGAGGCTGCTTTTAACTGCATCATAGATCAAAACTAGATGCCCACTGCTATCCCTGAGGATTAATTGATAAAGGAAAAGTTTCTCTTGAGATTAGAAGATAACGGAAATAGGTCAGGTTAAAGCAGCAACCTAGTCAATCAATATCTCTTGTCCAAATTTATCTCAATCAAATTAATCCATTAAGTTAGAAGCTAGTTGTTCTGGTTTCACCTTCTACTCTATGGAGAAAAAACACACATCTCCAAAGAGAGATTCAGCTGATCAGAAAAAAATGAGAGTGGGTTTTTTTTGTGTTAGTTTTTGGGTTTGTTTTTTTTTACTTTGAGGGTGGAATGATACAAGTTAAGTCTGGGTCAGAGCTTGAATTTCTAGACCTAGCTTCTTCAAGTGGTTAAAACACTATGTTATTTTCAAAACAAACTGGGGGGGAATGTGCTTGCAACTTCAGCATAGTCTGAAAACAATGGAAGTGCAAGGTTCTTAATTTTTCCTGCTTGAGTCAACAGTAGGAATGTATTTTTACATTGCTATCCAATCTGATGGACAGTTGGATGTACATCTCAGTCACCAAGACAGAGTTGTAGAGTCATACTTTACACTTCAGGGGTAGATTTGGAATAAGACAGCCTCCGCCTGTCTCTAAAATCTGATCTGTTCGGGTAGTAGTAAGAAGCACTCCCCTCAGAGGTTAGGGCATGACTTAGGAATCCCTGCCAGCATTCTTCTTAATAAAAGAAAATGTAAACTGCATAGCTGAGCACAAGCCATGGCTGAGTGCACAACTGCTGATACATTTACTTACACGTTTAGTGCACTATCAGTATTTAATTTACAGCTTTATGAAGGGCTCTGTAATACTTTAAAAATAAAAGGTGAGGTATCAAGGTAAAATATTCCGTATTCAATTCAATCAACCAGCCACGTCTAAAGCAGAAAGGTCAGGAAAAACAAATTTCAAAAGCATAACATGAATTTTCCAGGGCTTTTGGTATCCCTTTAGGAGTTCAGAAAATTTTTACCCTGTAAAAAGGTAGAGATCTCAAAAAATGCCTTGTTGAGTTTTCTCTGTAGGTATCTCTGCAGTTCATCACCATGGTTCCATACATCTCAAGGGTCACTGAAAAAGAGCATAAGATAACTCCCTTGATTTTTGTGGTTCTAAATCACAATGAAGTCAGATCTCCTTGTAAAAGAATCAAAGCAAAGCAAAACAAAACCCCCTCACTTTGCTGCTTCTAAACCATTGCCCATAAAAGGGCAGAATCTTTAAGGTTCTCTGAAGATTTAAGAGGAATACATCAATATCTGTAATATCATAAGAACATGATGAACAGAGATGACAGAATAGAGAAAATGTCATTCTACATAGTTAGTTGTATGTTTTTAGAAAGTCAGTCAGTAAAGAACAAACAACACCCTGGTACTATATTCATCTGATTGAGTGAGAAGTAAGGCAGAAGGAAAAATATTTTAACGCAACAATCAGCTTGCTACAGGTAACTGTTGTAGGAGTTTGTACCTGACTATTATTTTTAAACAAAGTACAAACAGAACCATTTAGATTGGAAGGGATCTCTGTTATGCCTCTATTCCATCCTTCTGTTCAAGGCAGGGCCACCTTTGAATTCAGACCAGGTTGCCCACTGCCTTGTCGAGCTGAATCTTGAAAGTCTCCGCTGAGGGAGACTGTACCTCTCTGCTGCAGCCTGCTCCAGTGTTTGTCTTCATGGGAAAAAGTTTTCTCCTTATATCCACTCTGAATCTTCCCTGTTTCCATTTATGCCCTTTATTCTCCCACCACTCACTGCTGTGAGGAGCTTGGCTTCATCCTCTTCATGACCATGATATGGGCAGGCGGCAATTATGTTACACACACGTACATGCGTCCGTGCACACACACACACACACACACATATATACATATCCAAGTAAGTTCTGGTTCCTCAGCCTTTCTTCATAGGGCAAGTGTTCCTGCCCTGACCAGCTTGGTTGCCCTTCCCTGACCTTGTTCCAGTTTGTTGATGTCTGTCTTGTACTTAGAGGGGTGAGGGGCAAAACTGGACTCAGTAATACTGATTGAGTAAGGGAATTAATCACTTTCCTCAATCTAGCAGCCATGCTCCTGTTGATGTAGCCCAGGATGCTGTCAGAGTGAACTACCGATTCCTGCTCAGCTAACCATCCACCAACACCTCCAGGTTTCAGCTTTCAGCTAGAGCAGCTGTCCAAATAGTCATGTTCCCAGCTTATCTTACTGGAGGGGATAGTGCACCCTGGGTGCAGAAGTCTGCCTTTGCCACATATAGAACATACCAAGCAGGAAATATCCTAAGCATATTTGTTTGATAGATTTCAAAGTTGAAGAAAGATAGCTTTAAATGATAAATGGAAGAGCTGAGAAGTAGTTGCTAACCTAGTATACTTTGCACTTGCCCAGCCTTCTTGAGCAGTAGACCACACCGTATCACTAGGTCCTATCCCCAGTTTCTAAATGTTGAGCAAAATTGAAAGCTTTGGGTTTTTTTTCCTTGCTTCAGTTCCAGAATTCTGTAATTCTGATATTATGTAGCCATGAAAGGAAAAAAGACTTTTCTGATACATTCATTGGTCACTGCAGATTGTAAGTGACTTTTGGGTTACAACAACAACAACAAAATCTTAAGAAAAAATGTTTTCCAAAATTAAGTATAATTAAGTGGCATAATGTAAATAACAGATTAGTGAGGTACTGTATGTGTGTAAAAACAAATGTCTAACAAGTTATATCATTAACAACAAAGTAAAACTCAAACTAGATGGATTAAAAAAATGCTTCTACTTTCATTACAGGTCTTTCCAAAAAGATTTAAATAGGTATGCTCACCTACAGACTTAAGAGTAAAATACAAAACCTAAGAGTTTACTTAGCTTACATAATTCACATAATTCAGGCAAAGAATCAACTGGCTTTTTGTTGCAACTGACTTCCTCAGTCTTATATTTTAAAAGAAAATGAAAATTTCAGATTTTAGACATGTTATGTTTTCATACAAAAAGAAAAGAAAATACAGTACTGCGTGCAACACAAAGATTCCTGACTACAATGTCAAGATGCACTGATACTAAAGCATTGTCTTTAGCTGGGCTTAGCTGACACATCTCATTCAAAACCTGCTGTTAAGACATCTGGTACTTATTATTCTATTGCTCAACAGTGACTTGGGAGAAAAGATGGAGAAATCCAGAACAACGATATTAGCCATTCAATTACAGATTAAGCATCATTTACAATAGTAGCATTGCAATAACTTATGCTTTGGAACCAAGACAATTTGATTTGAATACACTGTTTCTGAGGACAAAACCCAAACAAAACAATAGAATTAGTAACAGTACCTAAAATTAACTTGGTACATTATAACAGCTAGTAATTACCATTTTGCCAGCTCTACACAAATGAGATTCCATCAAGTTTAATCAAATTGTCCCTAGATTTATACCGTGCTGAGATCTTAATCAGGTCTATCAAAACCATATACATGTCTGCTTTGGATAGCTGCTAAACAGTATATAGACAATATTGAGTGCAGAAATATTCAGTAAAAATCTTTATCAAGCAACTCAGGCTTCCAGTAGTAGCCTGCTAAATGAAAATAAAAAACAAAACCAAACTTTTTTTTTTCATTCACTGTTATTTTATTTTAAGTTGTAGTGTATTTCTAGTTCACATTAATTTTGTTAGAGAAAATAAAGAAAATGATAGTAGGGACCCTAGAAAATGTAACTTTTTTTTGCACAAAGTAGCTCAGAGTGGCTTGCTTGTTTCTCCAAAGAAGTCAGACTGATAAAATGAGTTCACAATTAGTTTAGAGAGAGAAAAAAAAATTCAGTGATGGTTGATTTGTCTGATCAGCTTTCAGTTGTAGGAGATATTCTGAAAATGGTTTGGATTCTTAAGCCATAGACACTCTTGGGGCAAACTATTTTCCAGCATAAGTGAGGTTTGAGTCAACTGAAATCGATAGAGTGATATACAGAAATAAAAGCTAAATAGATGCCTTCAGTTTAACTAGAGTTCAGTGTCACATTCTGAAATACGTGATGTTGAAAATCGAAAAGCAAAGTTGCCATGGGGCTCTATGCAGTTTTTATTTAAATACTCAATGTATGTAGTGAAAGGATTTAAGCTTCCTGGATCCAGTCTCCACCTGCCTTGCTTCAAATAGGTGAATTATCCATTCTGTCTAGTCTTTGACATGACTGATTGTTAGGTGGATGTGGTTAGTGTTCACTATGTTTGAGTTAATATGCTAATAAACCCATATAAATGCTAGGTATATTTAATTCGGCTTCATGCCGTGCCTTTTTATCTGCTTGGCTTATGAAAAAAGTAGTCTTGTGTACCACTAGCAGAAGTTTATGCAAATATTTTCTAAAAAATTTTAATCAACGGTAGTCTTAGCCCAGAAAGGAATTTAAAAACATCCTAGGTACATGTGGATTTTTTTAATAGGAATCGTATGCATAACTAGATCAGTCATCAAAATGTATCACACACCTGACTAAAGTAAATTCCCTATTTTTTAAAATTAAAGAGTAATCTCAGCTTCACTACTGTAAATCTAGAACAAATCAACATTTA
Organism: Aviceda cuculoides; assembly: GCA_035590195.1. Taxonomy (NCBI): domain Eukaryota; kingdom Metazoa; phylum Chordata; class Aves; order Accipitriformes; family Accipitridae; genus Aviceda; species Aviceda cuculoides. The sequence continues at coordinate 23,948,038 of JAVJGG010000031.1, forward strand.
AATTTCTGTTAATCTCAGGCAACTTCATCATCTCAGTAGGATTGTTCCAGATTTTTATAAGTAAGTGAAATATCACATTCTGTCCTAAATTTTATTATTTCTATGATAAAGTGATGCACTTGCTGGAAAAACAAAACCAAACCCAACCTATTTTAATGGCTGTAAAAAAAGAGAAAAAAGACAATATGCATTACAATATACTGGAGTCAGTAGTGTTATAAAATTATAATAAATTGTTGTAACGTACACACCATGGCAAATCAATTTTGTATACCCCACCAAATTCCACTGATTCTTAAAGTGACAATATAAGAGGGAACTTTTTCTGAAGAAAAAAGAAAAAACCCTGTAATTAAAAAACTTACACATTACTTACAAGACTGTTTCCAATTTAAATTAACCTATATAAACCAATGGTAAATGCACTGAAGTCAAAGATGTTACACTAGTCTTAGAGAAATCTGAAGAAACAATAATATTTACACTGCCTAGAGAATACGGAATAATTTACAGAGGTTTTATCTGTGTGTGAACACAACAGGTTTGGAGAAGGAAAAAAAAAATATTTATTTGACCCAGATTATACACAACATTTTCTCCAAATCTGTAGTCACTGATACAAAAGATACATCACTTTCAAATTTATTTGTTTTTAAAAAAGTCTAATAAAAGACACTCTCCCATTATAGGTCATCTCCATTGAGTAAATAAATGGGTTTGGACAGAATACTCTTTCATTCAGCATTGCTGCTTGGAAAGAGCAATGTCACAGGCATCGTAATGCCTCATGGGAAAAAAACTTTCCTTAAATAACACTTGCTCATGACTGCAAAAAAAGACAGGTACTGTAGATTCCAGTATAAATTCCAGATACATTACTCTGGACTTTGAAGACTTTCTTTTTCTCAGAGAAATGAGATTTTTGGATACAGGACAGTGAGCCACTCATCTGAAGAGAATAAAAGCTTGTCAAGGAAATGCAGTCTCATGAATATTTCCAATTTATTGTTGATTCCACGAATGCAAAAAAGAGACAGGAGTCTCTATCAGAGCACACCTAAGCAACTCATCAAGGAAACCACATGATTAGAAAAGGCTTGCTAGCAAACCGAAACACTATTCAAGAAAATGCATGCAAAACAATGAAGGGACTGATACCACAAACTCAAACAATATGAGAACAAGCAGCCCCACAATACACATAAAATTGCTCAGCTACGATCTTATTATTTGGAAAATTTGAAGGTTTCAGGTTCAGTCACCTGTCCTGGAAGAAAGCTTTGCAGCTAGGAATGGCTGAGGTTGGTCATTCCTGTGCCGTTTTGATTGCTCTTCAGCCCCCCTCTCTCCTTTCTGGTAGCAGCTTAGGTCCGGAGAACCATGGGAGTTCCCCAGCCCGGCACCACCTGCCAGCTCTGGGGTGGATGGGGACACACCTAGGAGAAAGCCATCTCTCCATGAGTACAGGCCTGCTCATGGGCTGCTGGGCAGCCAGCACCTCAGCAGCAGGAGGTGCTGCCTGGGGCACGATGGGGGTTTTCTGCAGCAAAAAGGCCCCAGGCTTCAGGAGGTCTTGAAAGGGCAGCTGAGAGGGGATGGGCAGGCAGGGAGAGGCCTTCTTGGGGCTGCTGCCAGCCCAGGCCTTGGGTCTGGCCCCACCGCAGCCCTGCCCCTGCCCAGCCCTGGGACCCACTGAGCTGGGCACCGCCCAGATCCTGACCCCATCCCACACCGCCCTGGTAGCCCCGGGCCTTGTTCCCACAGCCCTCCGTAGATACCAGGGGGAAATTCTGAATGGGATCCTCTCTACTTCACAGCCTTCACCCTGCAAGACAGACCCTATGCCCTCACCCCTGTCTGCTAAGGAACAGCTAGGCTTTTCCCCTGAACCTGGGTTAGTAATTTTGAAGGGAGAGAATTAATTTAGCCTAAACCCCATCACCCAAGATTAGATGTACACTGCTAGAGCACTGTGATGGTGGAAGAGATTTGTCATGCCTACAGCATTAAAGATTCCCTGGCTTCAAACTGGGCATGAGACATTTCTACAAAGTATTTGAATCCTTTCATTTCTTTACACTTGTTTTCTCAGCAGACGTTTCTGGTCCCCAAGGTAAATAGAAAGGTCTTATTCTATGTACCCCATGGTGTCAAAAGAATACATCTACACAGGATGAGATGTAATTTGTAAGCAGGTCATGTTTCCTACATGGCCCTGGTACCTGCTGATAGCTTATCTGAGAAGACTTTGAGTAAAAGTGATGTGAGGTGATAGCAAGCAGAAGGGAAAATAAGTAGAGAAATTTGCAAACCAAGGCAAACTGCAACTGCTGTTGCCAAGAATATAGAGCTTCAGACTCCACTAGTGAATAGTTATGAAAAGGGTAAGCCTAAATCATCTTGAACACATACCAAATAACACCTGAACATAATTTCTGAAGATAAATTGCCTTCCAGACTTGAATGAAATATCCCTTTACAGAAAGGTATTAGGTGACCCAGCATCCCACAGTCCCGTCTTCACATTTCTTTATTGTTATTCAGTCTTTGGAAGAGGACATACATGGACAAATATATTTATCTGATGGGCAGGGACTTGGAATGAGACCCAACTGCTTCCAGCAGACTATTAAGCTTGTCACGTGACCAAGCTTCAGCAGCACAAGGAACCATTTAATAACCGTTTAGTAATAGATCTTGGAAAATGAATCTTGCTGTGACTTGGAAGAGCTGAAATACTTGGCTGGTTTTAATGGTCCCCAAATTTTTCTAATTAGATCCCCAGGTATGAGATTTTCAATGGTACTTTATTAAAGGGAAGTTGTACCAGTAACTCCAAATTTAATCTAGTCTAGAGTACCAAGAAGGAAGAGCTGGGTTCTGAGGATAAAACAAACCGAGTCACATAGACTTGAAAAAGAAGAGGAAAGACTGGAAAGAAACATAAAACTGTGATTCGATAAAAAAGAATGCTCCTAGGCTATGGTCGTGGTTTAACCCCAGCCAGCGACTAGGAACCATGCAGCTGCTCACTCACTCCCCCCCACCTAGTAGGATGGGGAAGAGAATCGGAAGGAAAAAGGTAGAACTTGTGGGTTAAGATAAGAACAGTTTAATAGAACAGTTTAATAGAACAGAAAGGAAGAAACTAATAATGATAATATAAAATGGCAATACTAATAGAAGGATTAGAAGATACAAAACAAGTGATGCACAGTGCAATTGCTCACCACCTGCTGACTGATGCCCAGTTAGTTCCCAAGCATCAATCCGTCCCAGTCCAACTCCCCCCAGCTTATATACTAGACATGATGTCACATGGTATGGAATAGCCCTTTGGCCAGTTTGGGTCACCTGCCCTGGCTGTGTCCCCTCCCAACTTCTTGTGCCCCTCCAGCCTTCTTGCTGGCTGGGCATGAGAAGCTGAAAAATCCTTGACTCAGTATAGACACTACTTAGCAACAGCTGAAAACATCAGTGTGTTATCAACATTCTTCTCATACTGAATCCAAGACATAACACTATACTAGCTACTAGAAAGATAATTAACTCTATCCCAGCCGAAACCAGGACAGTTACAACAGAGTTGTATCGTTGGATTTAAATGTGCTGTCTCAGACATTTCTAACAATGTAAGACAGTATCAGCGTTGACTCTTATCAACATTTTACAGAAATCCACTAACGGCTAAAGTCTTAAAAGCATAATACAGTAAATGTGTACAGTGCTAGTTTCTGAGCTGGTGCTACAGTATCAGTCAACTCAAAGGTGGTGATGCACGCACGATACAACAGTGATGGCATATCAGTGCCAGACAAACTAGAGAGTCTTAGACTGAAATGGTTTGTCATGATCATAGGCTTAGTCTCCTGTGTAGCACTGAAGCTGAAGTTTCAGTCAGTAACTTTAGCAGTAGAGGAAATAATTCCTGAACTATGTACAAGTAAACATTTTTAGAAAATTTGCTTGTGAGTTTTGAGGGAGAACTTATGTACACGTACATAGACATATACCATTAGTTGCTGTTACTGAGCGGTTGAATAAAAAAGAAAATATACTCCAGTTATCTTAGCTTTAATTTGTAATATAAAAGAAAATGTTATAAAGTTATCTTGTTTTCCCATGCAATTTTGCTCTACTGAGTATGCCTTAGTTATGGCTAGTTTGCTGTTAGTTCAGGTGAGAGAAATAAGATTTCGAGAACTGGCTCTAGTATCAGCTCTATGCTATTGGGAATATTCTGCAGAAGTAGACTAGAATTACATCTGAATAAAGTAATAAGAGATATTCCAGCAAACAGATTTATTTTATCACCCTGTACATAAAACTTACCTGCTGCCTTATAAATGTTCCAGGACTCTGACTTACATCATAGACTTTTTTATACACTATTTAACATGAGTAATCCCTGGCCAGTTGGAATTCATATGATAAGGACACAGACAGAAAAACTATGTGCTGAATGGAACTTAGAATTGCATACAAGCATATATTCAAAATATCTACTTTTAAGATAAAATTCTGAAACAGAAAATGCTAGATGTATCTAGGAACCTCTGCCTGCAGCCTAATCACACCCTGCATCTGCACATAAATCAATTAGATTTCGGTGAACGGCTAAAACAACTAAGTTTGCATGTTGTTGTTTTTTTTCATTTGCATAGGGTTGTTATTCTCACTTTATAATGCTGAAGCTATAAAAGATTTATGAAATATAAAGACTGAGAGTCTTGTCTGACAGTATATTTACATTGTGAAAAATTTCAGACCTGCAAAACATGCACGCTTTGCACTATCAGTCATACTGGGTTTCTTATACGACCTTTCTGAACAATACCTGACTAGCCGGAGTCCCTTATCCCTGAGTTTCATATAAATCCAAACAAAACATTGGAATTTCTAGAAAAAGTCACAAAAAGAAGGCTCCAAACTCTCAGATGAGGAAGCAGTTCCCCAAGTGGGAACTCTAGGCCAGTAGACAACAAAGGCTCCAGCATCCAGGCGCAGCAAGATGGGGCTGAGCTTGGTCTCAAGACAACCTAGCAAAGTCACCTTTAGTAGTACAGATGCAATTCTTTGGCCAATAACTGAAAATTGAGATTGCCCAGAAAATCTTCCACTGCAGTCCCATTGCTGGTAATATGTAAGAACCTCAGTTTAAGCTAGCATTTGAATAGCCTTGGAGTCACAGTCTGGTGGCTGCAGAATCCAGCAGTCATGAAAATTAAATTGTGATACATTCTCTAGTCCTCTTTAGACAGCAGAAACAGCTTCAGAGGGACTGAAATATTGAAACAAGCCATGATACGTATTTTCATTCAGTTTACTCAGACTTGTATTTTTTGATTTACAGAGAAGTTCAGAATGGTTCAGAAGAACATATTTGCATGTACAGAGAAAATATTTGCATATACATTGTGTTTCTTCTCTCTCTCGTGTTTCTTTCCCCAGGTGTTTTTTTAATCCATTAAACATTTTGGAACTTTTTTTTTTTTTTAATTTTTTTTTTCTTTTTTTTTAAAAAAAAATAAATCTGTTAAGTGATTACTTTCCATTTACCTGTGCTTCTCTGAAATGAACAGGTTTACCCCAGAAATATCTAAATCAAAGCTTTAATTTGAAGCTTGTAATTCTTATTTTTACAATACCCCAGTATTGGTTGCATCATTGTGAACTTTTTTTTTTTTTTCAATTAAAGTATCTCCATGGCTGACAAGGGCACTATATCAGCTAAACAAAGTAAAACAAAACTATGGAAGATAATGACTCAACCAATATCAAAAAGCATGCATAACAGAAGTTTAACATGTGATCAAGTAAGGAAAAAAAAGTTTAACCATATATATTACACAAGATTACAGCCATAGTGCTAGATTATGTTTGAAACTTTCTCAGTAATTAGAAATTGTTTGCTGTCCTGGTCCATCCTTAATGAAAATAATTTTATCAACTTTTTAAGCCTAGCTGTTGCAGAAAACATGACCCAGAGACTGTTCTTAGCATTCTGGATAACTATATATTCCCTAAGGAAAGAGAATGATACAAAAAGCAGGTGCAATGCATCTCTGACAATTTCATTGGTTAGTATAACAAGCATTAACTGTTTATTATAGAGAAGCCATGTAATTGAGAATATTATACTCTACTTCTGAAAAAAACCCAAACCAACCAACAAAACCAAAAAACCCCTCTATAATCATGATAGACGTCTTGGAGCAGTGTTCTCCTGAGTAACTAATCATTTTCTGAACATTCTTATATGGAGCATAATTCTCTTCTGCTACAGAGATTTTTCCCATTACTTTGTTCTAGCGCATCGCTGGTATCTATTTTCTGTAGTTCTATTCACAAAGTTCTCAATCTAGATTGGAGTGTACTGTTAACAATTTAAAGTAAAGATTTTAAGGTTTGCATTCTGAATATTGAAAAGTAGCTAAGGTATGTCCAGGAATGGATATGAAAAATTAAGCAATTTTTTCTTCCCTTAATATTCTCATTTACCTCAATAACATTCTCCAGGTTGCAAAATTTCCACACTTTCCTGTAAAAATGTTTTTATTTTGAATACTTTGTGTTTTCAAATTGGACAGAGTCCTACCTGAAATTTTCAGCCATCTCTTCTTTTCTACTGGAAAATACCAAGCCCTATGACTCAAGACTATGATTTCTTTAAATAAAAGCACAATTATACAAATGTAAATGAGTGGACAGTAAAGCACACAATTTAAGCATACACATTTTCATAGCAGTTCTGGAAATTAGTAGAGCTCATAATCTGTCCTTCCCAAAAGAGTTGCAAAACATTTGGAGACTGTCATGACTGGAACAAAGGAAGGTTTCTATTTCGGAGCCACTAGAAAGGTACTGTACACTAGATTTACATCAGTATACTGGCCAGCTCTTCTCTTGCACTTTGTAAAGTGTAGATCTTCTTGACATACTTTAAGTAGAAAAGTCCCTACCTGCTCTCAAATCAAAGAGAGGTAATAGCCAATGGGTACCATGGGAAAAAATTATTTCTCTGTCTTCATTCCAGCTCCAGTGCCAGCTACGTTCAAAGTCACTCTTGCATCTGCAGCCACACAAGAATGGAGCCTTTGACTATCAAAACAGGTAGTTAAGTCCCTAGATACTTACTTTACAGCAGCTAGGGTTTTTAAATGTTTTTAAGTGAGATTTTTATTTTAAGATGTGGATTTTGAGAACATAGATGAAAATTTCACTGTAAAAACAAATATCGACAACTTTGAAATTAAAGGTGGTTTAAGATATGAAGATCTTAAAAAGTAATTATTCTGTGCCCATAACAACAGTAAAAATTAATGAACAGTCATAGAACAGCCCTATTTCATTATTATTTCTACTTTGTTACTATAATCTATTTCTCATGTCTCCAATAGTTGCAAAGCAGCTTCCTTTGCTGTCTCTGGAGTCAGAACACTCAGCAGGACGGCATTTCTCTCAGAGGTATTCCTCATTTCTGCCTGTATTTAGTTAACTTACTCATATGTTTTTATTCCACCCCACCCTTTATGATTATTTAATTAAACACCTAAACTTATCATTTGAGAGGTAGAAGAGAAGTTGCTACCAGGAGGTTTGCTACTTTGTGTTGCTTCTCTGGTCAGCTCACCAGAAGCCTTGATAGTACTGCCTCCTCCCGTGGATAGAGTAAAAAAGGTTTAACCTAAAGTTAAGCTCAGACTCCTTCCACTGGGTGCAGATGCCCAGGCACTGGCAGGGAGGGCTGCGGGGCGGCCTCTGTGAGGAGAGGCCGGGGCTGCCCCGAGCTGGACACAGCCGGTTCCAGCCGGCTCTGACCGACCCACTGCAGGGCATGGCTCAGCCCTGCAGCCACCATGGCGGAGCCTCGGGGAAAGCCTGTGTAAGAATGGGCAAAATGCTGGACGGTCAGAGAGGAATGAGGGGGAAAAGTGTGAGAAACAGCCCTGCCGAGCCCTGAGGGGAGAGGGGGAGGAGGGAGAGGAGGTGCTTCAGGTGCCCCAGCAGGGATCCCCTGCAGGCCCTGGAGAGACCATGCTGGAGCAGGTTTATCTTGAAAGGCTGAAACCCATGGAGAGGACCCCACAAAGAAGGGGAAAAGCATGAAGACAAAAGAATGGCAGAGAGGAGCTGTTAGACCACAACCATCAATTCCCCATTTGCCCTTGGCAGGGAGGAGGTAGAGGAGTTGGAAATGAAGGAGAGAAGTTGAGCCTGGAAAAAAGTGTTTGGGAGAAGCATTTAATTTTTTTCTTTGTTTCTCACTACCCGAACCTATTTAATTGGCAATAAATTTAACCTTCCCCAAGATGAGTCTGTTTTACCCATAACATTAACTGGTAAGTTACCTCCCTGTCTTTATCTCAACCCGCTAGCTTTTCCATCCTATTTTCTCCCCGTCCTTGTTAGAGGAGGGGGAGTGAGTGAGCAGCTAGGTGGGCTTCTGGCTGCTGGCCAAGGCTAACCCACCACACCTCTGTGTGTTACTAGTCTCCTCTCCACTTCCATCTCCTAATGTATTTGGTTTTGCCAGATTCAGAAGCAGTGTGACTCACATGTCCATGTGCCTGTATTGGGGATGCTGACAGGAAGTCATCCCTGAATGACATCCTTACAAAGTTCTATTTCTAATAAGCACACAGAAATTTCTATACAAGGCAGCTTAACTAATGTATGTTCCCACACAGCCATGCAGCCCACTCCTTAAAACAGGAATAATTACTCGGAGATATCAGCCAAATACATTCTTCAATTGGGTAAGAGGTTCTTTTCTCACAGTATTTTTAAGATCTATAAATTAAGATGTTTCATCAAAAAGGGTCACCAAAATATGGATTTTAACAGTTTGAACCTCTCCATTCACATTTACTCAGATTTCATTTGATCAGTATTTCTAATGTGTAATCTATTGTCTATCTGTTTGTCACGTTTTCAGGCATGTTTTGCCTCCATTGCCTGATCTCACTTCTTCTCTTCTTTCTATTAAATTGATGTGTACGTTCTGCTCTCTAAACCTCCTTTATATATCATGAGAAAAAAAGAAGCATGTCTTCAATTTTCTCTCTCCCCTTTACTGATCTTCACAGTTACATAGCATTTTCCTATGCTTCTCTGAATGTCAGAAGAGAGTTAAGAAGAAAAAAAAATGCAGCTAAAAAACCAGATTCAATTTAACAGAATAAAATAGCCTATAAACTTTCAAAATAGACAGTCAAATAATTAGATTCTAGCAGAAAATCACAGAATTGCCACTGCTAGAAATATTCAGAGGCTATGCAGACTGGATACAAACATCCATCACAGGTGATTTAGAAATAATCAACTGAAACAGCTATGGACAGAAGATAGCCTAGGTAACAGAGCAAAGGATTCTCTAGTTTGATAGTAATTTTTGTGACATTCTCTGGAAAATAAGCAACCCCTTGTAGCTGACAGAAAGTGTGACCTACAAAGTTTTCCTACGAACACTAAATTTCATTCTGTGTCACAACTAGCTTGGATGTTACCCCTAATAGTTTTGTCAGCAACTCCCTTTTAGATTGAATGTGTTAACTCAGATTGGCTCCTCTTCTGTTAGACTGGGAACAGATGAGCCTGTGTCAACTACTACCATCATGATACTAATCTCAGAACAATGCCTATAAATTCCATACGCAATTTTATAGCCACATGAAAACTACATTTACAGTAGATGTACAATTTTTTTATTAACCCTCTTTCTCAATTCTTATCCCAAAATATACTGTTTTCAGCTGAGAAGAATTAAAAAATAATGTAAAATGTAATAGCATACACATTCAACCACCATTGACTAATGCTAGGATTTTAACAAGGAAGAAATATAATCTTTTGCAAAACAAGATATCAGGATGCTTCTGCAAACATAATTTAATTTTAAATTTGATCATCATTCACTCTTGATTGCAATTAGAGTTTAACTTATTAAATACCATCTGTTTTCTAAACATGAAGATTGAAAAGATCTCTCTAAAGGAAAAAAAAACCCACACAAAAACCCAACAAAACCTTGTGCCAGCTTGTTTATCATTGCTTTGCATATGGGATTTTTAACCATGTAAAAAAGCAAAAAAGTTGACCAATAAGATAATAAATGAATATTCTAAAGGATGAGAATGCAACTAATAATAACCTTTTTCAGAAACACCTGAGCTTACACATACTTCACCTTTACCTACATCTACCTCTAAGTAGACCAGGGAAATCTAGAGAAAAAATACAATTTAAAATATTTTTTTTTCAGTCTCATTTCTTCTTAATAAATCTATTAATGGTATTATAAAATTCTTCTTACAAGAATACAATCTATGGACCAAAGCCCAAAGCCTTACAGTGCCATCAAGCTCCAGAATAGTCAGCAGAACTCCAGCTGAACTGATTGCATTAGATGAGCCCAGGAGAGTACAGCGGTTCATGGAAGAAGGAGATGGAGACATTCCCATTACAAAAACACATACAATTTCCATGTAAAATTCATGGAATTTAAGGTCAGATGAGTCCAGTAGATCACACAGTCTGATATCCCATTTATTATTGCTACATTTTATGGAATCATCTCTGTAGTGAACCCAATAACTTATGTTTAATTTATTTATACACTGCATTTGATGAAACTATATGTTCTGGAAAGGCACACTGTTGGATCATAGAATGGTTTGGGTTGGAAGGGGCCTTAAAGATCATCTAGTTCCAACCCCGCTGCCATGGGCGGGGACACCTTGCACTAGATTAGGTTGCTCAAAGCCCCATCCAATGAGGTCTTGAACACTTGAAGGGATGGGGCATCCACAGCCTCTCTGGGCAACATGTTCCAGCGCCTTACCACCCTCACAATGAAGAACTTCTTCCTTACACTTAATCTAAATCTACCTTCTTTCAGTTTAAAGCCATTAGCCCTTGTCCTATCACTACATGCCCTTGTAAAAAGTCCCTCTGGCTTTCCTGTAGACCCCCTGTCGGGTACTGGAAGGCTGCTATAAGGTGTTCCTGGAGCCTTCTCTTCTCCAGGCTGAACCACCCCAACTGTCTCAGCCTGTCTTCACAGGAGAGGGTCTCCAGCCCCCTGATCATCTTCGTGGCCATCTGCTGGACTTGCTTGAGCAGGTCCATGTCCTTCTTTTGTTGGGGGTCACAGAACTGAACACAGGACTCCAGGTGGGGTGTAATGAGAGCAGAGTAGAGGGGGAGAATCACCTCCCTTGACCATAGAAGGGCTATGCTTCTTTTGATGCAGCCCAGCATATGGTTGGCTTTCTGGGCTGCAAGTGCATGTTGCTGGGTCATGTTGAGCTTCTCATCAACAAACACACCCAAGTCCTTCTCCTCAGGGCTTGTTTGAATCCATCCTCCTTCCAGCCTCTATTTGTGCTTGGGATTGCCCTGACCCATGGGCAGGACCTTGCACTTGGCCTTGTTGAACTTCATGAGGTTTGCATGGGCCCACATCTTGCATCTGTCAAGGTCCCTCTGGATGGCATCCCTTCCCTCCAGCCTGTCAACCACACCACGCAGCTTAGTGTCATTGGCAAACTTGCTGAGAGTGCACTCAGATCACTGTTGTGATCTGAAAACACTGCAGAGGTGGAAAACCTACTATTTGTCTTGGAAATCTGTTTCCAAGGTAACTATTTCCAATAATTTGTGTCTAGGAAACTGATAACATTCCATCTCTTACGCTGAAAATCTTGTTTTAGGCAAAAATGAGACATCTTAAACTTAAAGTCAAGGATCTGTTGTTAGCGTAATCATAATCTTAACAATTGGATCACAGAATGAGTTCAGATTTTCTATGTCATTAATACACAGAAGAGGTAAGAAACAAAATATCACAATAATGTAGTTAAAATAACTGTACAAAGACTTCCTGGCATCTGCCCTTTCCTCAGATTTTACGCTTACTCTTCCATTGCCCTCCTTGGTCCCAAAGTCAATGGCTTCAGTCTATGGATGGGTGTGGTGAGATGTCAAGCATCTTGAGTCTTGCCCTGGGAGGAATATAAGGTTGAAGTTAATGCTTTCATATCCCAGAGTGAGGAAGAAGCTTTGGATTATTTTTATGTTTGGTAACACGCTTTTTAGTGTGATCTTTCTTCTGCGGTCTGCAACTCCATGCGACATCCAAACTTACTACATATGGAATGTTTTTACTTAAGTTAAACAGTTTATTTTTGTTCTCTTCATTCCCTAAAACAAGCTTTTCTCACCTCCAGGTCTGTGCTTCTTTAACTGGTCATTGGAGGGCCATTTATAGCCACATGTCCTCTAGTGACAGTCTCTGCCCCATCTCTTGCCATCTCATGCCTATACTCCTTTACACTGCATACTCTGCCTCCACTTTTGAGACCCGTCATACCAAGCCTGTACTCTTCTACCCTATATCATTGTTAGAGATTTTAATGGCTTTGTTAAATACTTAATTCTTCAAAGAATATCTATATTCATGTGGCTTCTTGGGCCAGAGTTTTTGTTTGTGGTAAACATGCATCACTCCATTAATTCTACTGCAGTTGTGAAGATTCACACAGCCTGTGTATCTGTCTTGGGAGAAAGAAAAGTCTTTGAATGCATGTTAGAAACCTTTGTTTTGTACAGTTTTTCTAATTTTTTCATATTCCTTTCCCTATATTTCTTTTCTTTATATGCACAGCAAAATTTAATAACAATTTTGCACCTAAAAAAGGTAAGTTATCCTTTCTCCTTTACTTTGTGACCCCTAGTCTACCTGATAATATTTTTAGTTTTCTGTGGGAACAGTTAGAATAGTCTGAAGCAGCACCTTTCTACACTGTTCTACAACTTACTGGAAAAGAGCAATTTGTATGATTCTTCTCAATTACCTATCCAGTCAGAGGCTGGATAAGTGAGTTCTTACAAGTGTTTGAGTTATAGGAGAGATCTGATCAAGAAAAGAAAAAAGAAAGAAAAAAAAGAGCAATCCTGTGTATGTGTGAAACTAGAAAAATTCCAGTTTTGGAAATGACTGTATTTACTAGGCAGTAATCTTAAATCCCTAATATTTGTGGCCATTGCAGTCTAATCCTCCTGCCCTTACCTGTACTTTTCCCAGAGACTCGGTGTTACGCTATGGCATACATAACCAGTTTGTGTTTACCGTCCCATCAGTGGGGCAAATGATGTGATATCTCTGTTAATGCACAATGAATGTGCATGTATTTTGCATTATTTGCTGTAGTTTAGTGAAAGAACCTATTATTTGCAATTCAGAGAAATTAAAGTTTTGCCATTAACAATGCTGATGTTTCTACATCAGTCTGACACTAACTTCATGAAACATATTTATCAAAACTTGGTGGGTAGGTACATATGGTATAATAATAACAGAAAATAAATAATCACTTTAGTATTTTAATTAATTTGATATTTCACCTATTTAAGTGTTAAAGCATTTCAATTATCCGGTACATTAATTGCTTCAAAAATTCAACTGAACTGGAGCTTTCTGAAACTGTAATCCAAAAGGGAAGACACAAGGACAAAGAAAAGGAAAAATGAGGGCAGCATCTATAGAAAAAGATAACGAAGGATGGTCAGGATCCTACTGATTTGGAGGCTTAGGTAGGATTTGGAAGAGACAGACAGTCAAGTGAAAGTAGAGAGTTATTTAAAAATCTAGTTGCTTCGTGAAGCATGAAAAAATCATTGGTAGGTGATTTCTACAGAATGAAGAAAGCCACATACTGAGTTACTTTAAGAGACAAACCCATCTTTTTTTCTTTGTTTGTACAGTACCTGACACAATGATGTCCTCTGATAGGACTCAGTGACAGAGGGGTAACAAATCAAAAATACAGGACATGAAACCAGGAACTTCCTTGCTTGTCTCTCTTGTTTCATAGACACAGAAGTGTTAGACTGCGGTTTGACAACAGGTCTGGCTCCAAGGTTCCTTCTTTAAAAACCTGGGAGAACACTTCCTTCCTATACAATCATCTTGCAGCTCAAAGATGTCAATGGTAGTTTGATACCATCTTTTTAATATCAAACACCATAAAACCCCAAAACAACACCCAAACAAAACCATTCACCTGGTCTTCTGCAAACGGTGTAGAACTAGGAAAAAAAAAAAAAAGAAATCTAGCATAAACTCTGAAGTGCACTCCAAATAATTAGGGTTAACTAATAAAAATGGACTTGCAGGTTGCCAATCAGATGTTTGGTATTGGGAGTTCCTATGGCACACAGACCTGGTACTAATGACAGTGGGGGCCATAGCCTGATTAAGGGATGGAAGCTGAATTCTGTTTTGAATTAAGTCTCTGCCTTTACACACCTGTCATGGTTTAAACTCAGCTGGTAACAAAGCATCATGTGGCTGCTCGCTGACTCCTTCCCCCTGGCCACAGTGGGATGAGGAAAAAATATAAAGGCAGGCTCGTGGGTCAAGACAAGGATAGGGAGGGATCACTCACCACTTAGGGTCATGGGCGAACGACAGGCTCCACTTGGGGAAGAAACAAAATCAATTTAATTTACTACAAATTGAATCAAAACAAGGATATTAGGAAGCACAACCACATCTGAGAACACCTTCTCCCCAACCCTTCCTCCTTCCTGCCTCAACCCCACTCCCGGTTCTCTCTGCCTCCTCCCCCCAGTGGCACAGGGGATAGGGGTTGGGGTCAGCTCCCCACACCTTGTCTCTGCTGCTCCTTCCTTCTGTGGGGGAGGATTCCTCACTGGTCCCCTGCTCCAGCATGGGGTCCCTTGCATGGGAGACAGTCTTTCACCAACTTCTCCAATATGAGTCCTTGCCATGGGCTGCAGTTCTTCATGAAGTTCCCTGGTGTGGGTCCTTTCCATGGGTTGATCTTCAGTCACAGGCTGCTCCAGTGTGGCCTTTCCCATGGAGTCATGGCCATCTTCGGGGGCATCTACTTCCCTGCTCCCCTCCATGGGCTGGGGGGAAACAGCCAGCTGTCCCACCATGGGCTGCAGGGGCATCCCCTCCTCCGGTGCACCTCCTCCCCCTCCTTCCTCACTGACTCAGTAGCTTCAGAGGGGTTCCTCTCACATTCCAATCCCACACTCACTACCAGGATCCCCTTCTTCAACCTGTTCTCCCAGAGGTTCTACCGTTGTCGCTGATGGGCTCGGCCTTGGCCAGAGGCGGGTCTGACTTGGAGCTGGGGGAGCTTCTGGCAGCTTCTCACAGAAGCCACCCCTGCAGCCCCTTCCCCGCTACCAAAAACCCCCACCACACAAAGCCATAACAACATGAAAGAACAACTCAAACTTCAGAAATTTAAAAAAAAATAAAATCAAAAGCAACCACATTAACAAAACACCTCTTCTGAACACCTGAGGCCAGAAAATGAGGAGCATTAAAGTTTGACTATTCCACCTGTATTTCAGGTAAAGAACATTTTCAAAGAGCATTTGCTCTTTATAATCAAAGTAATACATTGTGAGTGTGCATGAGCATGTGAGCAGGTGAGTGTGAGAACACGTGTGCAAGAGAAGAACAGATGGGGATTATGGAACTCAAATTCTAATACAAAGTCTCAGGATATTGGGCTACTGTGAATTTTTCAGATTCTGTGGCTTGACACAAGATATTTGCAAGGTCATCATGCAGGATAATCATATCTGTGGTTAGAAGGGCTTTTCTGACAATAAAAGATTATTTTATTTGAAGCTTATTTCTAAAAGATCTTATTGTAATTTTTCACAACATTACTAATGACATTCCTTGCTTGAGCTGTGATGATTAGAGGTTGAGAACTGAATGACAGGAAGAAAAGCAACTATGAAAAATGTTCCAATAAAAGGATATTGTACCATTTTGATCCCAAACGCAAATGCTAAAAGCAGCTAAGATACCTGTGTGAAATCAATACCTAAGGTCAAGCTCTGCTCTCAATTTCACCAATGAGTCCTCTCTTGTGCTGAATGAGGAAATACATTGAAAATATTGAGAGATGTATTTTAAAAGTGAGAGCAAAAAGAGATAACAGGAGGTTTCTATGCTTGCACTTTATTTTTACAGTGCAACCTGCTAATTAAAAGGGTATGGTCATGCTAAATCAGGGAAGTTAAATCAGGGACGTATGAGGACTTATTTTTGTGGGCATTAAAAATATTAATAATAATTTAGAATAATCTAGGTCACTTTTCTTAGTAGTCACCTGTTTTTCTTTCAAGTTCTGAATATTTACTTCCACGACAAAGTTTTAGTGAAGCATAACCTCCTGTCCTGAAATATACAGCAACATTTCAGTCTCCAGAACTTCACAACCGGAAGTGGCCTTTTGATCCCGCAAACAATATCCGAGGCACCAGAAATGGCTTATGCTTTTCACTGGTCACCTGTGAGTGAGTGAGGGCGAGGAACTGGGTTTAGAATTTTTCTTAAGAGATGTCAAAAATATTCCCACTGGACTGACTCTGAGATATAAAAATTCCTATCAAGTGTTGAGTGTTCCCAGCAGAATGAGAATCATCTAGCTTCTTCAACCTGGCCAAAAGGAAGGAAATCCTTTTAGATATTGTGGTTTTTATTATAAACTAGTGCTTAATAATTTAGTTAACACAGCTCTAAATTCAGCAAAGGTATTACACAAGCACTTTGTCTACAAAATACAGTTCAATCCTTATTACATTCAGCTTTGTAAAATGCATTTTTAGCAAATTTTTGTACCATACTGAAACAGACATCTGTGAAGTAGTTAATGAATTAAAATGTGTGTAAAGCATAATGGAAAAAAATGTTACTCTGGGGTTTGTATATAGCCTGTCTCTTCAACCTGACTAAGCTTAATTCTTAGATATCATGACTTAGGTTACGGCCTGGCTTGCTGAAACTACTGCAGTGTTGCACTGAGTGTGTATGATGACATTAGATGAAACTTCTAAACTGAAACACTGATATATTTTCAAAGCTAATTTAACCCAAGAGACACATTTTATTCACCTGCCTTAAAAGTCTTAGAAGTCATATCTGGAAATCTTTTTTCTCTGCTGTCTTTCTTTTGTATACGAAAACAAGGCACTCTGGGAACAGTCTGGCTTGCACCTGGATTCACTACTTCTTTGTTGTCATGTTACAGTTCCCCCCCTGTTTTCACAGTGCATCAGATGGGGAACGTGTCTTTTTTCTTTTTAGTGTTTTAGCAGAGAAGAAGAAGAAAAAAAAAAAGAAAAAAATGAATGATGTCTTAAGGCCATCTGATACCAAGTAAAGAAAGAAAAAAGAAAACCCATGGGAATTGGAAACACTTGGTTTCATTCATACCTAATGTAGGTTTTTACAGTGGCACTGATAAAATAATAAGAAAACCCTGTAAAAACCAGCAGTAATTCAATAATAGAACAAAATTTTCGAACAGGTAAATAATTGTAATTTCTTAAAATATTTGGTGTAATTTGCATTATATTAAAGTTATAAGCAATGCTGAATTTAAAGAGTTGAGTCTGAATTATTAAATATGCTTTTTTTTTTTTTTTTTAATCAAACAACAGCCATATAATTTATTTAGCTTGGCCTATTCCCTATTCCCTTCATTAGCTGTTTTTGGCATAGAGTTCAGCTATTCTATCGAAAAAAGTTTTGTAAATATTTTCCATCTATATGATAGTGTATACTAGCCAAAAACCAAAGCTGTCCACCTGTTCTATGCCTCTAGCATTAAAACTAGTTTTAAAGTACTTGTGATAAGAGGAAAATTTCCTAATTTTACAACTATTTGGGAATAGTACTGATCTTATTAACAGAAAAATAATTGATGTTATATAAAATGCAGTGGAATTGTTCTGTATTTATTTTCACACATAATTATTTGGGCATTTGTCCAACACACCCAATAAAAAGCTACTCTATAACTTTTATTCATACAAACAATGTATATATTATACATGGAAACTCAGCATCCATATTTAATTTATGTTCTACAGCTCTCTCCAGATTATATTTTATTGTTCTATTTCATATTTTCATTCAAAGGGCAGTTAATAATGACTATGCCTCACGGATTATGTGTTGGAGTCTTACCATCAACAATGGAAAAGCTTAGCAGAAAATCATCATATAACCCAAGATCATACATATGAAATGGTTCAGCACTGAGAACCTGAAAATGAATGATCTGGTTTTGTCATATGAGAATGGCTGACGTTAGCACTATATGATGTATTATACAGCTATATGTATATCGCATTTTAATTTTATTTGTAGTTTTTATGTATATCTTCCTACTAATATACAATTTGGAAATCTTGTCTGGATTTAATTATAAGTTCTGTTTTAGACTGCTTTCTCTTTATAGTAGATACTAGGATATTTTGGTTTTTTTTCAGGTAAAGTTACTGTTTTCAAGAGCCTTCTCAAATTTCTTTCATGAAAGCAAAAGCTAAAAAATTGAAGAGTTATATAATTTTGTGCTGAAAAATAAATGGAGACTACCTGCAACTTTTGGTTTTTGAGGCTGTTTTTTTTCCCCCGGTTGCTTCCAACAGTGTACAAAGAGTGAAATAACTTTTACTGTTTCTTTTAGTACCTGCAGCAAGCCCTCAGGATACATGGCACCATCCCAGATCAGTTCTTCACACCACAATCAAAAAAATAGTGGAAGATTCACTGAACAATTATGCAACATAGAACTATTTTTTGAAATGAATATCACCATTTTTCATTCTTCCATGGGAGGAGAATTGACACCAATTAGACTATAAATTTAAATTAATCTTAAAAAACTACAATACTAAAACCTTTAAATGGCTGACTCATTTAGGAAATGCAAAGATAAAACTTCTTACCTGTCCTGGTTTCAGCTGGGATGGAGTTAATTGTCTTCCTAGTAGCTGCTACGGTGCTGTGTTTTGAGTTCAGTATGCGAAGAATGTTGATAACACCCTGATGTTTTCAGCTGTTGCTAAGTGGTGTTTAGTCTAAAATCAAGGACTTTTCAGCT
>JAVJGG010000031.1:24020503-24043330 GCA_035590195.1 Aviceda cuculoides
CTGGAGATAGGACGAGAGGAAATGGCCTCAAGTTGAGGCAAGGGAGATTTAGGTTGGATATTAGGAAAAATTTCTTTGCTGAGAGTGTTGTCAGGTATTGGAAAAGGCTGCCCAGGGGAGTGTTTGAGTCACCATCCCTAGAGATATTCAAGAAGTGCATAGACGAGGCAATCCATAACATGTTTTAGTGGGCATGGATGATGGTTGGACTCAATGATCTTGTAGGTCTTTTCCAACCTAAATGATTCTAAAATTGCCTGTTTCAGATGTTTTGCAGAACAGTACATACTTGCTTGAGATTGTCCAAATAGAAAAGAATTCCTTTAATCCTCCCAGATAATACATGAACACAGATATTTTGATAAATAGGTGCAATTATGCACCTTTCCATAAGATCTTGTACATGTTTTTAGTATTGTTCACACTGTAAAATTTACAATATGTGCAGCATTCATAAGGTATGAAAGATACATGTTATCTTTATGTATACATCTGAAAATACCAATACATCTAAAACTTGTTTGTGGTTTCTTCAGAGCAAGCAACAACATTTTGCTGCAGTATATTATTCCTATGCCTGCTTCTCGCTGAGTGGTCTGTAAAGTGAAATGCAGTGAACTTTAAAAAATAATACTGAAAGTTTTACTTTCAGTATCTCAGTCACAAGGCACAATCCAGAAAGGTGGAGATTTGGTGTCTGAAATAAATAGAATAAAAAGAAAAAGACAATTAACTTAGAGGGAATGATTAACAATGACGGTCACTGATCTGGCAGAGGATAACTACCCCAAAGCTGAATTTATCAACCAACCCTAATCAGAATGCGGCTTAAGTGCATTCTTTGTTTTAAGGACATGCTTTGAAATCAATGCCATCAAGTTATATGGCTCTAAACAGAAACATGATGGCCTTGTGTAATTACGGATCAAGAAAGGAGGTGGTAAAAGCTTAGGCTTTTTGTCAGCAGCAGATGAAAACATAGCAAAATGGATTTTATCAGTAGCACAAGAACAAAAGCATAATAAATTTAGAAAAAACAAATTCCAAATAACTTTCCAAAAGTTTGCATTTGAAGATGGTAGAAATATACTTCAAATTTTTTTCTAAAAGATAACATTAAGTTACTCAGAGCCATGGTGCCATGAAAATGTTTAGTTCTGTGGCAGAAGCAGTACCTGCAGGACTCCACAGAGGTTCCCAAGCAAGCAATTTTAATGGCTATTTTTGTTTGCGTTTCTTCCTTCATTGTAGGCTTGGCAGGTGCAAAAGTTAGTCCAGACAACTCAGATCTGGGATATGCTCGTTCTAATTTTGTTTTCAGTATTATGAAAACTATAATGTTTCATTTAGATTTTCCAATACTACATTTATAGGTATATGAAATTGCAATGCTGGGGGGGGGGAAACAACCCTAAACAAACAAATCAAAAAACAACCACCAAACCAAAACCAAAGAATAAAGACTAGCTTCTTTCAAAGAACAATGTATTTTAGCTTCACATTCTATACATAGTTTTACAGAGGTGGATGATTAATATCCTATTCCATGAACTATTAGCCTATTTTTAATGTAGCTGCCCATTATATTTAAATGCATTGAATATTTACATGGGTCATGCTGTACTGGATCAGTGCAAAAAAACCCAAGCCAAAACCCATTCTAAATCCTCAGTTTAAAGATATTTCAATTAAAACGAGATTAAACAAAATCAATCTTTTACTTAATGGAACACAGTACACTAATGATCATTCTAACCAACACCAGAAAGACCATTTCTTTTACAGAAAGGAGAAAGGTTAGTTATATTAGACAGCAGCAAAATATTTTTGTACTAATTAATGGTGTTTCTATGTGCTTCCATACAGGGTGATCATCTTGTTAGATGGAATGAAAAAATGTATTGATTATATCCTGGATGTATGAAGTTGATCTAATATCTGTAGAATTTGTATCTTCTGTAGACTTACTAGTATAAAAAAATTAATATACACATATACATATTTATATATGGCACAGAGTTTAAACGTGTCTTAAAAGAAGCTACTGTGAATGATTCTTTATACAGAATGAGAGAAGTATGCTTCTTGTAGAGCTAAAATATGAAAGAAGAATGATGGTACAACAGACAATGGAGAAGAGAGATTTAACAGCAGATGAGAAGAGGCTGCCAGAGAAGGGAGTGTTTACAGGTGAAATGTTAAAAGATGTAAGTTTTGCAGAAAGAACCGATGCACAGCTTGAGAAGATAGAGCAAATTACTCCATATTTGTGGAAATGTTAACAGGGAGGCTGAGAGGCAAATTTGAAGTTAGCATGAGGTATAAATGAGTTGGTTGTGAAACCAGTAAGCGGAGAAGAGTGCGTGGATATAATCTGGTCTGAAATCATGGGCAACACAGCTATAGGCAAAATGATATCCCCATGAATGTAAAAGGAATACACACCTGATAATGTATTGGGAGAGAATAATAGTTAATGAAAGAAAAGAGATCCTAGCTCTCATAGCTCACAAGAAGGAAGGAGAGTAGAGGATATGGAGCAGGTAACTAGTGAAGGCACTGAGTAAGTGTCCAAAAGAGGATATGGGTCTGAATGAGAAGGGAGCATGAGGAGAACTAATGCCACCTGCACAGAGTGTTGACAGGGAAATAAACTGAAAAATGTTCCCTAAATGAAATGAGTCAGTGAGCTAACCATCAACTTAACATTAGCTAAATTCATGAGACAGTGAGGCAAGAAGGTGTACAAAGCAGAGAACTGCCACTGAATGGGAACAAAAACTGCAGGATAGATACCACTGGGGCTTCAGCTACTGGCTGTGCAGCAGAGCAGGACAGAAAAAGACAAAGGGGTTTTGAGTTTGAGGTTTTTTTATGGAGTTTGTTTGGGAGTTTTTTAGCGGAAAGAACTGATTTGTAAAAAGAAAATTCAAACTTTCTTGAAAATGTACTAAGCTTAGCTGGAAAAGCTTTTTCAAAGCTAGCATAGCTTTACCAGGAGGGGAGAGGACTTACCTCAGAGTAGCCAGTAGCCTTGAGGCTAGGGCAGTGAGAAAACATTAGGATCTGAGTCTGTCCCATACTTGTGAAGCCAAAAGCACAGGTCTGTTCTGCTAATCCGAAAAGGCAGACAGAGATGGAGGAAAGGAGCAAGGTTCTTCCTGAAGCAAACTTTTACTTTCAATTCTTTCACCCTATAAGCAGTGGGACAATGGTGACGAATTTAGCTAAGCTTACTTCTTAAAAATGAGTGAAGACTAAGAAAAGTTACTTAGGGTAATAGCTATTTGAAGCAGAATCTAATGTCACCTATTTGGTTCTAGCTTGTTTCTCCTAAATACATAGATGCATGAAGAAATGAGTTTTGCTGTAAAAATGTATGCACAATTTGAATATTTGGTCTGTTACTAAGAGTTAAAGAACCACAAGACAGCAACAACTCTTATCAAGCTACCAAGTGCGTTTTAGGTAATCAAGGAGAGAAAAAGAATATATCATCTAGCCAAGAATAAGTTCATATATTTCACTGAGACCTTCAAATCAAGGCCTATGTTCTTTCTAAAGATTTCTCTCTATTTAATCACAAGATATTGGGCACAATAAAAGAAATAATTGATGATATGTTGTCTGTGGTATACAGATGATCAGACTGGATCACTCTGGCTTTTCTCACCTACATCAGTGGAATAACCTCTTGTTGTTTTGTGTTGAGTAGGAAGAGAGTTTAAGCCCAGGAATAAGTATAAAAAGATATTTTTTTTTTTTCATTAAATAGTGGAACCATTTTAAATAGAGAATAAAGTAGACACTAGTGTATACTTTTGAGCATTTATTTGAACATTGAAGGGCTAAGCAATAAAAATCCACCATTTATTGTTTTTCTTGCATTACATTCTCTAACCATTTGCTTTATTCAACACAGACAATTTAGTACATAATGATGGTTAGATATTAATCCAAAATGTCTTCTGCATATTATAGACAAGCTTTAGCAGGAAAAGCATTACAGCTATATATGCTACAAGTGGATAAATAGAATTACAGGAAAACAGTGAGCCTAATTCTGTTGATATAGAGTACATCAGACGTTATTTTTTCAACAGAACTGGTGATGGCAGAACAGATGTGTAAATAGAAATTAACTTATAGTTTAAAACTTAAGATGTGTTTTGTCTCTTGTTAGCCAGTAAGCAGACAACAATAGTAAAATGACTTTGAAATTATTCATTCAAAGTCAGAATTATGCTGTGATTTTTACATCAATTTGGTAAATCACAGCTTGTATTACCTATGTTGGTTTACACTGCTGAAAGAGCTCAAAATAGACATAATGTATCAATTAATTAAATTTATTCTACCTAGTCTGATAAGTTATAATTGTTATTATTTATTTGCACAGCAATGCCATTCTGCTGATGTTGAGGTCTATCAATATTCTGCTGAAGCATTCTATACTACTTTTTCACTCAGTATATTTTTGTTTTCCTGCCTTAAAAGTCTGATGAAAAATTAAGTCTTTTAAATGGGTGACAACATTTTAAATTTGATTTCTAAAAGCTAGACAGGTACATTCAGCTACTGCCACCAAAGGGCATCTAGGGTACAAACACAGCAGCACTAATGGCTGGTTTTATATTTAACAACAATATATTCAACAACAACAAAAGACAGATTAGCAGGGCTTTTATTACATACCAACTTTAAAATAATTTCTAAAAAAAAAAATCAAGTATCTTTTCCTCTTCTCTTCCTTGGAAAAAAATACACCTTTTGCCTGCCTGGGAAGACAAAAAAAAAAAAAAAAAAAAAAAAAAGAGAAAAGTAAAAAAAGGTGGATCACCTGGTATGATTTTTAAAAAAATAGAGACTATTTTTCTGGCTCTATCCATTTCAAAACAGCTTTGTGCACTCAGAAAGGGACTTCTTCACCAGCACTAAATGAATGAAAAAGAGAGAGTCAGTCTCCAGAGACAGAGTGAAAGCATATATGAGAATAGCTTACTAGAGATAAGTGGGGGTGATAGTTCAGTTTAGTGGGTTAAAAGGTAGGAAGAAGAAACTCTTAGGCCTACTGAGCTTTCAAATAAAACTGAAAGAGGATCAGTAGAAAAGTTTTTAAACAGAAAACAAGTACCCAAAACAGAGAGAAACATAAAAGGCCAGAAAATAGCCAGGGCATGAGAATGAAAGTTCAAAGAAGTAGAAAACTAAAGCCAACCTAAGACTTGATCCTGATAAATGCTGAGCATCTGCAACCCCCAGAGGGCCCACACTCTGCAAGTT
Organism: Aviceda cuculoides; assembly: GCA_035590195.1. NCBI lineage: Eukaryota > Metazoa > Chordata > Aves > Accipitriformes > Accipitridae > Aviceda > Aviceda cuculoides. The sequence goes on from JAVJGG010000031.1 coordinate 24,025,787, forward strand.
TGTTTACACATAACACCTCTATTGCAATTTTCATGCTTGAGTGAAAATTTTAACAAGATTTAAATTCTTCTTTACATTGCAAAAAACTCTTAAACTCTCCAATCACCATTAAGTTTTACTATATGTCATGTCAATTCAACATATAGCCTTTTTATTCAATTCTTTACTGTCTTATCCAGATGAAATAATTAAAACAAGAAACAAAACAAAACACAAAAAAAACCCAAACATACTATCACTGGGAACACACTGCAGGAACAGAATTGGTATTACAGGACAAAGAGTGCAAGACCTTTCAGCATTGGTTCTGTCATTAAGCATTCATCAATAGCAAGTGATAATATCTATCTATATGTTTTTATCTTACATGAAACCATGACAGCTCACTACATTGTTTCTGTAGCTGTGGCACATACTATTTGTCCTTCACCTTTATTTTTTCTTCCAGTTACATTAGGTATGCACTCTCTGAATCAGCCCACAGAACAAGTTACACTTAATACTATGCTACAAAATATACCTCAAGCAAAGTTCTAAGCTAAACCATGTTCTTTGCCTGTCTGATAATACATGTTGTTTTATTCAGTGATAGAAATTAAAGAAATAGCATAAAAGGTAAAGCCAAATACTTAACCAAATACTAATTGTTGGGCACAGCTAGTGTATCTATCTCTACTACTTGAAATAGTATGTTCCAAACAATGATATTCTTTGGGTCTGAAGTTTAGTAAACAGGAAAGGTCCTAATACCTTTTAGTTATGATCACTTTTACAGATTAGGAAATGGTAGTACCTACCTGCTGAAATCAAGGTCCTTCTTTCCACAACGACTTTATTTATAAAGGTTTTTCTTCTTGGTTTAAATATGAATTGACTTTGAAAGCCGGTGAATTTTTTTTTAATCCAAGAAAGGGAGAAAGAAACCTGAGCAGAGAAAAGAAGTGGTTCGCAACCAAAATTAATTAAGGTCATTTGTTCCATGGGGAAATAGAGTGGCATTCTTCATTATTTTACCCCCAAAGTTGGTAATCTGAGTCACCACTGGGAACAAGTCTATCTATAAAATCTAAAAATCTGATTTCAGTTTTATTGTTGTTTTTTTTATTATTTATTTTTTATTTTATGACAGTGCTTTGCACAAGATAGCAATAAGCAATTCTGTTTGATAGAACTGCCCTGACTTCTTCACAATCACACTGACTTGAATCTACTGAGACCTTTGAAAAGATGGTCTTAGTAGGTCAGCAGAACTCAGGATCCCATCAGTAATACTGCTGCATGGCAACACATAATTAATACCTATACCTTACCAAAATAACCTAAACCTCACTATATCCACTCACAAAGTAGGATGATTTAACAGAACTGAAGTGAATACTTTTCATGTACTTAGTCTTGTTTTTTACAAAGAAAACATTGTTGATCAGGGAATTACATATTATATACTAATTTACCTGTCTTCTGAGCAATCAGTGATGAGCTTTCTTCATATGGTTTGTATATTAAAAAGGCCAGTTTTGCACTTATTAGACATCTACTGACAATATGTATATGTAAGCACAAAAGGAGAACAAACTATTTTTTCTAACATACAGTGAAGAGTCATTATTGTCTTTGTGTTTTCTCAGACACAGAGGTGCCCGAGTTGCTAAAATGTCAAGTTGAGTGCTTGTCGTGGTTTAAACCCAGCTAGTAACAAAGCATCACACGGCCGCTTGCTCACTCCTCCTCCCCAGCCACGGTGGGACCTTCCCCCCACCCCGCCCTCCTTCCTGTCTCAACCCCACTCCCGGTTGTCTCTGCCTCCTCCCCCCAGTGGCGCAGGGGATGGGGGTTGGGGTCAGCTCCCCACACCTTGTCTCTGCTGCTCCTTCCTCCTCAGGGGGAGGACTCCTCACCCATCCCCTGCTTCAGCGTGGGGTCCCTCGCATGGGAGACAGCCTTTCATCAACTTCTCCAATGTGAGTCCTTGCCATGGGCTGCAGTTCCTCATGAACTTCCATGGTGTGGGTCCTTTCCATGGGTTGATCTTCAGTCATAGACTGCTCTAGCATGGCCTTTCCCATGGAGTCACGGCCATCTTGGGGGACATGCGCTCTCCCGCTCCCCTCCATGGGCTGGGGGGGGACAGCCTGCCGTCCCCCACCACGGGCTGCAGGGGCATCCCCTCCTCTGGTGCACCTCTTCCCCCTCCTTCCTCACTGACCTAGGTATCTCCAGAGAGGTTCCCCTCACATTTCAATCCCCCACTCACTGCGGGTTCCCCTTCTTAAATACATTCTCCCAGAGGCATGACCACCATCACCGATGCGCTCAGCCTGGGCCAGTGGCGGGTCTGACTTGGATCCGGGAAGCTTCTGGCAGCTTCTTACAGGAGCCACCCCTGCAGCCCCTCCCCCACTACCAAAACCTGGCCACACAAATCCGTAACAGTATTGCATCAGTTCTCAAAGGAATCAAACTTTTTAAAATATTTTGTGTTTTCAGAAGAACATTATTAAAGAATATTCTGAGTTAGAATAAAGCTGAACATGATTTACATTCAGTGGGAAAAAATTGATTTAGTTAGGTACTACGGAAGGCTTGGTAGCTGGCCTATCAAAGGACCTTTGAGATGCATGGAGGGATGATACAGCTCATAGCAAGGCAGTGAAGAGAACATGGAAGGTAGAAATCAGCATAGAAAGTTGAAGACCTGTTGCATATTTTAACTGCTTGCAGTATGGGAGACAGAAGTTGAGGAATATACAGATCTGCTTCTCAGCTCAGCAGCTCAGTGTCAGAATTTCTCATTGTACCCTTGCTTAGTAGCTGTGATAGGAGAAAAGATATCCCCTTGTAACAGATTTTAATGCTAAAATATATTCAGCTTTATAAAGTGCTGGTAAAATGTGGTACATCTGACTTTTTATACAAGTTTGTGTTCTGATACAAATATCAAGTGCTTTGTAATGTCAGACCTGAAGGCATAATTTAATTCTTCAATTATTTCATGCTGTAAAACATAGCATTACTTAAAAATAAAAGTAATATTTTTTCACTGGACAAGAGAATGAACATTGTGTGGTTCCCCAACTATAGTTCTCCCTTTCTGTAGAATCTCATTGGGTGAAAAAGAGTACAAGAAAATAACTTAGTGGCATTTGTACAGACATTTACAGTGTTAATTTGATTTTTTCTTATATATTTAATATGTACTTGTGAATTATCAAGCAGTGTTTAATTTGGTCAGGGAGTGGCAGTGGCTTTTATGTTGGCCCAGTGGGATCCATTCAGGGCTTTATATCCCTCAATAAAGTTTCTCCGAGTGTTATACTCCTCTTGTACTAAATATGTACAGTGCATAAGCCCACCACCATAGCATAAGGCAACATGTAGTACATGGCAGTACAGTAGCAGCACAGTAATACAGCACTACACAAAGAGTACATAGGAATACAATTCTTGCAAACTAGTCCTCACTGGGGTTATTGCTTTTTATGCCCAACCTTGCAGAGATGGGCATGAGCTAACTAGGGCTGAATGCACACAGGAGAATATGTGCAGTCATATATATTCTGTATACATACTTATGCAACCAAACATGTATCTCTTGTATGCTACCATGTATATTTTCATTAGCCTCTAATTTGGCAAAAGTTGAGTCACGATTTGGCATAATTTAAGCCAACTCTGTTAATTATCTGAGGTTGAATATTTTATGTCTCAAAGCTTGACAGCTACTACTTTCCTGACTGGCATAGGAAAACCACTCTGCTATAATCAGTATGCTTTCCTGACAATATCTGAGGTGATAGCCCACACTCCATTGGAATAATTATGTTGCACCATTATTTGAGAATACAATCTCAAACTGCCACATCAAATACTACAATACAAATCAGTGTTATACCCCAATTAATTTCATAGTGAATTGTTATAACGCAATTAGTCTCCCACTCAGTTCCAGGGCAAGCATTAAGTCTCCCTCCACAATCTTCTACTGATTGCAGAAGGGAAGAGAAGGGTGTTTTTATTTTCCCTATTTATAATTCTCTTTCTTCCTCCCAGACCCTCACACCCCTCACTGCACAGATCACCCTGACTCACATGGACCATTCCCATCATTGGATCTTTGTTTGTTGTGCTATTGGAGTGAAGAAGGCAGTAAACAAACCTGAAAGACCAGCTCATGCCTACCTCACCTCTAGTAATTTGTGTTGAAATGAAAAATATTTCCAAATAAGAACACGCTGTGCTGCAGGATAAGGACAAAACAATCTTTTGGAGACCCTGTATGTGCAACTTGTGATGATGTCTCTAGAAACTCTGCGTAGAAATGGCTGCAGAAGTGAAAATATTTTTATCTCTTACAGCTGTGCTGGATTTGTCTGGGATAGAGTTAGTTTTCTTTCTAGTAGCTGGTATAGTGTTATGTCCTGGATTAGTACGAGAAGAATGTTGATAACACACTGATGTTTTCAGTTGTTGCTAAGTAGTGTCTATACTAAGTCAGGGATTTTTCAGCTTCTCCTGCCCAGCCAGCAAGAAGGCTGGAGGGGCACAAGCAGTTGGGAGGGGACACAGCCAGGACAGCTGACCCAAACTGGCCAAAGGGGTATTCCATACCATGGGACTTCATGCCTACTACATAAACTGGGTGGGAGTGGATTACTGTTCGGGAACTAATTGGGCATCAGTCAACAAGTGTTAAGTGACTATATTGTGCATCACTTGTTTTGTATATTCCAATTCTTTTATAATTAGTGTTGTAATTTTATTTTTGTTATTTTTATTATTTTCTTCCCTTCTGTCCTATTAAAATGTCTTTATCTCAACCCACAAGTTTTACTTTTATTCCGATTCTCTCCCCCATCCCACTGGGTGGGGGGAAGTGAGCAAGTGGCTGCGTGGTGCATAGTTGCTGGCTGGGGTTAAACTAGGACAATAACAACAACAACAACAACAATAATAGACAGTAATAATAATAAAAGAATTGGAATATACAAAACAAGTGATGCACAATGCAATTGCTCACCACTCGATGACCAATGCCTAATCAGTTCCTGAGCAGCAATCCACTCCCCCCTTCAACTCCCCCCAGCTTATATACTAGACATCACATCACATGGTATGGAACACTCCTTTGGCCAGCTTGGGTCATCTGTCCTGGCTGTGTCCCTTCCCAACTTCTTGTGCCCCTCTTGTGCCAGCCTCTTGCTGGCTGGGCATAAGCAGCTGGAAAATCCTTGACTTAGCATAAACACTACTTAGCAACAACTGAAAACATCAGTGTGTTATCAACATTCTTCTCATACTAAATCCAAAACTTAACACTATACCAGCTACTAGAAAGAAAATTAACTCTATCCCAGCTGAAACAAGGACAGTATCCACCCTTTATTCTATACCGTCTACATCATGCTTAGGTCCCATACTTTCAACACATGCCAATTTATCATCATCCCCTTTCTTGTCCTTTGACATATATATATATATATATATATATACACACACAGACCAATATCATTCCCTTAGTCTATGGGTCATCCCTACAAAATATCTGCTGAGTTCATCTAGTCCATGCCTTTGGGCTCCATCTGTCATAACAGTCTTTCTGGGCCTTGAGAGGTGGTGTGAAGTCCACTCAGCTGGCAGAGCAGGATTGAGCTTCATTGCAGTGCAGTGGGCAGTTGACACTGGGCACAGCAGGAGGATGGTGTGTGATGTTGGATTGTTGCATGCTGAAGTCAGTTCTTGTTCCATCACTACTGTGTTTCTCTCAGTTTTATCAAAGTTCTTTCTTCATTAACCTAAGTGATTCTTACTGTAATACCATTGATACAGCATATAAGAATTACAGTAATGATGACATACAGTGGCAGGGTTATATAACAATTAACATCAAACTATTTAATTCATTGACTAGTCTCACCTAAAATCAAATCTCCTTGAGGCACACACTGGATTTCCCCATCTTTCCACATTACCCACCAAGTGCACCCAGGTCCTTGAGCAAAGCAATCCCATGGGTGGGTTTGCCCTTGCGTAAAGCAGAAGTAACCCAGACTGTCTTCCACAACATTTTTTTAATGTGCATTACAGTGACTTTATCCCCTTCTACAGCATGTAAAAGTTCTGATTGGGCAGGGCCACCCTGACTGGCAGATCCTCTGGTGTTGACTCACTAGGTGGCTTTTGCTAAAAGTGTAACCCAGTGTTTGAAGGTCCCACCCCCCATTGCTCTCAATGTAGTCTTTAACAGTCCATTGTATCATTTGATTTTCCCAGAGGCTGGCGCATGGTAGTAAATGTGATATACCCACTCAATGCCATGCTCTTTGGCTCAGGTGTCTATGAGGTTGTTTTGGAAATGAGTCCTGTTGTCTGACTCGATTCCTTCTGGGGTGCCATATTGCCACAAGACTTGCTTTTGAAGGCCCAGGACAGTGTTCCGGGCAGTGGCGTGTGACACAAGATATGTTTCCAGCCATCCGGTAGTTGCTTCTACCATTGTAAGCACATGGTGCTTGCCTTGGCAGGTTTGTGGGAGTGTGACATAGTCAATCTGCCAGGCCTCTCCATATTTATATTTCAGCCATCACTCTCCATCCCACAGGGGCTTTAACTGCTTGGCCTGCTTGATTGCAGCGCATGTTTCACATTCATGGATAACCTGCACAATAATGTCCATGTCAAGTCCACCCCTCAATCATGAGCCCATCTATATGTTGCTTCTCTTCCCTGATGGCCTGAGGTGTCATGGGCCCACCGAGCCATAAATAGCTCACCCTTATGTTGCCAGTCAATATCTACCTGAGCCACTTCAATCTTGGCAGCCTGATCCACCTGTTGGTTATTTTGATGTTTTTCAGTGGCCCGACTCTTGGGTATGTGAGCATCTACGTGATGTACTTTTCCAATCAGATTCTCTACCCAGGACGCGATATCTTGCCACAGTGTGGCAGCCCAGATGGGTTTACCTCTGTGCTGCCAGTTGCTCTGGTTCCATTGCTGCAACCACCCCCATGGAGCATTTGCCACCATCCATGAATCAGTGTAGAGATAGACCACTGGCCACTTTTCTCAGTCAGCAATGTCAAAAGCCAGATGGATAGCTTTCACCTCTGCAAAATGACTCAATTCACCTTCTTCTTCAGCAGTTTCTGTGAACTGTTGTATAGGACTCCATACAGCAGCCTTCCACCTCTGATGCTTTCCCCAGTGCAACAGGACCCATCAGTGAAAAGGGCATATTGCTTCTCATTCTATGGCAGTCTATTATACAGTGGGGCCTCTTCAGCCCGTGTCACCTCCTCCTCTGGTAATATTCTGAAATCTTTGCCTTCTGGCCAGATCAATTCCAAAATTCCTGAGTGACTGGGGTTTCCTATGTGAGCGCATTGTGTGATTACTGTGACCCACTTACTCCACAGGGCATCAGTTGCATGATGTGTAGAGGAGACCTTCCCTTTGAACATCCAGCCCAGCACTGGCAGCTGGGGTGCTAAAAGGAGCTGTGCTTCAGTACCAACTGCTTCTGAGGCACTTTTGAACTCCTTCATATGCTGCTAATATCTCTTTGTCAGTTGGAGTATAGCGAGCCTCGGATCCTCTGTATTCATGACTCCAAAACCCCAGGGGTCAGCCTCAGGTCTCCCCTGGTGGTTTTTGCCAGAGACCCCAGGTAGGGCCATTCTCCCTGGCTGCTGTGTAAAGCACGTTTTTAACATTGTGTCCTGTCTGGACTGGCTCAAGGGCTACTGCATAAACAATCTCCCATTTAATTTGTTCAAAGGCTTGTTGTTGCTCAGGGCCCCATTTAAAATCGTTCTTCTTCCAGGTCACTTGATAGAGAGGGCTTACATTCAGACTGTAATTTGGAATACGCATTCTCCAAAACCCCACAATTCCTAAGAAAGCTTGCGTTTCCTTTTTACTAGTTGGTGGAGACACAGCTGCTATTTTGTTGATCATATCCATTGGGATCTGATGACGCCCATCTTTCCATTTTATTCCTAAAACCTGGAACTCCTGTGCAGGTCCCTTGACCTTACTTTGTTTTACAGCAAAACCGCCTTTCAGGAGGATTTGAACTATTTTCTTCCCTTTCTCAAAAACTAATTCTGCTGTATTGCCCCATACGATGTTATCATCAATGTATTCCAGGTGTTCTGGAGCTTCATCCTTTTCCAGTGCAGTCTGGATCAGTCCACGGCAAATGGTGGGGCTGTGTTTCCACCCCTGGGGCAGTCAATTCCAGGTGTGCTGGATGCCCCTCTAAGTGAAAGCAAACTGTGGCCTGCAATCTGCTGCCAGAGGGATTGAGAAAAAAATTAGTGATATCAATTGTGGTACACCACTTGGCTGTCTTTAACTCCAGTTCGTATCAAAGTTCTAACATGTCCAGCACAGCAGGACTCAGTGGTGGCGTGACTTCATTCAGGCCACTATTGTCAACTGTTAGTCTCCGCTCTCCATTAGAATTTTGCACTGGCCATATGGGACTGTTAAAGGGTGAGCGAGTTTTGTTGATCACCCCTTGGCTCCCCAGTTGACAATTCAACTTACAGATGGGAATCAGGCATCCTCAGTTCATGTGATACTGCTGCCAGTGCACTGTTGTGGAAGTAGCTGGCATTTGTTCTTCAACCCTCAGCAACCCCACAACCACAAGGCTATAGTAGCTGCAGTGTCTGTCACTGGGGTTGGAGTGGCCGCAGTGCCTGTTGGTCTGTTTTCCCTCCCTTCCCCCTGAGGGTGCTGCATAATGTCGAGCAGTGTTTGGTAGATACTGGCCCAGCAGAGCGTAATAAGTTGTGCCACTTTGGAATAGCCACAGCATTTTCCTTTCAAATATTCTATCAATTTATCAGGGTCCTGTAGTCGTTCAGTAGCGAAGTTCCAAACCATTGGAGGTGAGACATCCTCTAGATATGTGCTCATATTTTCCCACATGCCATGCCACCCATGGTTATCCAGCCTCGGGGCAGATCTCTGGGTGATATTCTTAAACAGTTGTTTAGCCTTAAACAAGACCTGGGACACATTCAGGAGACATAGCAATAGGAACATGCTGGTTTGAACATCCCAAGGATATTCAAAATTCTCAAGAGCTATTGTAATTTGCCTGGAGGAGAAAGGGAAAATGAAGGGAGGTGTCTACCCCATGGACTGGCTCTCCGAGGAGAAAAGGTGAAAGGTGTAATTATTAATAGTTTCTGATAGATGGCTCCCAAAGTACTGAGGTAACAGCAATGCTGAGTACAAATACCAGGTTAGTTTCACAATCAGTTATTCTATTGTATCATAAGCCAGTGTTACAAAGTACTACAACATGATAACTTTAGCCCAGTTCCCACGTGTGATAAACAGCACAACAGGGGGCATATACTGCAAGTAAGGTATTATAAAATGCAGCTTTAAGAACAAGCACACCAACTTTGAGATCAAATAAATCAACATTGTGACCAGCAACTATTGAACCAATATAATGAATGCTTACGAGAAATGTGTTCTAACGCATTCCAGTCCGATTTGTCATTATCTCAACCTGTTGAGTCCCATGTTGCACGCCAAAAAGAACTGTCACGGTTTAACCTCAGCCAGCAACTAAGCACCATCCAGCCACTCCCTCCCTCCTTCCCCACCCAGTGGGTGGGGGAGAGAATCAGAAAAAAAAAGCAAAACTCATGGGTTGAAGTAAAGACATTTAAATAGGACAGAAGGGAAGAAAACAACGATAACAATAACAATAATAATAATAATATACAATGAGTATACAAAACAAGTGATGCACAATGCAATTGCTCAACACTCGCCGACCAATGCCCAGTTAGTTCCCAAGCAGTGAGCCTCCCAGGCCAAGTCCCCCCAGTTTATATACTGGGCATGACATCACATGGTATGGAATACCCCTTTGGCCAGTTTGGATCATCTGTCCTGGCTGTGTCCCCTCCCAACTTCTTGTGCCCCTCCAGCCTTCTTGCTGGCTGGGCATGAGCAGCTGGAAAATCCTTCACTTAGTATAAACACTACTTAGCCACAACTGAAAACATCAGTGTGTTATCAACTTTCTTCTCATATTGAACCCAAACCATAACACTATACCAGCTACTAGAAAGAAAATTAACTCTATCCCAACTGAAACCAGGACATTTCTGAATTTTAAGCTAAAGTATGGTTGTCTCAGAGACACAATTCTGTTACTCAAGACATGGGATCTGAAGGCTTGGAGGCAGCCTATAAGAAGATATTTTATTTTGACTAGGTAAGTAGGGATTTTGGGGATGTTTGAGTGTTTATGACTCGTTGCAAATTAGGTGATTTCTGTTCTTGATATGCAGATAGAAGTCTGATTGCTTCAGTGCCTGGAGGTTTCACTCTGGTTTCCTTTACTCTGCAAAGACGATCTAACAAATGCATAAGCCTTGCAGATACCTACCAAGCAAGAATTTGTCCAGCTAGGCACTGTTACTAGCATTTCTTGGTAATTGCCAACGTTTCTGGGAATTTGAGCCCAATGTTGTATCATTTTTTCTCTCTCTCTAAAGAAAAAAAAAAAGAAAAAAAAAGAAAAAACACAGTTCATCTATGTGAAAAGACTTCTGAACTGTCTTTCTTCCTTTCCTCCTTTCTTCAACCTCTAATATGTACAGCAAACTGCTAGTCTTTTGAGACTGATCTGGAGAGTTTCTTAACTGGCTATTACCTTCTTTCTACCACCATTACTACAGTAATTTCCACCTGACTTTTTCACAGATGATGAACAGAAGAAAACCAGGCATAACAGAACCTGCAATTCTTTGATTTTCCAAGTGCCATCTATAACTCCATCCCATACCTAGGTGCCAAATGTTATTTAGCAGTCTTCACAGTCTTTTGCTTACCAAAGTGTCAGGGGAAGAGGGAAGCTATGGGGCTTCAAACAAAGCATAGCAAACCATAAAAGCAATTGCATTTCGGTGTCATGAAGAACTCATGGAAAATCTTCTCCATTCTCTTTTAACAAGGCAGAAGCAGGTTTCAGCTTACAGAACAGTAACATGGACTTGTTTTAATTCTTCAAATCTATCACTCTTACTGACTATTGGCTGAATGAAGAAAAAAAATTAGAATTTTTTTGAGATACTGATCAGCTGAATTGTGACTGTTGAAGTAGAAAGAAACCACACTTTCAGCAACAAGTCTATCGGGTTTTGCTGGAGGTTTGAAGGAATCATCGCCAGCTTCAGCAGGGCAACGTGGAGCACACAGGGAAATAATGTGATTGAGAATATTCCTATTTCTGAAATACTTCAGCAATTGTTTCCTTAACAAGACCAGCTTGTCTGCTCATCCTGTTCTGATGATGCTCAATGTTTATATTATACAAAGCTATTTATAGCATTCATAGGTACTTTGTAAATGCCTGCTCTAAGCTATTTTAGACCTCGTATGTACCAAGGTTCAAAGCTAAGAGTTTGGATAACTTTTGGAACTTGGAGTACACAAGGTGACCAACTGAGTTAGAGGATGAATTGAACCCACTGTTCATAGGACCCACCTCTAGTGTCATAGCAGCCTAGAACATAAGATGTTAGTATGCCTTGCTCTGATTTTTTAGTTTAAAGAAGCAAACTATTTTTCGTTAAGTTGTAGTGGGAAATGTTCCCGTAACCTGAATTCTTTCACTGGAAAATGCTTCTAAGGTCTGAGAAACTTTGAGTTTCTACATGCCACACTAGGGACTGGTTTGCTTTGATGTTGTACTGTGTTTTGCTTTCAGCACTTTTGAAAGGGGAAAAAAAAAAAAAAAAAGGCATTAGTTAGCCGAACAAGAATATTCACTGCAGCATCCATTTTACTGAAAGGAAAATATTCCCTGAACTAGAGAAAATTATTAGAAACAAAGTTCTTCATTAATTTCCTTTAAAGCAATCCTAACCCTGATACTTAAAAAATGATTGAACAATAGATTAAATTCATCAGTTCAGTTATGTGGAGTATATTGAAAACTGTGACTAAACAGAAGACTCTTCCAACATATAGTGATGTTTTGTCTTCTGCATAGAGCTTCATATCTTTCTCATGAATTAATGTGATTAAATTGTAGAGTGTAACGTCTGCATGCATAATTGAAGCTATACAGATATAATTGTTCTAATTACCAGTGCTGTATAATGTCATTCCAGTTATAGACCTGTACCTCTGGGTGATGTCTGCCCGACAGGTTCCCCTCAAAGAGGATATGGGATATTCTGAAGGAATCTTTTGATATTTTCAATGACTCTTCTGCCCTGCGAAGTCCCTTCTTGACAACTGATAAACTCCGTGTTGAATATTCTGTAGTAACCAACCTCATCTGTGCTTCTGTATCCGAGTGAATTATTAGAAGGTGTCCAGTCTATTTGGCCATATGGATTTTCTGTTTTGTACCCCTACACCCTCTCTTGTCATGGATACTGCTGCTGGTGGAATGAGTAAGACATAAAAGGTACTAAGAAAATGAACAATTTTTAAAGAAGGAAAAAAACCCCCCCTCTCACCCATTTTGAGTATTGACCTACCTAGCTTTAACTGCAAGGTACACTTGCAAAATGCTTTACCTTTCCTCTGTCATGGGATTATTGCCACTGGCTTTCTGTGAAGATTTCGAACATTCAGCTGTCATAGTATGTACAGACGGAATTCAAGTGGTGTAAGTGGCTCCTTTGCAGAATGTCTCATTTCCACCTATGTTATTGCTGAAGTGTTGATACATGATGCTGCGTGTGGGAGGACAGTCCCAGCGTCCTTCTTCAATATTGACTGCATGAGCTTTCTCTGGGTATACGGAGTTTGAGGAGGTGCACTGCTTGGAGTCACGAACCATATGACTGTATATGTAAGCACACACCAAAAGAAGAAAGTTATCAGTAACTGTCGTCAGATTAATTTCTTTAGTGCATGTATGCAGGTCCCTATGGTCAACCCTGCCCTCCTACTTCACCTTCTCAATCCTCTGAAGACTTTAAAAAAAAAAAAAAAAAAGGAAAAAACCAAGCAGACTATTCTTTCTCAGATCTTGTGATAAGTGTGAGTCAAGGATGGGAAAGGGCTTCCCTACATTCCCAGTCTTGAGATCTTGGGTTTGTATATCTACAATAACAGAGAGACAGCCTATCCTAACAAACAACAGCAATAAATAAGTACCAGTCAGAAAACAGAGGTTATTGAAACAAGATTTAAACACAGTAGATAGTCTGTTCAAAACTGGGCAAGGGTTTACTCTTCCAATAATAGAACGTATTTGCTTGATTTGCTTCAAATCATCTGATCAGACGTTCAGGGAGAAAAACTCTGGTAAGTTCCAAACTGAACACAGTATGTTCGAGCTTTCCAGGGAAATATACTTGGAACACTGCTAACCCAGTTCACGAAATAAATGTCTGGATGGTACAAATGTAATTGATTTTAAAATTATCAGGTTTATGTCAAGAATAATGAGCTAGAATTTCTTTTCAAGATACTGAAGCCCTCATAACTGGTGCAAACATAAAGAAATGTTTCAGGTACATGATTCCTGTTTAAAATATCCTTGATTTTATTGCAAGCTGTCAACTTGTGGAAAGATTATTGACATCAGTTCATAAATTTTCACATGGTGAAATGAATGTGATTTTCTTTTCTAAAATAGTGAACTGCATTGTTTTGGTGACACTGGCAAACAGTACGGAAGTGAGAACAGCTTCAGCGCTCCATGTCAAAGCACCAGTGAAATCATTTCTTGGTTGCATCCACGCACCCGTGGATAAATCCAGTGAATTGTGTATACCAAGGTAGAACTAAGTGCAGTAAATCTCAGGTGAGTTCATTGTTTGGAACTTTTTCAGCTTGGGAAGTTGTTCTTAAAACAAGAAAATGACACAATGCTTTAGTGCGTAGCTTTTTCTGTGAATAAGTTCGCTGACATTTAGTGAAACAAATGATTACTTAAGCAAAGGCATGAAAAAAGAGGGGCTTAGGAATGTATGATAATCTAAATCAAGTGAGGTTTAGGAAGTGAACTGTTTCCTTTATCTATTCGTGAAGTTCCTGGATTTGGGATTCAAGTGCTGCATCACTTCCCCCAATTGTCTGCCTCCACATACAAGTTTAATAATACAATAGAATTTATAGTAAAAATACTTGTTGCTTTCTTAGCTTCAATATAGATTCTTTATTTCCATGCAGATATATTTTATGTAAAATGTATGATGTCTAACGTCAAGCCTTTTTAAAGGCAAAAGGGGAGATCATATTCCAGCTTAACTTCCCGCAGAACAGAATATTTTACGGATGCGCAGGAGACGTATTAAACCTCTTTATCCTGGACAGGTTCCAACTCATGCACCTTGCCCCCACCTTGCCTATGTCCTTTTCTTTTTTCGAATAGAACTTTTTGAATTCTTCGCTACTTCTGCAAAGTGGTTGCAAGCAAAAGCCGCAAGTACAGCCTCGCCGGTCACACGCGCCCACGCGTAAAGCCCTGCCGCGGAGGGGGCTGGGTCAGGTTTTGGGGAAGGGGCCGCCTGATGCTGTCCACCGAGAGAAAAAGCGGCATTCACCCGAGCGGGCAGCGAACCGGCAGCACCCGGTGTATGGCGGGCAGAGTTAACCCGGGAGAGCGGGCTGAGGTGCCGGCCGTGGAGCACGGGGCGCAGTTACACAGACTGTCCCGGAGCCAACCCCCCCCTCCCACGGGGGAAGAGGCTCCTCAGGGGAGACGCCGGGCCTGCCCTGCCGCTGGGGAAAGCTGAGAACGGGTCGAAACGGGACTGCTCGCTTCAGGCGCGTACCGGGCAGCGCGGCGAGGGCGAGGCAGCGGCAGCGGGACACGCCGCCCGCCCGCCGCCAGAAGCCCGGCCTCCACCGGGACGGGGACCGGGACGGGGACCGGGACGGGGACGGGGACGGCGCGGTGGCCGCGGGTCCTGCTCCTCTGGGGCACCGCGGCGTTCATCCTCTCCTGCAGCACGTGCTCCCGGCCACTGCAGGCTTTGGCAGAAATGATCTCAGCTTTCTCGCTGATTTTTTTTTTTTTTTTTTTTTTTTTTTTAAGAAAACAACAGCATCATGAAATTGCAGAATTTTTTGGCAGCTTTGGAAACAGATTCAGAAACCCTTTTTTTATGGCATTGGGACTAGGAGCGAGTGACCTTTTTTGGTCAAAATATTTCAGTTTGTTATTGAAATCCTTCAGCTTGCTGTTCTCTGATGAAAGATTTTTTTAAAATCTTATCCAAAATGATTCATCATTGCAGAAAACCCTTTAGTTGTGTTTTTCTTAGCCCCACCCCCCAACCATAAAATTACAGTTCAGTCGGACCCAAAATATTTCACTCGCCCCAGTATGAGCAAACCTATTTTGTTTATTTTATTTTATTTTATTTTAATTCACTGACATTTTAGTGCTCTGTAAGCAGTGAGGTTTGGTGTTATTTGAAGATAGAGAGTAAGAGGATACTCTGAAAAAGCGAACGTTTTTAGCCTTTCCTTGGAGCGCCCCACGCCCCCGCCGCACCGTGCTGCTCGCCCCGGACACTGCAGCCGACGGTGCTGGAGCTGTGCTGCCTTTCCACCCGAGCCTTTTCTTGCTCTTGTTGTTTCCTTGCTTTAAATCCTGCTTATCCCAGTTTCCTCACACGAGCATCTGGTTTGCTCACCTGCAGGTCTGTCAAGCATTGTTGTCTGTCTAAGTGACGGCAAGAAGTACATGATATAACCTTCTTTCTTAATTAAAAAGAAAGCAGGAAGCCACATTTTTATGATTCCTGAGCCTTATCTGAAATGACAGCAAATCAGTTCGTGTTTAGCACAAAACCAAACAGATCTTAGCCCAAGATTATATGCATCATATTTGGATTATTGGGTTAATTGTCTCTAGGTGGTGCTCTGGTTGACTTGCATGAGCAAATGCCTAATTTACTACAAGATCTTCAGAAAGAAACAGTAATTTTCAGGAACGTGGGGTTGTACAGCACCAACCGATTACTTTTTGCTTTAAGAGAGACCTATGTACGGTACCGTAAAATGTCTCAAATACGGGCATCTCTGTCCGCTCCGGTAAGCAACTATTGTCAGTGATATTAAAAGCATGGACAGATGCTCAAACACTAAATCTGGACAGGGGTCCCAACTTAGTTGAAAGTAATAAATAAGGTACCTGCACCAAAAAGCAGCGGTGCCAATTTAGTGCTAGAAATGTTTAGGTTCTAGAGAACCTCTCAAACATATGGATCTCTAAATTCACACCAGATGCTGCCCGCTGCTGCCTTGCTTGAGGATTTCACTGTCTCTCGCCTGTGGGATTTTTATTTTTTAATAGCCCAGACAAATGAGAGTAAATGGAAGAAGGCTGTCCTGGTTGTTTTCTGAGGACGGGAGAAAGGGTGAGTTTAGCACGAAGCCATCAGTCATAGCAGAGACTTTTGGTT
The DNA here is from genome assembly GCA_035590195.1 of Aviceda cuculoides. Classification (NCBI taxonomy): domain Eukaryota; kingdom Metazoa; phylum Chordata; class Aves; order Accipitriformes; family Accipitridae; genus Aviceda; species Aviceda cuculoides. The sequence goes on from JAVJGG010000031.1 coordinate 24,042,202, forward strand.
TCCTCAGCGCGACCCTTGGATGAGGTCCCGAGCGTTGCCCAAGGTCACACCAAGGCTCTGCGACAGCCATAAAATTAGCCCGTCTGCTGCCACCAGTCCTGTTAAACACCAGAGGTGGGAGAAATGTTCATTCCAAGAGCTGGGGTTAATTAGCCAGTCTTTAAACTAACAGTATTGAATAGAACTTTAAATTTGGTTTAAAAACATTTGTTTTAAGAAATAACGAAGAATGGATTTATGCAGCCTAAACAGGCTGCACTCTCTTGCTGTTTAGATGAAAACAGTAATGATTCAGCATTTCCCAAACATGTGATTGCTCTTTGTAGGCTTTATTAGGACAGCCTATTTAAAAAGCCTCTTGGAAAGCTGTTGGCGCAGCATACTGGTAAATCTCTTAACTTGCTGAAATTTGTTCAATATCAAGTTCACTAGGTATTTTGACCTTGAGTGGAAGCACCAAGAGACCTAGTGTTACTGCTTCTGCTGTTTAGTGCTGAATAGTCAAAGACCAAGCCGTTACGCTGGGGAATATCGGTAGTGAGCCAGTCGCACCTCCTCGTCTGGGGGCATCGGGGTCCCCCTTGATCGGATACGGTCAGGCTGAGGTCTGTGAACAGTCGGGGGGGGGCAGAGCCTGGCATGGAGAGGGTTAATGGACATACCCTGGCATTCAGCAGTTGGGACAGAAGTTCGTTCTGATGGAAGCTTCGGTAGGGGCAGCAGGGCACTGGGAGATGGGAGAGCTTTAAATCCTTTCCCCTCCCGGTCCTTCCTGACGTGCCTCCCCCTTGGTCCCGGCAGGACCCTCGTGGGCTGCGCTCGTCTTCCATCTCCCGCAGTTCCCTGCCGCTGCGAGCTCCTGCCCGGAGCCGGTTTTAGAGCAGCTCCCCTTGGAGCGCGGGGGCAGCAAAGTTAAGGTTGGGTGACGCTTACACCTCGCTCCCCACTGGCTTCACATCCCGTGGGTGGTTAGGTGTCCCTGCGGCGGCGGAGCCCCTTCCCCTTGGGAAGGAGCCGTGTCTCTGACCGTAGGGACCGGCGTCACTCATTTCGGCTTCCCGGCGGCGGCGGCGGCGTGCCGAGACGCGTCCCGGCCGCGCACCCGCCGCTGCTTCCCGCTTCACCGGCT
>JAVJGG010000031.1:24048916-24067833 GCA_035590195.1 Aviceda cuculoides
TTATTACTGTTGCCATTTTATTAGTGTTATCATTATCATTATTAGTTTCTTCTTTTCTGTTCTATTAAACCATTCTTATCTCAATCCAGGAGTTCTTTTCCCAGTTTTCTCCCCCATCCTGTTTTGGGAGTGGAGGGGTGGAAGTGAATGAGCAGCTGCGTGGTGCTTAGTTGCTGGCTGGGTTTAAACCACGACACCTCTCTAGGCAACTTGTGCCAGTGGTTAGTCAATCTCACAGTTAGAAAGTTTCTCCTTATGTTCAGACTGAGCTTTCTGTGTTTCAGTTTGTGCCCATTGCCTCTTGTCCTGTCATTGAGCACTGGCTGAAAAGAGCCTGGCTGAGTTCTTTCTGTACTCTCTCTTCAGGTATTTATATACATTGCTAGGATCCCCCTCTGAGCCTTCTCTTCAGGCTAACAGTCCCAACTCTCTTAGCCATTCCTAATACGTGAGATGGTCCAGTTCCTTAACCATTTTACTGGCCCTTCAGAGGACTCTCTCCAGTATGTCTGTGTCTTTCTTGTGCTGAGGAACCCAGAACTGGACACAGTACTCCAAGTGTGGCCTCACCAGTGCTGAATAGAGTGGAAGGATCACCTCCCTCAACCTGATGGCGACACTCCTCTTTAAAAAGCCTGGGAAGGACATTGTTATCGTTCTTTGCCACAAGGACATGTTGCTGGCTTGTGTCCACCAGGACCACCAAAACTTTTTCTGCAAAGCTGATAACGTGGTAAATTAGATTTTTGATAAAGGAACATGTAAAATGATAGGGAAGCATTGACAAATGGTGACAATATGCTTTGGAAAGTAATTACCTTATACTTTCTTTCTCTCACTAGGCCTAGTCCAGAATGCATTTATGTGTGTAAATGTGGGATGCTACTCTGAATCATGCCATAAAGGATCTTTTCCCTCTCCACAGATCTTGGTGATAATTTTTGCTGATTATCTTCTCAAGGCTTATGGGCCTGGTTTTAGAGATTAATTCAATTGCACCTCAATATGTTCCTGATGTGCTGTTGGCCAGTGCTGGTCTACATATAGGGCTACTGAAAAATTGAGAACAGAGAAAAGGCTTTCAAGAAATTGTTTGACTTTCTCCTTTGGTTCTAGCTGGCTTTTTGATTCTACCGCTCTTAGCAAAACAATAAAACCCTCTATTAACCTTAAAGAATGGTCTCCACTAGATTTAGTTAAGATGGGTGTCTGTATTTCAGAAACATTTCCATCTGTTTAGAGAATTCCATCTTACTGACTTAGACTAGAAGGAAACTTGCAAGTCTTTCTTTGCACAGTACTTGTTCAAGTGAAACACAGAAATAGTTTGGTTAAAGCAAATGATTCCACATGATATGCAAGATGAACATGCCAACATATATCAGAGCTCAACTTTCAGTAAAAATATTTTTCCTAACCTTAGCTTTGATTGCTTAGTCTTTTAAGACTGCGGGCAGCCCCTGGAGTATTATCCTTCTTAAGACCCTGCAAAGTAATGGTGTTGACCATTAGTTTTTCCAATCATTTACTGCTTTCATTGGTGAAAAAAGTGGGCAGTGGTCTTCAGAGCTTTAGATGGTTGTCCACCTGATGAAGAAACACAGAAACCAGCCAGGACCATGATACCATTAAGTTTTTGCAGTAAGAAGAGTTAAATAACAGACCCTAATGAAAACCGAAAAGGGCATGCAGAGTGGCTGGATGTGACTGACATCCACATGAAACAAAAAGAAAGAATTAAACTGTAAAAAGGAAGAAGGGAAGGACCATGTTTGCTGAGGTGGTGAATCTGTAAGGTTGTCTATGCTGTATAATGCATGCCACTCTAGAAAGAAATGAAAATAATTAGCACCACTTCCTTTCAAGGCTAATTAGCTGACATGAGCTCAGGAGTTCATGTGTTGCTGGGGTACCTCAATGCCTGTATAGTTATTTTGTTTCCAAACCTACAGCTAATCCATTCAGCACCAGCTCCAGTGTCACTGCAGGGCCCTGCAACTGTTTCCAAAGCCTTATTAGCTGGTTACATAACCAGAGATTGCTGAACAGGTCTGTGGTTTCAAAAGTCTCACAGAGGAGTAAGGACCAAGCTGTACAAGGATGAACAGATGGAAAGAGCAGAAGCTGGTGATGTCTCTTGAGAACTACGTCAGAATTTTCTCCACAACAAATTATCATTTTACGTTTCTTGGTCTTGCAATGCAACTTAACAGCCTTTGATGTGTTTAACAGGTTTGTATTCTAACCTTTCATGGAACTTTTCTTATAAGTACTTATAATTTTTTTCACAGATTAAAAGCAAGGAAAATGGTGTGGGAGGATATGTTGTTTACATTATCAGAGATATATTTTATAGTTATAACTTGATAATTATGAACCATGAATAACAACTACATGCATTTACATTTAATTACAATATAATTTAAAGTCTTCCCCAGTGAGAAAAATCCCCCTTCAAAGCAAGAAAGTGGCGTAATTTGAAAAATTTGTAAAAATGTTTTATCCACAAAGAGAAAACCTGCAGGAATGCTATTAGCATCTCAGTATGACACCCATTATACTAATAAGTGCATCATTCAGAAAGCCTTGATAAAGGAAAAAAATACTTTCCATAGATTGGACAGCCTAAGTACACACAGAGCATGTAATTAATTCAAAGATGGGAAGGTATATTTATTAAGTTTGGTTTTGGTTGTTGGTTTTTTTTTTTTTTTTCACTCTAATAATAAATATTATGCCTAATTAGGGTTATTGGATGAAGTAATAATTTTTAGCTATTTTGTGCTATACCTTTAGAGGCACATTCAGAAGCTGAATATATTACATTAGGTAAATAAGTTGATAGTGGAACAAAATATTCAGTTAATATAAAGAATAACCAATTTTTAAAAGTCAAAATGTAGTGAAATATGCTGGAAGTGGGAGTCATTTAATACAATGTACCTCTCTCACTTTTCAACATTTATTCTACAAATAAAAAAGTATTTTTTCCAACTGTATCACTTGAGCAAAAGAAATTAAATGATTTTGGTTATGTTGATGAAAGTAGAAAATCCTATCTAAAACCTCTGACTATGTGCATGCAGTTCAATAACCTACATAGCTCTTAAATAAAAAATCCAGTTGAATATCTAACAATCCCGAGGATGCATAGAGATGATCATCTGTAGACTTAGCACTAATATGCAGTGCAAGAGCTTCCAGATAAAAATGTGATCCCATCCCTCTGTAGTTCCAAGGGATAAAACTTTTAAGTAGGCAAATCAAGAAAGAAATTCATTGCTCAAATTAGTAATGATTCCTGGATGAGAAAATTTTGAAAGCTATAAACACAAAATGGTTCAAACAAGTTAACTGCATAGATGAAAGACACAGTCTAAAGGAGTGCTCAAAAATCAAACCTATGCTGAGGTAACAAGAAGTGAAGAGAAACAATCACTGATGTAGTCCTGTCCTCCAGAAACACCACCCACCAATATGAACAATGTGGTCTCTTAAAGAAACCTAAGACAGGGCCACAAAATGAACAGTAGAGAGAGGATTAATCTATTATTCCTCTTCAACAAAATAAGCCCATTCAGGTTCAAACAGCAAATTCGTAACTGAACCCTTCATAAATATGGATGGATGTCTTAATACACTTTACTAGAATCTCACTGCAGAGGTTACATTAACACACAAAGGCAAGGACCAGGGGGCTTCTTACCTGCAGCCAACCTGCTAGTTGAATATTATGTCTTAAAGAGTTTAAAGCTCTGTATGAAAAACTTGTTAATGCTAAGCAGCAAAAGAATTACCTAGGTAGTCATGAGGGAAAAGGAATTACTGTGATACACATAATTCATAGTCCTAATTCTCTTTACCTCAGTCTTAAGCCCCATATGTAATTGGTATCCTTAAGGAACACCTGTTCTTTCTCTCTTCCACAGCATTGATTAAATACAGACTGAAATCAATACACAGTAAACAACATTCCTAACCAGAAGGCATTATCCATCAGGTAAATATCATCACACCATCATCAGGCTTTGTTCAGAGACTATTTCCCTGTTTGAGATCCATGTAGTGGTAATGCAGAGTTAATTTTGTGTATATTATTAGTTTTACTCCTCAAAATCTTTTGTGATAGTCTCTTTAGTTGCACTTCTTTTTTCCTGCTTTGCCTCTACACTGACAATGACAGCATTGTTATTGCTTTAATGCATTAGGAACAAAGTTTGGGGGGGGTTGGGTGTTGGTTTTTTTTCCCTTTTCAAAATTTTATATTGAGGAGGACAGCGCACAAAACCTTCCAAAAAACCAAGACAAACAAGAGGTAAGATAAACCCCAAGCATTTTGACAAAGTTCTGTGTGTATTTCTCATTAAGACTGCAGGAGAGATACCAAAAAAGCTCCTCTTATCAGTTATACAACTTCCTATTTTCTTTATCAGACACTATAAATGGCACACTAGATACTTCCCATAGTGGATTAAGTTGCCAAACACAAATCAAAGCTGTAATCATCTCCAGGTTGTCAAGGTGCTGAGGTGTACTTGTATGAATACACGTTTTCTGTAAAGTGACACTAAAATATTAAGTTCCTTTATCTCCAGCATATTGGTTTCTGCTTCACTAAAAATGATGTGTTAAAGTTGATTGAGTGTCCCGATAACTGGGACAAGCTCAGGCATATCAAAGGCTGCTAAAGGAGATGGCAGATGTCAGCAAGGGAAATTCTGATTATATACAAGGAAGAAAAATGTCACCATGTGAATGTTATAAACCAGGAACAGGTTTCCCAGAGAAGCTGTGGAATCTCCGTCCTTGGAGATACAAGGAACCTGCTCTAACATCAAAACTGAACCTGCTCTAACTGGGGGTTTGTACCAGACAACCCTCCAAGGTTCCTACTACCTAAATGTTTCTATGATTCTTAAATGTTTCCACCACGTCTGTTAGCCTTGTCACCTGCCTGTGCACAAAACTTTGGAGTTTTGCAAAGAAAATTATATGATTCAAGAGACCAGATTGGGTTACAGGACAGGACCACGTGGCAGGGATGCTTGGTTCCATCAACTTGGATTCCACCCATGAGGCCTTGTAGTCCTCCATCCTCCTCCTCCTCCTCTTTCTTTGTTCAGAGCCTATACAGTTTAATCAAACACAATCAGAAACTCATCACAATTCCTGTAAACTCACTTTGGAATTCCTTGCTTATTCTATTCTCTACACCAATGTTTGTGTCACTTGTGCTGCAAAGCACAACCGAGCAGAATGAAAATTTTTTCTAAGTTTGTGTTTAATGTAAATAATTTGAAAATTTAGTCTTCCAAAAAATTTGTGTATGATTGCTTTAAGCTGTTTATTTTTTAAAATTAAAATTTTTATATAGAAATTAAAACAAAAAAAGAAAGTTCTATGAAAAACTTCAGCATACACTTTATTAGCAGCTTGTAAGCACCATTGCTTAAAATTTTGACATCACTATCAACAATCTCTTAGCTATGAAATGTTTTTTTTTTAGATGTTTCTATCATTGTAGAAAATAACACCCAAATTATATAATAATTTGCTGAATTATGAACAAACATTACTCTGAGAACTTTATCCTCTCTTCCATAATAAATTGATCTCAAGAAAATAGAAAACCATTTCCTAAGTTAATGCTTAGTGTGTCATTTAGTGATTATCTAATATCAAATAGCTTTCATGAACTTATAAATCAGTGTGAAATTATGACATATAAGAGAACTTTATATGCAAATAAATTTACTGTGCTCACTTTTTTATCCTGTCTCTGCACAACAAAAGCTGCCATTTTTGACACAGCTCAGAAATTGCATTAGCTCTGGGAGTTCATATTTAAATATGCTCTTCACATCTACTGAGGGAAAACTGCTCAGATTTCAAATATTTTTGATGGACTACTTCATAAGTGAAGCACACACTCCCTGAAGGGTTATGCTACTAATTCCATTTAATTAAATTGATTAAATTAAAGTAAATGGTGGTCTAACCTCAAAAGGAAAATATATTTCAATTATGAAAAATGTTGTAATTCATTTTGCTATATTGCATGTGCAGCACATAATGTCTTAAATATGAGATTCCAGCTTTTCTAACAAGTTATTTGTTACACAGGATTTAAGGTGATCCTGAACATTTGAAAAACTTCACTATGTTTGAATGTATTACCTTAAAAATACCAGAGTCTCATGCTCCTACCTTCTGGTTACAGCTATATATAAGAGTTGAAGCTGAGACAGTGGGCATGTCAAGATGTCTTTAAAAAAATGCTACAATTCTGTATAGTTGCTGTATATGTATTTAGCCAAGGAAAAACCTGTCAGAGTTCCTCTGCTGTGACCATGACCAATAAGAATCTTATCTGGGGAAGTGCTACAGAATCCCTCAAGGGATATAATGTAAACAAACTCAGTATGATACATTTAGGTCACACACTAGGATAAAAGGAAAATATTTGAAGACAACTGGTCTAGATCCTATACTCCGTGTATTCTTTCCTCTGTTTTGAAAAGGCTTGGTTTGCCTGTATTTCATGCAATAGTCACTTTGAAACAGCTACAAGCCCAAGAACTTTTTTTTTTTTTTTTTTAAAATGATATTGTGACTTTTACCTGAAGGAAAATATACAAGGTTGATACAAAAGCACAGGCTGATGGGTTAGAAGGGGAAAACAGAATCACATAATTATTGAGGTTGGAAGGGATCTCTTGAGATCAAGCAGGGTTAGCCAAAGCAGGTTACCCCGGATTGTGTTCTGTCAGATTTTGAATATTGCCATAGATGGCAACTCCACAGCCTCTCTGAGCAACCTGTTCTGGTGTTTGATCACCCTTGCAAGTAAAAAAGTATTTTCCTGCATTCACATGGGAATTCATGTGTTTCAATTCGTAGCCATTGCCTCCTGTCCTGTCACTGGATATTGCTTCTTCATTCCTTCCCATCAGGTATTTATATACATGGGCAAGACCACGTTGAACCTTTGCTGCTTGAGGCTGGAATCCCATCTCTCTCAATCTCCCCTCACATGAAAGACATTCATAATCCCCTAATAATCCTAGTGACCCCATGCTGAACCCATTCTAGCTGCCCAGAGAAGTTGTGGATGTCCCCTCCCTGGAAGTGTTCAAGGCCAAGTGGGATAAGGCTTTGAGCAACCTGATCTAGTGGAAGATATCTCTGCCCATGACAGGAGGGTTGGAAATAGATGATCTTTAAGGTCCATTCCAATCCAAACCATTCTGTGATTCTGTGGTTCTACAATTCTAGTAACTCCATGTACTGTGGAGCCCGGAACTGGACACTGCCTGCAAGCGGACAGCCTTACCACTGCTGAGCAGAGGGGAAGGATAACCTCCCTCGACCTGCTATCAACACTCTGCCTAATGCAGCCCAGGAGGCTATTGGCCTTCCTTGCTGCAAGGGCACATTGCTGGCTCATGGTAAACTTGGACCCTGAGGTCCTTCCCCACAGATGTGTTTTCCAGCCAATCAGCCCCCAGAATGTATTAGGGCCTGAGGTTCTTTTGCCACCAGTGCAGGATATAGCATTTTTCCTGGTTAAACTGAATGAGATTCCTCTCTGTTCATTTCTCCAGTTTGTCCAGGTCCCTCTGAAAGGCAGCACAACCCTCTGGTGTATCAGCCACACCTCCCAGTTTTGTGTCATCTGCAAACTTGCTGAGGCTTCACTCTGTCTCAGTGTCCAGGTCATTAATGAAGACATTAGGTAGTATTGGCCCTAGTATTGACCTCAGGGTACACCACTAGGGACTACCTTGTAATTGGACTTTGTGATACTGATCACAGACCTTTAGACCTGACCGCTCAGCCAATTTTCAATCCATATTATTGTCCACTTATCTAACCCACAGTTTGTCAACTTGTCTATGAAGTCGTTATGAGAAAGGTGGCAAAATTCTTACTAAAGTTAAGGTGAACAATATGCACTGCTCTCCTCTCATTCATCAAGCTAGTCACCTCATTGTAGGCTATCAGGTTGGTCAGGCATGATTTCCCTTTTATAAATCCCTGCTGACTGCTCCCAATCCCATTCTTGTCCTTCATGCTTTTCTGGAGGGAAAAGGCTTCCTAGGGATTGAAGCGAGGCTGACTAATCTGTAGTTCCCTGAATCGTTTTTCTTGGCCACCTTGAAGATATGAGTGACATTTGTTCTCTTCCAGTCTTCAGGAACCTCCCCTAGTTGCCATGACCTTTCAAAGATATGAGTGACATTTGTTCTCTTCCAGTCTTCAGGAACCTCCCCTAGTTGCCATGACCTTTCAAAGATAATTGAGAATGACCTTGCAGTGACATCAGCCAGCTCCCTTAGCATTAGTGGGTGCAACCTATCAGTCCCTATGGACTTATGTACATCCAGCTTGTTTAAATGCTCCCTGACCTGTCTCCCTTCCATCAAGGGTAAGTCTTCCTTGCTTCAGACTTTCTTTTTGGTCTCAGAGACCCAGCATTTCTGAAAACTGATCTTGCTTGTAAAGATTGAGGCAAAGAAGGCACTGAGTACTTTGGCCTCCATTTCATTTGTCAGCAGTCCCCTGCCCCATTCAGCAGTAGGCCCACATTTTCCCTCATCATCCTCTGCTGTTTAAGTAACTGATGAATCCTTTCCCCTTACCTTTCACATCCCTTGCCAGATTCAACTCCAAGCTTGCCTTGGCTTTGCTAACCTCATCCCTGAAAGACTGGAAAACACTTCTATTTTCCTCTTGGGTCACCTTCCCCTGCTTCCTCCTCTTGCACGCTGCATTTTATGTCTGAGTTGAGTCAGGAGCTCCTTGCTCATCCATGAAGGTCACCTCCTACCTTTGATTTTCTGCTCATTAGGATGGAACTTGCTTGAGCCTGAGGGAAGTGATCTTAGAGCATCAACCAGTTTTCCTGCATCCTTCTTCTCTTCAGGGCCATATCCCTTGGGATATTTCTGCGTAGATCTCTGAAAAGGTTGAATTCTGCTCTCATGAAATCTGGGGCTGTGGTCCTAGATTTTCCCTATTCAGCATTTCTGCTATATGGGTTTCAACATCCTGTCAGAGGAGAAAGTTCTGGATAGGTTTATGTCTTATAACTTTACGCACATTTTTGTTATTCTATTGCAATATTCATCTATTAACAGCAGAATCAGCATAACTGCAGTAGAAACCTTTGGTATTTCTTTAAAATTTTCCTTATCTTAAAATTGTTTTTTTGAAAAGCAGAAATGTTTGTTACATGGATTACTTCCAGTTTTCAGGACAGAACAATCTTCCACTCCAAAGTGCTATAATGACAATTAGGAAGGTGAAAAGATTCCTTTTTTTTTTTTTTTATTCCCTCCTTCCTTTTGCCCATCAAGGATAACACTCCTTAAGTTTATTTTTCTTGTCTTAGAGGATTACTAAACAGAAAAAAAAAAATCAAAGAAAGACATACTCAAGAAATTTTGAAAACAAAACATTATTAAAGGATTGCTGTGCTCTCACAGTCTATACGTAACACTGTAAGTCCCTTTAGCTCCCTGTTGAAACATCCACTGTAAAGGTAGTTAGCAGGCTTCATGGTGAGGAAGAATATAACCCTAATTCTTCAGTTGCAGACTTCAGTTGTGTATTAAAAAAAAAAAAACAAGGTGATGTTTTTATCAGCTTGCCTTTACATCATCAATAATTAAACATGAATAATAATAATAACAATAATAAAAATAATAAGCACATCTTGCATTCAAAACTAATGTGCACATTTGTAAAGAAAAAAAAAGAAAAAAGAAAAGTTACCTTTAAATGAAAAATTTTCTTTTAAAAAAAGCTTTAAAATAAGATTACAGTCAGAATATATTTTAAAGAGCATTTGAAAATCAGTATGAACAGTTTCCCTTGGAAAATAAAGCCTAGTTGATAGAGCACTCTTCATACATTCTTACAAGCAATACATTAGAAAATATTGATTTATAATATTATTAAATTGGAGGTAAATCAAATAATATAACAGCTTGTTAAAAATAATTTTTTATAATTTGCTTAGGCTGGGACTTTGTGGGTTTTTCTGCCCAAAATTTTATGTCAAAATAAAATGCTGTATTTAGCATTAGCATGACCTCGCCTTGGGTACTGTGTGCAGTTCTAGGCCCCACAATTTAAGAAGGATTTTAAGGTACTTGAATGCATCCAGAGGAGAGCAACAAAGCTGGTGAAAGAGTTGGAAGGAATGTCCTGTGAAGAGTGGCTGAGGACTTTGGGTTTGTCTAGTTTAGAGAAAAAGAGGCTGAGGGGGGATCTCTTTGCTGTCTACAGCTTCCTGAGAGGGGAAGTGGAGAGGGAGGTGCTGAGCTCTTCTCCTGGGTATCCAGTGATAGGACACATGCGAATGGTTCAAAGCTGCGTCAGGGAAGATTCAGACCTGACAGGAGGAAACCAAGAGGTTTACCAAGAGGGTCGTCAAACTCTGGAACAGTTTTCCTGGAGAGATGGTTGATGCCCCATTACTGTCAGTGTTTAAGAGGCATTTGGACAATGCCCTTAGTAACATGCTTGAACTCTTGGTCAGCCCTGAAGTGGTGAGGCAGTTGGACTAGGTGATAATTGTAGGTCCCTTCCAACTGAAAATATTCTATTTTTTTCTGTTCTATTCTATTCTGTTCTAGTCTATTCTAAATATTGAGCTCTACTTTCAGACATCAGCAATGAACTTTCCACTGATCTCATCAGGAGTTTGATCGAAGAATAACAACTTTATTTCATAAACTAAGTAGAAGGGTTGAAGAAAATGACTAAAACTCTCACAAGTCATCTTTTTCTTTTCTTTTTTTTTTTTTTGTAATTCTGTTCTATTTTGATTTGAAATCATAAGAAAAAAAATCCTCCTTCATCATATATCTTACATATAGCAATAAAAATATATAAAGAAAAACTAGAAATGTGAAAAGAGGTAAAGAAAATAATACTTATAAAGCAAACTTCCTACATGAAGCAAACTTTGATTTAGTTGAACACCAATCTTCGTGAAAAAAATATGTCAAAAAGAAATCTAAGGAAATTTAGATACAAAATATAAGACATTAAACAGCAGAATGACCACTGACTAGAGCTAGGAGGTTTTCTCCATAAAATTTCTCTTCCTGAATATACAAATCTTTAGGGTAAGGGCAAACAAAGAAAAGCTGCTTCAATTACTGAATTATGACATATGTAAGAAGGAAAGAAAGAAGGAAGGAAGGAGGGAAGGAAAGAAAGAAAGAAAGAAAGAAAGAAAGAAAGAAAGAAAGAAAGATAGAAAGGCTTTCTTTCTGTGTGTTTCACCTGTGCTACAGAGGATACAATATTCATCAACCTTATATGAACATGTATTTTAAGCTCTTTCTGTTGATCTGAAATGACCTTTGGCTTTCATGCTTTCTGCTCCTCCTAGAAGACAAACAATTCTCCTTATTTTAATGTACCTCCAGGAGTAAGGCTGATTCCAAAGATGACTGATTTTGAACTATTTAAAAGAAAATTTTAAAAGATCATGATGGAATAGTTATTGAACAACAAAGGTAAAAATGACACAAAGCTGTAATTTAACAATTTCTTTCCCACTTTAATGCATAACAACTCAGGTGACAAGCTTGATTTCTGGCACATATTTCGCTATGTGGACATCTGGTGTCCAACACTTATTTGACTGTATTTTTGAACAGCAATCTACATTTGGAAACCAAATTAACAATTTCAAGCTTACTTGAAATAGGTTCAGAGCTGTAAATTTTTAGTATCAACAATTGATCCTACACTGAATCTAGAAGAATAAACTTTGCTAAGCTGGAGCTACATGGGGTATGTTCTCCACTCAGTGCTTCCTCTAGGATCCCTAGTATTCAATAAACTGAGCTGAAGAACTGTCAATATTTTGCTTCTCATTTGGCCCTCTTTTAGAGCATGTTCATTTTTTCTCCGTTAAATCATTCAGAACAACATAAAGGATATGATCTAAGAGATATGTGATACAACAGTGTATGGTTGAAGGAACTCCAAGCCTAAAATTTCCAAGTCTACAGCTCAGAAGTTTTTTTTTAATTGTTTGACCTGGATCATCCCAGGGTGAGGGAGGTGGGCCTCTTCAGCCTTGAGAGGACAAAGCTCAGGGAAACCTTACCAATGTCTATAACTGCCTGACCAGAGGATACAGAGAAGAGGGAGCCAGATCCTCTTTAGAGGTATACAGCAGTAGGATGAGAAGTAACAGACATGAGCTGGAATATGGGAAATTATGATTACTTATAAGCAATAAACGTTTTCTATCATGAGGTAAAAACATTCATAGAAAAGTGTTTCCTTCAAGAAAAAATATGGGTGGGTTGGGATGGTTAAAATAAGTAAAGAAAGAATACTTTTCATTTAAATAGAAAATTTTTACATACTTTATATTTTCATAGCAAAAAGTGTAATCTTTTTTTTTTTAATCTATTACTGTGCATAAGAGTGAATAGTCTGATTTAAAATTCACTTAACATGCCTTTTGCACTCCTGACAACTGATGCACATACAATATTAGATAAAAATCTGGAAATGTAGCAGGCATGTACTCACATAATAACTTCTACCAGTCAGGCTGAGATAGGAGATAGCTGGTAATCAAACCTATCGGAAGAGCAGATGCAGAGGTCTGGACTGATAAGGCTGCAGCCAGTTAATGGGGTGCAAGATGGAGGAGAGAAGAAGACAGCCAAAGGCAGGCAGCTACTGAGTACAGAGGAGAACAGGTTTATTGGGTCAGAGATCCTAAAAGCTTATCCTGCTCAGGACATGATCAGAGTAAATATTATCTCAGCCTACCTGGAACACCAGTAAATCTGTAAACTGCCTAAAGAGTGCAAGTAACTTTACTAGGTGATTACTAATTTTTCTAGTGGATGACCACTAAACAGAATGTTATGTAAATATACAGCACACTTTCTGAATGTAAAAGTTAGCCTCCTACCCATTTTCCTTCTCCTCCTCCTGTGACATTGTTGATTGCTTAAACTCATAAACGTATTCAGGTTTATTTTGGTTTTAACTTTTTAGACCAAAAGTTGCCTGAGGCTATATTGGAGTTAGTTTTATGAAACTTCAGTAATATTTGGAAGGAAAGGTTTCCTCAGTAAGCTATTAATATTCCCTTTACAATAGCAGGGAAATGAAAAAAAAAAAAAAAAAAAAAAGGATAGGAGCTACAAGAATTTATGAAAGAATGGAAAGTTGCCCAGCAATTTATCAAATATAAGTTGCCTTTTCAACTAGGATAACAACAAATATGCCTCTATCAAGACACTTAGCTCTATATATAATGATACAACAGGTTAACATGCACACATAAAGGAGTTAGGTTTAATCGTTTTGTAGGAAAACACTGTGTATTGAGAAAGGGAAAAGTTTGAAAGGAAAATGTATGAATTGGGAAGAATAAGTAAATACAATTCATAGGGAGTTGTAGAATAGATATTTCTAGCCCCATGGTAGTGATCTTGTAGAGCAGTTGGAAGGTCTTTTGAGATGAGTGCCTGAAATGGTTAGATGCTTCTTTTCTTAGAAAGCTTCATACTTCAACAAACGGAAAATACAATCATTTACAATGTGTTTATGATTGTCTGCATGACTATTGCCTAATTCATAACCATGACATTTCTGAATGAAGTGAGCATCAGTTATCCTTCTTTTAAAATTATAATTACAGTAATTAAAATCTCAAACGAGGATATTCACTTTGCTCTTACAGGATGAAAGTTTAATATGATTTGAGTCCCTCAAAACCACCAGTCTATAAGCCTCTGAGCTGACCTTACATTTTTTTAAGAGCATGATTTTGTGATTTTCTTCAATAAATTTATATTTTGTGTAAAAAATGCAGATAGAGACACAAAACTTGGATCAATCATCTGTGAGAGTTATGAAAGAGACCACTAAGGTGCAAAGTTACAGAAAAAGCCAGAAAAAATCCTTTATAGCCTGTATTTTAAACAATAATGTCACTTTGTATTGTGTGTTCCTGGTGGTTCAGTATGTCTGGACTACATTTTAAACAGAACTACTTGTGTCATGTCAAATGCTAGAATTGTTTCATAAAATGTGTTCTTCCATTTACAGCATTTTTAAAATACAAATGCAGTTGTATTTTGCTGTTTTACTCCTGATCACTTCTGACTTACTATGGTTAAGTTATCAGTAGTTTCTAGATAGGCACAGAAAATCTATATAAAATTACTGCCCTATATATACACACACACAGAGAATATATGCACACATATAAAATACTACGAAAAAAAGCCCATTCAAAGTGTGTAATAGTCTCATGCTATGGTAATCAAATCATAAATATCTAAGGCTTTATAACTTAAACTGGATTAAGCCAGGAAAACAGAGGCCCACCTTTACTCTACAAATAGCAGAGTAAAGACATATGAAAGGCAAATATCTTTTGAAGTTCAATCTTAGACCCTACACAGTGATACAGGGAAGGATTGCAGCTTGTGTTATTGGCTCCTTTTCCATTAGAAAAGTTTTTAAAAAATCAAGCAGAATATTTGTAGCTTTTTCCTCTCTCTACAATAAATTTTATCTCTCTAAGACAAGAATACACATGCTGGCTCTTTTGTGTTTTGAGTTTTAAGTTTGTGCCAGAAGTGCCACTGGAATCAGCTTCTCACATTAGAGATGAAATAAATTCTCTGAAGAGCTGAGCCTGTCAAAATAGATGGAAAAAAGTCTTTTGCTGTGTGTCCAAATAATAGATGCAGCATACATAAATAATACTCAAGAATGGCCCCAGTGCTTCTTACATCTAAATTGAGTTTTCTAGTGACAGACTGGAATTCTGAAAAGTAGTATGTCTTAGATTGGACAGAGGGAAAACATTAAGATCTACAAATATTAGAATTCTTACTGAAATGACAAGGTTTCTGTGCTGAATAATAAGGCAAATACTGATGAGAAAAAGGTCAACAAATATACTGAACTGCAGTTGCCATGGGAACCAGCAATGTCTTTTACCTCTGATTAGATACTGAGATAAATCAGGTGCATGTCTGTATATGTATACTTGTGCGAGGAAGGTTATTTAGCTTGAAGAAATAAATTCCTGAGACATAGATAAAAAATGTTATTTCATATTCCATTTACAGACATGCTCTTATTCAGAATTGTCCACCCTCAAAACTGGGTCAGCAATTTAGCTGTTGCAGTAAAATAATTTTTGTTTGGGAAAATCAATAGCTGTTTTTATCCAAAGTCAGATGACTCAGCAGAGAAAAATTTCTTAGCAAATAAATTAACTTTAAAAAATGAACTAGCTCTATTTAAAAACTGAATCTATAAGTGCTTACTGAGGATTATGTATACACATCTGGCCTCAAATGTCTTCAGGTCCTTAGCTGTTGTATGTCATAGAATGACAGAATCATTTAGGTTGTAAAAGACCTGTAAGATCATTGAGTCCAACTGTAAACCTAGCACTGCCAAGTCCACCACTAAACCATGTCCCTAAGCACTACATCTGCACATCTTTTAAATATCTCCAGAGATGGTGACTTAACCACTTCCCTGGGCAGCCTGTTCCAGTCCTTTACAACCTTTTTGGTGAAGAATTTTTTCCTAATTTCCAATCTAAACCTCCCCTGATGCAACTTGAGGCTATTTGCTTTTGTCTTATTGCTTGTTACTTGGGAGAAGAGACTGACACCCATCTCACTACAACCTCCTTTCAGGTAGTTGTAGAGAGTGATAAACTCTCCCCTCAGCCTCCTTTTCTCCAGACTAAACAACCCCAGTTCCCTCAGCTGCTCCTCATAAGACTTGGTTGCCCTTCTCTGGACATGGTCCAGCAGCTCAAGGTCTTTCTTGTAGTGAGAAGCCCAAAACTGAACACAGTACTTGAGATGCAGCCGCACCAGTGCTGAGTACAGGTGGATGATCACTTCCCTTATCCTGTTGGCCTCACGATTTCTGACACAAGCCAGGATGCTATTGGCCACCTTGGCCACCTGGGCACACTGCTGGTTCATATTTAGCTGTCTGTCAACCAACACCCCCAGGTCCTTTTCCACCAGGTAGCTTTCCAGCCACTCCTCCCCAAGCCTGTAGCGCTGCATGGGGTTGTTGTGACCCAAGTGCAGGACATGGCACTTGGCCTTGCTGAATCTCATACAATTGGCTTTGGCCCATCAATCCAGCCTGTCTGTATCCCTCTGTAGAGCTTTCCTACTGTCAAGCAGATCAGCACTCCCACACAACTTGGCATTGCCTGCAAACTTACTGAGGGCGCACTTGATACCCTGATCCAGATCATTGATAAAGATATTAAAAAGAACTGGCCCCAAAACAGCTCTGGGGAACACCACTTGTGACCGGCTGCCAACTGGATTTAACTCTATTCACCACAACTCTTCGGGCCTAGCCACCCAGCCAGTTTTTTACCCAGTGAAGAGTACACACATCCAAGCCATGAGCAGCCAGTTTCTCCAGGAGAATGCTGTGCGAAACACTGTCAAAGAGTTTACTAAAGTCCAGGTAAATAATATCCACAGCCTTTCCCTCATCCACTAGGTAGGTCATCTCATCATAGAAGGAGATCAGGTCAGTCAAGCAGGACATGCCTTTCATAAACCCATGCTGACTGGGCCTGATCACCTGGTTGTCCTGTATGTGCTGCATGATGGCACTCAGGATGATCTGCTCCACAACCTTTCTGACCATAGAGGTCAGACTGATGGGTCTGTAGTTCCCTGGATCCTCCTTCTGGCCCTTCTTGCAGATGGGCATCACACTTGTTAACCTCCAGCCAACTGGGACCTCCCGGTTAGCCCTGGCTGCTGATAGATGACAGAAAGTGGCTTGGTGAGCACATTCATCAGCTCCCTTGGTACCCTTGGGGTGGATCCCATCTGGCTCTATAGACTTGTGTGTGTCTAAGTGGTGTAGCAGGTCACTAACCATTTCCCCTTGGATTATGGGGGCTTCATTCTGCTCCTTGTCCCTGTTTTCCAGCTCAGGGGGCTGGGTACCCTGAGAACAACTACTCTTAGTATTAAAGACTGAGGGAAAGAAGGCATTAAGTACCTCAGCCTTTTCCTCATCCTTTGTCACTATGCTTCCCCCCCCATCCAATGAAGGATGGAGATTCTCCTTAGCCATCCTTTGTTGCTAATGTATTTATAAAATAATTTTTTAATTGTATTTTAAAGCAGTAACCAGTTTGAGTCCTAGATCTTGGAATACATATTTTATTGATATTATGACTACACAATTAAAAGTTAGAAACATACTTTTATCAGTCTACTCCTCTGGTACACATTCTCAAAAGTGCTATACAAGCTCTGATAACTCATTATCTGATTAACTTGTCTGATAAAGCAAGGGACATTTTAGACTAACATAATAAAACCCAACAGCAGCACAAAACATGAATCCCGTGACAAATATTTATCTAAAATAAGTATTTTACAGTAGAGTGCATGGCGTACAGCTTCTTTCTTGTTGCTGTAAAAACGTATTTTTGTTTAAAATCAGGTAATCAAAACACATCATTAAACTGTAGTCAAACTGCAAGTTACCTGGATGTGTGACAGACCTCCCTCTTGTGAGCTACCCTGCGCCAGCCCCAGTCTCACAGATTCTCTGCATCGTGTTGCTGGCACAAGAGCCTCACAACTGTCATTAAATGATTAATTTTATTATTTTTCCATTTTGCAGCTACCAGCATGCTCTTCATACTGAAAGTGTAAAGGAAGCACAGACACTTTTTATTTCTTCAGTTCTGTGCCCCTGAGGAACTATGCCTTGCCAGGGGAAATTTCTACCAAATAGCTAATACTGTAACCACAGTAAGCTGCAAAGAGCCACCTGTATGGACTCTGACAGAATAATGTAAAATCTAAATTTGAAAATATTTCTTCAGTTCTGTTCCACAACAGAATTATACATTATTTCATTAAAAGTGACATTTTTTTTTTCTTCAATAAAATCATATCTAGGTTTGCATTTTACATTGGACACTGCAACTTGTTTGTATATGTGATCACTGTTGCTTATTTTTCAGTTCTGCAAGAATTTAAGAACTGCCAATTTAGTGAGTGTATCATAGGAAGTAATTTTGCTATTGCCAATAATGGTCTTCAGTGGTGAATTTCCCAGCCCACAGAGCCATGATGGTTTGGATCACAGCCTACTGGAAATGTTAAAAACTGCTGATGGCCCACAAGACAGTTGACAGTGGTAAGGGCTCTACTGAAAGGTGTATATACTGAAGTTGTAAAGTGTATTAAAAAAATTGTTATCATATCTTCCCAATAAGAGACATATTACTGATTGCACTGTTGATCCTATTCTGCTGTTTAGCAAGGTGACAAATCTCAGTTAGCAGTTATAGGAAACCTCAGAATCTTGAAATAGTTTTCAGTGCATGGCTGGTTCTATCAGAGTCAGAATGAAAGTACTTCTTTCTTGGACCATTTGTTATAGATCACCAATTTTATAAATTAAAAAAAATAATTCATACTAAATGAGAGAAAAATATACTTTCAAAGTTATGACACTTTCTAGGAGAGAACTTCTTTAGCTTTTTCATCAGATATAGCTTATTCAAAATCAAGATCACTGTGCCTTTGTATGCATTAAAAATAATCAACGAATCCTTCTACTTCTATAGGTACACCAGTGACAGATGAATGATAGAATCATAGAATTGTTTAGATTGGAAAAGACCTTCAAGATCATCAAGTCCAACCTTTAACCTAGCACTACCAAGTCCACCACTAAACCATGTCCCTAAGCACCACATCTACACTTTGTTTAAATACCTCTAGGGATGGTGACTTAACCACTTCCCTGGGCAGCCTGTTCCAGTTCTTGACAACTTTCTTCGTGAAGAAATTTTTCCTAATTTCCAATCCAAGTTGGCGGTGGGT